>JAGSMR010000015.1:13152500-13297500 GCA_029286605.1 Sericinus montela
CATAACATTATCTTTTGATTTGGAAGAATATACAATTTTGTAACGCAAAGTTCTATAATTAAATTAAATGTTACGAAATTTGTGAAACATTACCCTCAGCGTGGTTAATATAACAAGCTCAAGAGGATACCTCAACACTAATGTGCATCGGGCATGCTTCTGAATGCCCATTTGAACAGCTTTTACGCTATCTATAGAAAGCGATGTGTACTGATGCTCTGTCTCATTCATGACAGCCCTATAGCTGTTAACGCTCTGCATAAAACTACTCCGAAATTTAATTTAAAAAAAACTTACAATTTTTAACATAAATTATGTAATTCCTACTAGTATACAGAAAAATTTCAATATACATGCACAAGTTTTTATGTTTGCTTTCTTAAGCCTACGGGGTCGTAAATACATCCTAGATTTACGTCTTCTTTTATGTACATTGACCTACATTAAAAGCTGTTTTCATGATCTCTTTATTGAAATTTGATAGCAACGAAAGGCCTCAATCAGCTTTTTAAAACGTTCCTTTTAACTTTCTTAATGCCCCTCAAATGAGTCGTTAATTACAGTTTTTATTCTTTGCTCATAATTTTATCACGTATTAAAATACAGTGAATAAATACATATATAACATCATATCAAAGTTCAATGTAGGACATAGGCCTCTGACAAAAGGAGAATTTGCCATAATCGCACCGCCTGGCAAAGGAATTGGCGATCGCAGTATCAGACGTCGCATCTTAGACGTGGAAAATAGTAGCGCATGTTGCTGCAAATTTAACACGTACAAATAATGATGAGGAGTTCGTTCGAGTGTTCGCCTATCCTGCTCCCATGTAAGATAAATTCATCTTTTCGCTTATCTCATTAAATTACGCTTTTTCAATTTTTTTAATTCGCAAGGGACTTTGATGCGAATGAAAAATTGTGAACCCATCACATCTACTAAAATAATATTTATTCGAATAAATACTGTAATATTAAATCTAGCGTTAAAAAACACAGAAATCAGTAGGATGTATAATGTTTGTACTTTTGAGGATAGTTGTTGTATCTTTTGTATCTCTGGCTTCCTTTTAATCCATTCACTCATTTACCAATACAGGGGTAGCCAGAGGACTTAACAATTTAATCCTTACGACCCACATTTCATCGAAGTATGTTTTGAGATAACGTAGCCGTCGCCGATGTAAATCGTACATTTATATAAGTTTGTGAAAAAACTCTTTTGTTCCATTATTGATATAAAAATCAACTATGAGAACAGCTGTGAAATAAATCCATAATCCTTTTGCCGGTAAATATTTAGCTCTACTGCTCACCTTGAAAATGCTTCTGCTAGAATCTTATGTAGCCTTATGTTTATAAGTGGACATGCGACAAACTGATATAAACATTTTCATACAGAAGCTAATTGCTAATGTGGGTAAATAATTTATTACGTAGAATTTTTGTTTAAAAATATAAGAATTATATTCACGTAAAATACATTTACGAAAATAGCTTTGGAGTAAGAATTAGAGTGGCAAGGTTGATACGAGATAATCCAAAGAAAATACGGGTGTTCGGACTTAGCAGACGGTGGCAAAGCTTATCTAAACTTGCTTACTCGAGTTACGATAGAGCCCTAAGAATGTTCAAGATGACAAAGAAAAAGTGGATTCTGTAATCATTACTATAAGAATCTTTTTGCAATGTATTAGGATATTAAATTGGGAATTAAAATAAATTAAGCTGTCATCAGTGTAACACCATTTCTGGTACTTTTAAAAATATTAATAAAAAAAAATATCTTCACGCAATTCCCAATACAGGGGTAGACAGAGGTCAAGTCAAGACAATTAAGTCCTTTCGACCCACCTTCCACCGAAGATATTTTCGGGACACCGTGACAGGTGGTGAGCCCGTCGCCGTCTTTATGACCAAGCCAACGATGAAATTCGTACATAAGTTTTTGAAAAACTCATTGGTACTGCCACTTGGGGATCGAACTCGGGTCTCTCGATTCGAAATTCCGACCACCCAACAACTCGGCTATCGTGACTTATTAATAATTGAATAAAATGTGGATAACATGACATAATGTATTCTCTTAAGATCAGAGCATTGTAAGGGGGTCAGACGGAGGAAAAAATGGATAAAGGAGTACTTTTATTAAAGCACGTCGAGCGAATAAGTTATGGAATCGGAAAAACGAAAGTATCACTAACACCCAAACCCGAGATAACATAGAAAAAGTAGTTTTCTACATTGCCCCGTCCGGGAATCGAAAGCGAGACCTCAGAGCTGGCGACACCTTGAAAATGGTCGGATATGCCACACGTCTACAGAGGTTTTTCAGAAGTTGACATTTTAACGTATTAGTTAAGTCACTGTTATAATTTTATTAATGAAACCCATTTACTTAGTAAGTGTATTTATTAAATTAAATCGCTCTTAAAAATTTAGCTATCAATGATAATGAACCCGTGGATGTGTGTGTGAAGGTTGGAGAAAGCAAGACTATAATAGTCTTAATGAGTCTTAGAGCAAGAATGTATAATATATATGAATATTATATAAAGAATACTACAATATAGCAAGACTACTTAAATATATTTTTTTAAATAATTTATTAAAAAGTTATCAATTGGTTTCTGGTAACCAGCTTATTTATATTTGATCGTCTATATATTGTAATTAATTTTTAGGATTGTTTCTAAAGTTAAACAGAAACAAGAATATTTTATAATTTCTGTAACATAAATGTTATTTTGTATTTATAATTAAGTATTAAGAACTTTCTGCTTTTAATTACAGTCTGTCATTTCAGTTAATTAATAAATGTGGCTTAGTCCATCGCTACAAAGCGGTTTAGGCAAATTAATCCATCATATCCAAAACTTCTCTGCCAAAAATGATAAATGATAACAAATTTGGTGGATACCGAATTCGTTATAATTAAATTTATCTTTGACGTTACGATAGTCCTTTTATTTTTTGAAAAATTACATTTATATAGTCGCTGTGTTCGATGTTAGAGAGATTTTAGTACGAAGTCATGGAATATTTATAAAAACTAGTGCCCAACCTGTGATCGTAATTTATTGAGTATTTAGTTAGCGTTTTTCGGAATCCAGGCTAAAAACGCTTCCTAACTGTATGGATGGAAGAAGTGATTTTGATATGAAACAGACGTGTGGCAGCCGGGAACAAAGTCAACGGTGCCATTATTATTTATTCAAATTAGTCAAAAGGCAGGGAGGATGTTGTAAAAAGTGCACGCCTTGCTATTCATAACACAGTGCTGGTACCGAATCTGTTGCGGCTGCGAAACCTAGGTCTGCCAGAGGAAGCATAAAAGGTGAATGAAAAAAGTCGAATGCCGCGGAAAAGCGATTTCTTCGTAAAATGTAAGCGAGACCGTGTGCGACTGAAAACGACATGAAGAGATTCGCAGTATGACGGCTTTGAAAGAAAGTCTTATCACTAAAATGGTTAGGGGCATGCCTCAATAGTTTGGGTACGCTGAGCGAATGAGTTATGACCGAATAGTGGAGAAAATACGTAGCGCGAAAGTTAAAATTAAAAGGAGTTAAGGTAGGCCAACTTCGAAGGCCACCGGAGCTAATTTTTTGAAGAGACGTGTGTGTTTGAAGAAAATTTTTATGTATATATGATTATATATATGATTAATTCGAAATAAGCGAAAGAGGTTGGTTAACTCATAAGACTGAAAATACGAGGACTTATGACTTAATCTTAAATATTCCTATACTTATATTAGTATTAATTTACTAGAATGAACAAGATGTGAAACAATGTAGAATGTGAATGAAACAAGATGTGAAAAAATAGAAGTCACGATAGCCGAGTGGTAGGGTGATCGGAATTACGAGGCGAGAGACCCGAGTTCGATCCCCAGGCTTGTATCAATGAGTTTTTATGTGCGAATTATATCGTCGGCTGGGACATAAAGGCCTTGCCATCCAAAGCATCAAATTCGATGTTATGTAATTTATAGGAGAGTTCAGAATACAATATTTTTAAATGGGCTTTAAGGTAAAAAGGAAAAAATATCTAAAAGAGGTGAGTCAGAGGCGTTTGTTTGTTAATGTTAATGATAAATATGTCCAGTTTCCAAAAGATATTTTACCAAATGACCATTCTTTTCAAGTCTTACACATATGTGACAAAGGGCTCCGACTGTGTGTGCTTGAACAGTTGGAGATAATAAAAGGTGGTGGCGGTGGACGTTTTGCACTGCTGAATGAACAAACAAACGTCTCTGACTCACCTCTTTTAAATATTTTTTCGGGTAGGTCGTGACGCAATCGGCCGTTATTGGTGGGGGTGGCGGCCGTTATTGGTTCTTTTACTGCGTGATAGATTTCGCAATGAAGACATCCGCAGCAGAACTAAGGTGACCAACTATCAATAATTATCAGCACATTGAAGTGGCAATGGGCCGGCCAAATAGCTCGATGTACTGAGAATTATTTAACATTTATTAGTCTATTAAGTATTAGTATGTAAGTCACGATAGCCGAGTGGTTGGGTGGTCGGAATTTCGAGTCCAGAGACCCGAGTTCGATTCCCAGGTGGCGGGCCCGTACCAATGGGGTTTACAAAAAACTTATGTACGAATTTTATCGCTGGCTTGGACATAAAAACGGCGACGAGCTCACCACCTGTCACGTTTTCCCGAAAATATCTTCAGTGGATGGTGGGTCGAAGGGGCTGTCTACTCCTGTATTGGGAATTGCGTGAAGATATTTATTTATTATATTTATTGTATGTAAGTCTATTGATTACACCACCTACCGCTGTAAAATATTAATAATTCATAGCCTCAAAGTTGTCTGGAAGAGATCGCACTTTGGCGATAAGTATTTGCCTAGGCTTTTTGTATTTGCCTCAACCGTTTTTTTGTCTTGTAACCTTTCTTTTGATTTTCATTTTTCTGTGGCGTTGTATAAAATGAATAAAAAATAATAATTTTATTGTATAGGTGTCACTGGTCACAAAAGGTTGAAACCTGAATGGACATTTTTTCCATTATTTCCATTGGATTTTTTATCATAATAACAACAAAGAAAAACAAAAAACAAATATCTTATTAATATACTTATTAATAGTATCTTATCTTCACGCACAGTCCCTGACAAGGTAGCCAGAGAGAAGAAATTGCCTAGTGTCCGTGACACTAGGCAAAATCCTCTTACATACTTCTTTCGCATCTTTCAGATACGTCATTTTCTTCATACATGCACGTCTTGGTATCCGAGTACTCTTGACCTTCCTTCGTCGAGCACTTTGCTTACATGGTCTTCAAAAGTAAGTCTCTGCCTTTCTCGAAACCTGTTAATATTAACTTTCGCGCCATATATTTTCTTCACCATTGGGTCTTCGCTCATTCGCTCAACGTGCCTAAATTATCGAAGCACGGCTTTATCAATTTCAGTGGAAAGGTCATCTTTCAAACCTGCCATATTGCAAATCTCTTCGTTACGTTTTCGGTCAGCCGAGGCTTAAGGTCAACTTGCTTTTATATTTCTTCTGACATACCCAGGTCTCACTGCCGTAAAAAAAAGTTGGAACCAGCCTTGCATTATGTATTGCAAGGCTACCTCTTTTCAGTACGCCTTGCCGTTTGACTTACACAGTCAGAACACGGTTGAGGTTGTTCACGAAAGCCACACGCCTGTCCACATCTTCAATCGAGGCGAAAAGCGCTCTCCCGCCCACGTATACAATTTCATTCACCTGTTCTAGACACACTTTTAACAGTGGTAGAGCCACGCATTAGCTTTTGTAGTTGCATGAATGGGCCGGCTCGACCGGGGAAGTACCACGACCTCACAGAATACCTGCGTGAAGAAGAAGTTTAACAAACTTCTGCGTTTCGTCTGGTGAGTGCAGGTAACCGGAGGCCCACACCCCCCCCTCCCCCAAAATTCTGGGGGGAGGGGGGGCTCAAAGGCTGGCTACGCATCTGCTATGCCTCGGGTATTGCAGGTGTTCATGGGCGGCGGTAATCACTTACCATCACGTGAGCCTCCTGCTCGTTTGCCTCCCTTTTCTATATAAATAAACCACCTGTTTAACCCATATTTTACACTTCGTTCTCTCTTCGTCTCTTTCAGATACCAGAAACTTATTACGCAATTTTTTTAATGATTTTAAAGCATATAAGTTATGCTGAGGCAGTGTCTGAGGTGCGAGTGGTCTGCTACTGCGATTGCCAATCTGCTCGCCAAGCGAGGCGATTATTGCAAATCCTCCCTATGGGGCCTATGACCTGAAGTGGACTTATGAAGGCCGTTATGTATGTATGTAGGTTTGCTGAACCTTTTATGATTAATTACGCAATTTTTTTATTGATTTTAAAGTATATAAGTTATGATGAATCGTTTTGTTATTAAATTAAAAAAAAATCAACTGACACGGGCGGGATTCAAACCCGCGTCCTTTTCCGAACTGTGGCAACGCTTTTACCTCTGAGCCACCATATTTAATTTTTTCTCTTTAATTTAATAATAAAAAAGTGACAGTAGATGGCGAATTTTAGTTTTATTGGCATATAAACGGAGACCTTTATTTTTATACAATTATTACAAAAAAATATTTTGTAACAATTACAAAAATATTGAAATAATTATTAAAAAACTAATGACATTATCATAGTAGCATATCATAGTACACAATCTTAGACTATAATTTATTTAAACAAAATTTGGAATATAAATATATTGGTCATCAAAAAAAACTCTTGCAGTGACTTTTTTTAAATTTGTTAATGTCAGGGTTTTTTTATGTGATTGGGAATCTTATTATAAATTTTGCTAAACATGGAAAACGGACTGGTAGAGACCTAGTAGTATTTTAATTTTTGTTGTGGGTAGAGCTAGTTTACTATGTAGTCTTAGGTTTGTTGGGCGTTGATAAACTGGGAAGAGGTTATGTTCTTTTTTTTAAATAATGCGGAACAGAAAGCAATGCAGAGTGCTAAATGAGCCAAAAAGTTTTGCATTCCACATTTTTTTAAGACTAATATGACTTTCTGTGGGGATAGGGTGACCTCGAAACCAACGGAAATGCCTAATATGAGTATAATTAAACCAGTAAGGGCTGGCTATTATTAGAATTTGCCTACATTTCAAAAAGTCTCACATTTTTGGGGTATTGGACTAAATAATTTTTTGTTCGCTTTATTGAACAAAAATGACGAAAATCTAAAATGAATCACAATCGTAAACCGCGTTTCTCATTTTACGCATCGATAAATTTCGGGGTTGCTGTCTTAAAACAATCCCTAGTATTTTATCTTTATTGCAGAGAAATTTCAATCAAGGTGAACATTGATACGTTTGTAACGTGATCGATTCTACTTTGAAAAAAAATAATGAAGTTGCCTGGGAAAGATATTCTAATTTTTGTATTGTGTATTTGTGTACATTTTGAATATACGTAATTAAATGCATAGTAAAGAATAGCATGATACTAAAACTTTTCCCAAACAATTATTACTACTCACAATTATACAAAACTATAATTGAAAGGCATGAAAAGGTAAGATAGGGTGATGTGATATCCACGAAACTTCTCATCCTTGCGTTAGATGTCTTCACATTGCTGGACTGGATAGGATACGGTATTACTTCAAAGGTAAACATCAGCCACCTTCGGTTTGTTGACTATATAATATTGATGGCGACATCGCTAGAGAAATTATTTACTATGCTCAATGTCCTCTGTAGTGTCTATTGAGGGAACTGAGCATTGAGATTTTAAGGTGAACATGGTCAAGACGAACACCATGTCAGGACATGGCATTTTTTTGAGATGGTTATCGCGCCATCTGTCGATAGATAGATATTTATAGGCATTTTTTCTTAGTAGCTTCTTACAGAACTTAAGGAACGAAAGGGGCTAGTATATATTTTTGCTGCTACCACACGGTTAGTCTTTTACAGAACGTACTAAAAACCATAGGCATTCCGATATTTTATTTGGTTACGTTACGATATCATGAGATAGCTCTTTAAGCAACGAATTATTTAAGCGGTTCTGCAATATAACAAAAATTGTCTACTGAACTACGAACTATGTCAAAATCCATTCATTTTTAAAAGTCTTCAGGTGCGCAGCGGTAAATTTTGTTACAAATCACTTAGTGCTTAATGCATCGTGGCGAAAAATTTTCAACAAAATAGACTCGCGGGAAAAAGTTTCAAATACCAGTTTTCTATAAATGATGAAAAATCATGAACTTAATTGGGCAAATGATTAGATTTTATTTATGTTCCCGTAGCTTATTTAAGTAAGAAGGTAACATAACAAAATTTTATATCATTATAGTAATGAAAATTGATATACCGTATAATAAGTCACGATAGCCGAGTGGTTGGGTGGTCGAATTTCGAGTCAAGAGACCCGAGTTCGATTCCCAGGTGGCAATACCAATGAGTTTTCAAAACTTATGTTCGAATTACATGGTTGGCTTGGACATAAAGACGGCGACAGGCTCACCACCTGTCACGTTGTCCCGAAAAATATCTTCAGTGGATGGTGGGTCGAAGGGGCTGTCTACTCCTGTATTGGGAATTGCGTGAAGATATTTATTTATTATATTTATTGTATGTAAGTCTATTGATTACACCACCTACCGCTGTAAAATATTAATAATTCATAGCCTCAAAGTTGTCTGGAAGAGATCGCACTTTGGCGATAAGTATTTGCCTAGGCTTTTTGTATTTGCCTCAACCGTTTTTTTGTCTTGTAACCTTTCTTTTGATTTTCATTTTTCTGTGGCGTTGTATAAAATGAATAAAAAATAATAATTTTATTGTATAGGTGTCACTGGTCACAAAAGGTTGAAACCTGAATGGACATTTTTTCCATTATTTCCATTGGATTTTTTATCATAATAACAACAAAGAAAAACAAAAAACAAATATCTTATTAATATACTTATTAATAGTATCTTATCTTCACGCACAGTCCCTGACAAGGTAGCCAGAGAGAAGAAATTGCCTAGTGTCCGTGACACTAGGCAAAATCCTTACATACTTCTTTCGCATCTTTCAGATACGTCATTTTCTTCATACATGCACGTCTTGGTATCCGAGTACTCTTGACCTTCCTTCGTCGAGCACTTTGCTTACATGGTCTTCAAAAGTAAGTCTCTGCCTTTCTCGAAACCTGTTAATATTAACTTTCGCGCCATATATTTTCTTCACCATTGGGTCTTCGCTCATTCGCTCAACGTGCCTAAATTATCGAAGCACGGCTTTATCAATTTCAGTGGAAAGGTCATCTTTCAAACCTGCCATATTGCAAATCTCTTCGTTACGTTTTCGGTCAGCCGAGGCTTAAGGTCAACTTGCTTTTATATTTCTTCTGACATACCCAGGTCTCACTGCCGTAAAAAAAAGTTGGAACCAGCCTTGCATTATGTATTGCAAGGCTACCTCTTTTCAGTACGCCTTGCCGTTTGACTTACACAGTCAGAACACGGTTGAGGTTGTTCACGAAAGCCACACGCCTGTCCACATCTTCAATCGAGGCGAAAAGCGCTCTCCCGCCCACGTATACAATTTCATTCACCTGTTCTAGACACACTTTTAACAGTGGTAGAGCCACGCATTAGCTTTTGTAGTTGCATGAATGGGCCGGCTCGACCGGGGAAGTACCACGACCTCACAGAATACCTGCGTGAAGAAGAAGTTTAACAAACTTCTGCGTTTCGTCTGGTGAGTGCAGGTAACCGGAGGCCCACACCCCCAAAATTCTGGGGGGAGGGGGGGCTCAAAGGCTGGCTACGCATCTGCTATGCCTCGGGTATTGCAGGTGTTCATGGGCGGCGGTAATCACTTACCATCACGTGAGCCTCCTGCTCGTTTGCCTCCCTTTTCTATATAAATAAACCACCTGTTTAACCCATATTTTACACTTCGTTCTCTCTTCGTCTCTTTCAGATACCAGAAACTTATTACGCAATTTTTTTAATGATTTTAAAGCATATAAGTTATGCTGAGGCAGTGTCTGAGGTGCGAGTGGTCTGCTACTGCGATTGCCAATCTGCTCGCCAAGCGAGGCGATTATTGCAAATCCTCCCTATGGGAGAGGCCTATGACCTGAAGTGGACTTATGAAGGCCGTTATGTATGTATGTAGGTTTGCTGAACCTTTTATGATTAATTACGCAATTTTTTTATTGATTTTAAAGTATATAAGTTATGATGAATCGTTTTGTTATTAAATTAAAAAAAAATCAACTGACACGGGCGGGATTCAAACCCGCGTCCTTTTCCGAACTGTGGCAACGCTTTTACCTCTGAGCCACCATATTTAATTTTTTCTCTTTAATTTAATAATAAAAAAGTGACAGTAGATGGCGAATTTTAGTTTTATTGGCATATAAACGGAGACCTTTATTTTTATACAATTATTACAAAAAAATATTTTGTAACAATTACAAAAATATTGAAATAATTATTAAAAAACTAATGACATTATCATAGTAGCATATCATAGTACACAATCTTAGACTATAATTTATTTAAACAAAATTTGGAATATAAATATATTGGTCATCAAAAAAACTCTTGCAGTGACTTTTTAAATTTGTTAATGTCAGGGTTTTTTTATGTGATTGGGAATCTTATTATAAATTTTGCTAAACATGGAAAACGGACTGGTAGAGACCTAGTAGTATTTTAATTTTTGTTGTGGGTAGAGCTAGTTTACTATGTAGTCTTAGGTTTGTTGGGCGTTGATAAACTGGGAAGAGGTTATGTTCTTTTTTTTAAATAATGCGGAACAGAAAGCAATGCAGAGTGCTAAATGAGCCAAAAAGTTTTGCATTCCACATTTTTTTAAGACTAATATGACTTTCTGTGGGGATAGGGTGACCTCGAAACCAACGGAAATGCCCTAATATGAGTATAATTAAACCAGTAAGGGCTGGCTATTATTAGAATTTGCCTACATTTCAAAAAGTCTCACATTTTTGGGGTATTGGACTAAATAATTTTTTGTTCGCTTTATTGAACAAAAATGACGAAAATCTAAAATGAATCACAATCGTAAACCGCGTTTCTCATTTTACGCATCGATAAATTTCGGGGTTGCTGTCTTAAAACAATCCCTAGTATTTTATCTTTATTGCAGAGAAATTTCAATCAAGGTGAACATTGATACGTTTGTAACGTGATCGATTCTACTTTGAAAAAAATAATGAAGTTGCCTGGGAAAGATATTCTAATTTTTGTATTGTGTATTTGTGTACATTTTGAATATACGTAATTAAATGCATAGTAAAGAATAGCATGATACTAAAACTTTTCCCAAACAATTATTACTACTCACAATTATACAAAAACTATAATTGAAAGGCATGAAAAGGTAAGATAGGGTGATGTGATATCCACGAAACTTCTCATCCTTGCGTTAGATGTCTTCACATTGCTGGACTGGATAGGATACGGTATTACTTCAAAGGTAAACATCAGCCACCTTCGGTTTGTTGACTATATAATATTGATGGCGACATCGCTAGAGGAAATTATTTACTATGCTCAATGTCCTCTGTAGTGTCTATTGAGGGAACTGAGCATTGAGATTTTAAGGTGAACATGGTCAAGACGAACACCATGTCAGGACATGGCATTTTTTTGAGATGGTTATCGCGCCATCTGTCGATAGATAGATATTTATAGGCATTTTTTCTTAGTAGCTTCTTACAGAACTTAAGGAACGAAAGGGGCTAGTATATATTTTTGCTGCTACCACACGGTTAGTCTTTTACAGAACGTACTAAAAACCATAGGCATTCCGATATTTTATTTGGTTACGTTACGATATCATGAGATAGCTCTTTAAGCAACGAATTATTTAAGCGGTTCTGCAATATAACAAAAATTGTCTACTGAACTACGAACTATGTCAAAAATCCATTCATTTTTTAAAAGTCTTCAGGTGCGCAGCGGTAAATTTTGTTACAAATCACTTAGTGCTTAATGCATCGTGGCGAAAAATTTTCAACAAAATAGACTCGCGGGAAAAAGTTTCAAATACCAGTTTTCTATAAATGATGAAAAATCATGAACTTAATTGGGCAAATGATTAGATTTTATTTATGTTCCCGTAGCTTATTTAAGTAAGAAGGTAACATAACAAAATTTTATATCATTATAGTAATGAAAATTGATATACCGTATAATAAGTCACGATAGCAGAGTGGTTGGGTGGTCGGAATTTCGAGTCAAGAGACCCGAGTTCGATTCCCAGGTGGCAATACCAATGAGTTTTTCAAAAACTTATGTTCGAATTACATGGTTGGCTTGGACATAAAGACGGCGACAGGCTCACCACCTGTCACGTTGTCCCGAAAAATATCTTCGGTGGAAGGTGGGTCAAATGGTCTAGACTAGACCTCTGTCTACCCCTGTATTGGAAATTGCTGTATTGAATTGATATTTATTTATTATTTTACTAAGTGTGCTCGTGTAGTTGTTTTATAAGTATTTGTTGTTAAATTTATATCTCAAATAAATGGTTCTTTCTGATTTTCATTTACTATAATATATTTTATGTAAATAAGTATATAATTTGTTTACAATAAATTTTTATTTCATATTTAATTGGATTTTCTCTTGACATTATCCAAATCGTATGAGTGGTTTCCGTGATACCAAGGTATAAACTTATATGTATAATGCAGATATACATAATATTACTTACGTGATGCTCTCGTAAGTTGAATCGAAGATGCTGTTAATGTCAAAGGCCAACAGCGTAGAGTGTGGAGGTGATTAGCGGGCATGGTTTACCTAAGTTCAGAATCGGACAAAAACTGATTCTGATCCAAGGATCAGAATCAGTTTTTCAAGACTCACATTTAACAACGAAGGTTGTGTTATTTATGTATTAACTTTTTATTGATGGCTATCGACTCCATGAGACTGTAAGTAGAACAAAATTTTGTTATTTGTATTTTCGAGTCACTTGCTTTTTTCGCAACTATATTAGCAACTCAGCCGTGATAATGAGGTAGATACGCTAACACATAAAATTTATAATTTGTTGTCAAAGTAATTCAGAGATAATGTAATTGCCAATTAGTAAAATAATCTTCAGAATCTTATCGTTACTTGCAAAAGATTAACAAACTTTGAAAAAAAAATTAATATGCATCGACATTCTTAACCAAGACGAGTTGAAATTCATAAATTTTAAAATTGAGAATATTATACTTTAATAAGTTTCTTTATCCCATTCATTTTCAAAAGCATGTATAATTCACCCCTAAAACAACTCCGTTATCACACCCAATATGTGTTTTTTTTAATATTACGTTGTGTATATTTCGCAAATTCATTTTTATTTTCAACTAATTATATACTAGACGTTACGGAAATAATCTCCAAGAAACAAAGAGCAAAATTCTTCTGTCTACAAAATAAACAATACAACTTTCTGCTTTAGTTATTTTAGTTATCAAGGTGCAAATTTAGGACATCGTAAACATGGTCAGCCGCGACTGATATAAGATAATCTACATGTATGAGATTTAACACTAAGTAAGCGGTTGAACAGTTTATCTGAACTTGCTGATTTGAAATATGATCAAGCAGTCAGAATTATCAAGATTTCTAATTGAAAATGAGTTTAGAATACAACTTCATAAGATCCATTTCTGCATAATACATTTAAGTACCTGGTATTTGAATTTGGAATATTAAGCTGTAATTTGTTATGGAAAATTTCGCCGGGGAAGGAATATTACATGAAGTTTTAGTTACATAGAATAAGGCATTTAGATTAACCCGATTAAAATTGCAAATTCGAATATTCATTTTTATTAAAAGTTTTTGATATTTTTAAACATTCAATAATTTAATTAATTCAACGTACATCCATTAATTAAGATATTTAAAGGTATTTAAAAAATCTACTAACTCCGACCAGATTCGATACCCACGACTTCTGCCGCATCGTGTCTTGCAATTGAATTGAATATATGAAATTTTAATACTGTCTTTTTATTAATTTCGCATTAATTGAGTAACAATAAGTCCAACAAGACTTACATTAAATATTAATAAAAAATATAAAATTAATAAAAATGCGAAGCAATTTTAAATTTCTCATTAAAATAACAACTTATTAATTATATATTGAACAAATGTTTTTTTCATTTGTTACGAATCCTTTTAAATGTCTTTCACTAAAAGCATCAGCAACATATTTTGTTTATAAACACTGATCCTAAGCTTAATGGAGCCGTATTTATCGAATTAATTTAAGAATATGAATTTTGGTATTGTTTACTTTACTTGAGTAATATAACAAACTAATATATTATATTTTTTTTCTTTGCCACATTCAATTTAAAAATCAATAAAAATAAACGATAGCCGAGTGGGTGGTAGTTGGTACACGAAAACCGGTGTGTACGCCACTTTTCTGATAGAGGTTGATATAAACAGAGTCCCTCACGCCTAGAAAGAAGGTTGCCTTCTTTTTTTTTTCTCTCAGGCTTCTTAAAAGTAGGCCAAGTATGAATAGATGTCGGTAGGTTGTTTTCGTCAGACATTGCTCCTGAGCCAACCCTTACCCAAAACAACTTTGTTAGTGTGATCCATTTGCAGAATAATAACAAGAATAAAAATGTATAATAGATTAAACTGTTAAAAGTTACGATACCCGAGTGGTGTGGTGGTCGGAATTTCGAGTCAAGAGACCCGAGTTCGATACCCTGGTGGCAGGCTTGTACCAAACGTTTTTTAAAAACTTATATACGAATTATATCGTTGGCTTGGACATAAAGACCGATAGATAGATGTTTTATTTTTATTTAATATTAAAATAATCTAAAATATCTTCAAATTATAATTTTAAAATGTAACATATTAATATGTATAATATATAATGTAGTTAAATATATTTTATAAATATAGCAAAAACAAAACTGTCCTCCGACTTGTGGAACCAGGCTTTTTCATTGTGAAGTATTTCATTATAGTAAAAATAATTTCAATTATAATGTACATAATTTAATGCTTTACAGAGCGCGAAATAGCCTAATTTTTATAAAATTAAATGTCTTTTTCTCTTCTGCTCATAAACGTTATTTTTTATTATTTTGTTCCACTACTTTATTTCATTCTGCTCAGTTTACCTACGGTATCTTCTTTGTGTTGATTTGAATATCATTCATTGTTAAAAAATTAAACGATATTATTTTAGGTACGATTTTTTTTTAAACAATGCTAGCAATGCCGAATAACTAGTATTCCTGTTAACCACTCCAATTAAGCTGCAATGCTTGTGTCTGGAGTCGGTTTACGTCAATAGTCGAATGTCGGGGCCCGAACCTGCGACGTCATGTTTCGCAGTCCGCACCCTGAACCATAAGGCTATTGCCTCTTTTATTTTTGCTTGTAGCTATTTGTACTTTTTTAACCCGTGGTCGTAATTCTAGCAATCTTCATTCTGAAGGTAACGTTTCTCCGTAAGAGGTATGTGCGTGCCAAAGCTTTCCATTTCAAGGATATTTTGTAAATTTGCTAAAACCTTCAACGAACATTTTCTAAGTAAATGACCAACATTATAACACAATGTTAAGTAATGACTGAGTCGGGGTATGCTTAGACTTAATGATGACATATAAAAAATAGTTTTGTTATAGTTCTTCACTATGTGTTAGTAAAGTTGAATTATTCAATGTTATCAATTCAATAATATAAGCTATATATATATATGTATATATATATATATATATATATATATATATATATATATATATATATATATATATATATATATAACTATTCATAAAAGATCAATCCACGATAGCCGAGCAGTTGAGTGATTGGAAATGGAATCAGACGACCCTTGTTTGATATCCAGGAACAAGGCTAGAATAAAAGAGTTTTTTTAAACTTATGAGTTGCTATTTTAACTTAGATTCTAAGATGGCGGCAAGCGCATCACCTATCACTTTATCCCAATATGTCCTAATATGTTATACCTTTAAACAAACCTTTATAAAAAAAGCTTTTACTTTGACAAAGTTTAACTTCATTTGTATCTTGCTCTGCGACATTACTGTCCATCTAATAGCTACATAGCACTAAATAGCACTGTAACTATTATATTTATAAGGTATAGAGAGCCAGTGCGATTACGGGAATTCCATATAATTCTTGGATGTTATAAACGCATCCGTAATTTTCTGGCATTGAAATAATATGCAGTTGTTTTAGATGCCTGTATTGACTTTTCATTATGTGATAGATTAGTTCGTTGTACAGCCTAATACAAAAATGCTTACTTAATAAGCTGTAACCTCGTAAGCTGGCATCGGGCCCAGCTTACGAGGTAAAGTTGAAATCAATACTGGTTTAAAACTACTCTTACGGGTCTGTTTGTATTTAGGGTATCTGATCCTTTTCTGGATAGCGATTGATCTTACTTTAATATATATAATCATATATTTCTTATCAGTTTTATTTATAGCAGTAAGGTAATGTCTCGCAGACGTAGTGTTGTTGTGTACACGAATATGTTTGAGGCATTATCATATATCCTGAAGTTTCAAATACTGATTCTATGTTTTAAAAATATCACCGTTGTTGCAGATTGAAATATTTCTTTTAATCAAATTGTTATATTTTACAAATGAGGACCACCGTATAATGTAATCCCTACTGTAGTGATACTTTCCCCATAGCTTATTTGAAAAAACGTAATATAGGGTGGTGATTTTACGCCTAGACGTTTTACGGCCTTTACGATTAGACGCCGTTTTAATGTCCAGCTAAGGTAAATAGTTTTTCGTGTTTCTATATCATTTTATTTAACGTGGATTCAGAAACAAAGTTGGGAAACTTGAAATTAAATTGAGTAGCGATCAAATAGAAGTTTTCTAAAGAATGTCTGAGAAAGGTCGAAAGAAAACAAAAGCGAGTAGTGGAAATTGGAAAAGTGGTTGTGGGATGTTCAAAGGAAACGGTCGCCAATCCTCCCAACAATTTTATTTTTCTGTAAATTTATTTAACCTGTTAAAAAAATCAATTTATTTAACAACGATTACACTTTCTTGTATTTATTTGAAGCTTTCATATTATTTTTGTATTTATCTTATTGTGTTCTATTAAAATGTATGTTAGTTTATGTTTCGTAATACGTATCGTTATTCATAATTTCGTATAGTGTTGTGGTTCATTTGGGAGTCGTAAAATACAGTACGGTACAACGTTAACAGTAGACCTTATCTTAAAATATTACCGATCGATGTTTTCCTAATATAAATACATACAATATAAATATATATATATATATATATATATATATATATATATATATATATATATATATATATATATATATATATATATATATATATATATATATATATATATATATATATATATATATATATATATATATATATATATATATATATATATATATATATATATATATATATATATATATATATATATATATATATATATATATATATATATATATATATATATATATATATATATATATATATATATATATTATCTTGTATTTATTTGAAGCTTTCATATTATTTTTGTATTTATCTTATTCGCGTCAGAACGCGTGTTGGCTCATTTTGAGCCAGCGGCGCAGCTGGTTCTGGCGGTTGACTCCGACCCGGCCGGCCTCGGCGCTGTGCTCTCGCAACGGGCAGAGGACGGCATCGAACGCCCGCTGGCGTATGTATCTCGTTCGCTTTCGAGTAGTGAACGAAACTATAGCCAGATATAGAAGAAATCCATAATCTTCGGAGTCAAACGCTTTCATCAATATTTGTACGGCCGTGAAGATACTTTTATTATCAAAACCGACCACAGACCTTTAGTATCTATTTTTAATCCTAAAACAGGTATTCTTGTTATTACTGCGCTAAGACTTCAGATATACTCTGTTATATTATCCGCTTTTAACTATGTCGTACAATATGTATCTAGCGAAAATAATATAGTGGCCGATTACTTCTCACGCGCGCCCTTAGAATGCGTTAACGCATCGTCGACCGATGTAGATACAAACGATATAGACACTAATTATGCAGTTAGGTTTCTCGATGCGTCATCGCCGGCCACCGTCGGCCTGCGACGTTGCGCAGACGACGGAGCGAGATAGAACGCTTAAAACCGTACTTAGTTATATGCAACATGGTTGGCCGCGTAAATTGAAATGTAAATCAATTTTACCCTATTTCCATTGCAAGTCTGATTTACAATATGAGAATGGTTGTCTTTTTAGGGGACATAGGATTGTTATACCACCCGGTTTGTTATGCGAGCTTCATGATTCTCATTTAGGAATAACATAAACTAAAAGTAGCGCTAGAAGTAGAATGTGGTGGCCCGGTATCGACCGGGATAACGAACGCTGGATCGGATCATGTGCGACGTGCGCAAGCGTGCGGGCCGCACCGCCGCGCGACCCCCCCGCGCCCTGGCCTCCCTCCACCGCGCTATGGCAACGAGTGCACATTGATTACATGACTGTAGGGCAGAGGGTATATCCGGTAATCGTCGACTCCTATAGTAAATGGTTTGAATGTCTATACATGCATAACGGAACCGCATCCAGTGCCTTAATTACAAAAGTTTCCGACAATGATGTAAAAATTAATTCACTCGAGTTTCAAACATTTTGTTCATCTAAGCTTAAAATACATGACGTCACCTATTTACCATCCGCCAAGTAATGGCCAAGCTGAGAATTCAGTAAGAACGTTGAAAAAATGTTAAAATGTATATTAATGGATAATTTACCTTTGCACAAAGTGCATGACATGTTGTTAGGGTACCTATTTAATTACAGAAATACCGTGAAACGCCGGCTAAGTTAATGTTTGGCAGAAATTTGCGGTCGCGTCTCGATTTAATTTTACCATTCAAAAATCATTATCCTAAGACACCTACACCAGACGGAAAGAGGTATTTTGAAATAGCGGATGTCGTTTGGACCCGATGGTACAGTGCACGAAAAGAATCTTGGCAGTTGGGTACAATAAAGGAAAGATAGGAAATAAAATGTACAGAACTTATGTTAGGCATTTAGAAGTTTGGTGTATTAGACACGTGGACCAAATTATTAAATATACGGGTTCAGCCAGTGGCTGCGACGACATTGCCGTTGCAGCAAACTCGTTGCTCTTCTCCATCTCCTGTCACGGTTAATGCACCCCTTCCTTCGCTTCGGGAGAAATGATATATACGTGTGTACTACTGTCATCCAACCTGTAATAAACGAGTGTTAATAGGCAGCGGTTGTTTCATTGTATTCACAAACATATCATTTACGTTTTGAAAATTTTGATTGAATAATTTTACACATAACTTACCAAATCTTTTATCTTCATCTATAGGAGACGCCTCAATTAACGCCGCAATGATCACAAGAAAAAGCGTTGAAGACGCGTAAAAATTCATTGTATTTTCGGCCTTAGTCTAAGGCGGTTACTGATGATGTCTTACTGATGATGGCTTATGAAGTTTATATTTATACAGCCTTAATAACTTCTTGTGTACTATAATTATATTCTGATCTCATCCCGTTATTTTATACAGTAATGATTTTATGCACGTTGTTATACAAACCTGAATGTAAATATTTATTAGAAGTTAACAGAATATAGCATTAAAATGTATGTAATTAAATTAAATAAAAATAAAATAACTAGACAGAGGTCTAGTCTAGACAATAAGTCCCTTCGACCCACCTTCCACCATATTTTCGGGACAACGTGACAGGTGGTGAGCCCGTCACCGCCTTTGACGCCGTTTTTTTCCGTTTTGTCCAAGCTAACGACATTATTCGTACATACGTTTTTGAAAAACCCATTGGTGAGAGCCTGCCACCTGAGGATCGAACTCGGGTCTCTTGACTCGAAATTCCGACCACCCAACCACTCGGCTATTGTGAATATTTAATAATTAAATTAATATTATTCTAACTAGCTCAATAATTTTATTAACAGAAAGTCTTGGTCACTTTTTTTATAGAATAGGGAGGTAAACGAGCAAGTGGCTCACGTGACGGTAAGTGATTACCGCCGCCCATAAACACCTGCAAAACCAGAGGAATAGCAGATGCGTTGCCGGTCTTTGAGAAAGGTATGGGCTCTTTTCTTGAAGGTCCCTAAGTCGTATCGGTCCAGGAAAACCGCTGATGGCAGCACATTCTCATAAAGTGCAAGTGCGTGGCAGAAAATTTCGTGAAACTGTGGTGGAATACCAAGCATCAAGATGGTGGTGATGGAATTTTTGACTATGCCGTAAGGTACGACGGTGAAATTCAGCGGCTGGGATTAATACGAACAATTGCATACATGAACAAAACATGTATAGATGTTTTTGCTAAGCCAGGGGATCTAGCCGATCGAATAGAATATGTTCGTCGGCGATTCAAGCCGCTCTTCGGTGGATACGGTCAAATAGAAGGAGCTGACGCTGGGGTGCCTCCGTCCAGAGAAGAGAACAGTACTCCATGTGTGGCCGAACCTGCGCCTTCTAAAGTTGCAAGCGGCACGGCAAGCTTTTTAGAGACCAATTTGGCCGTCCCTTCCAAATGACCACGAAACTGAACGTTGCTCGATATGTCGACACAAAGGATTCCGATACTACCTGAGGCCACTGGGACTCTGGACTAGGACTCTAATCTGGGAACTGAGTGTTCTCAAAATAAGGTGAAACGACGAGGGTTTTCTTTTTAGCGGTAAACACATACGACTTAGGCACCTTCAAGAAAAGAGCCTATACCTTTCTCAAAGGCTGGCAACGCATCTGATATTTCTCTGGTATTGCAGGTTACAAAAGTTGTCAATATTATTAGTCTTCAAAACTCGACCTCATGTTTTTAATGACAAAATTTAAAATCTAATATTTGTTTTTCTGGAATGAATAAAAAGTCACGATAAGTCACGATAGCCGAGTTGTTGGGTGGTCGGAATTTCGAGTCGAGAGACCCGAGTTCGATCCCCAGGTGGTAGTACCAATGAGTTTTTCAATAACTTATGTACGAATTTCATTGTTGGCTTGGACATAAAGGCGGCGACGGGCTCACCATCTGTCACGTTGTCCCGAAAATATCTTCGGTGGAAGGTAGGTCAAAGGGACTTAATTGTCTAGACTTGACCTCTGTCTACCCCTGTATTGGGAATTGCGTGAAGATATTTTATTTATTTAATAAAAAATCACGCCAATCCCCATATACGGGTAGACAGAGGTCTACACATTTAAATTAATTCGACCCACATTTCAACGAAGATATTTTTGGGACACCATTACAGGTGGTGATCCCGTCGCCGTCTTTATATTCAAGCAAACTGTATAAATCTGCCACCGGGGGTTCGAACTCGGGTGTATCGACTTTAATTCCGATTACCCGACCTATCTATCGCTATCGTGACTATTACTTAAATATGTTTTGATAATTATATTTTAAATATATTCTTTGTAAGCAAGCTTACATAAGAATGAGATGACTGATATAAAGAGATAATAAGAGGTAAGGGTATCGGGTTTCTCGTGTTTATAAACGAGAATTCATCCTAACATGAATATTATAGGATATTATAGAAAATTTAATGTGAGAAATTATTATATTTATTAAAATATTATAAATTTAATCCCCAATATTATTCAACAGGCTCTAGCACAAAAGCACTTACTGATGGTGGAGAATATTGCGTACTGTAAATTAAATCCAATACCAGTCCTAGAAAATGACAATACACTACTGTATTGTGATAGATTAGTCTTTATTGATAGATCCGTTACACATAATCGACCAGACATCTCCGCTTAAAAATCATCAAATCAAATCATCAATGTTTAAAAAACCAACAGGTATTGGTCTTGATAACCGGTGTCCCTAACTCGCCCAATACAAACATAATTAAAAATATATGGTCAGTATGTTGAAGAAATTAGACAGATATGGCATCATGAGGTGTCATACAAAACTACTTTATCAGTAACTTAGGCTAGGCTTCTCAGTCTGTTCTACATGACATAAAAAGGGTGTCATCCTCAGAACTACTGTCATTGTTTGGAGGCATTAACAGTATAAACTAATCTCTTAGTATATTGCCATAGTAATGCAGATCATAAGGTATTTTATCCCCAATTAAGGAGAAAAATTAAACAAAAAACGTGATAATTATATTTAATTTGATCAAACCTTACACACATTTTTAAATCTAAACTCAAACTTTAAATATAGTAAAAATGCCGATGAGTTACCTATGAGCTTCCTGTGGTTCCTTCATCGTAGGGCCCATGACATAAACACTTACTAGTTGTTAACATTTGCGAGTACTATTAGTGCGGAAAGATACACAAAAGTACAATCGTTCGAAGCACGTTGTACAGACATGATTGATAGGTGCATGTGATAAAGTCAAAAAGCCTGTTTTCGAACCATATTGGCACATAGTCTGTTTTTTAAATCAAACCTTGAAATAACAATTGATTGAATTGTTAATATTTGATACACATAAATTTATGACCTAGCCTTAGGCTAAGTACTCTGTAATTTGTACCCGAGCCATAGATGATTATGTTTTAAGATTATCCTGAGAGCCTTGTATATTGTAAAAAGATAATCTGTGTATATGTTTCCACAATTGAGATACCGCGTCTAGGAATATTCTTGTTTCAATTCAAATTGAGTTGTGTGATGTTTAAATACAATAATAAAATATTACAATATTAGTAATTAAATATTAATGTATTAAATAAAATATAAAAGTAAATAAACAAAACGTATGATTCTTCAATTTTTTTATTTTATTTCTCTGACCATCCCTTTATAAAACCTCCGACGCTGAAACAAAGAAATCCAGAGTTATAGTTGCAGCATGTCTGTGACGTACTTCGTATTACTTGGTGGCTCCATTCGTCATGATATTTAAACTATGTTATAAAATATCGTGCTTTGCGGATATACCTAGTAAATACATGAAAAAAAGGCTATGAAAACATGTTTATATTTTATAAATACATTACGTATTATTAAAATGTTTACGTATTGGTTTTTACGTCGGGGCAACTTGAGCATCTACAAATTTCGAGTAAATAATTAACGCAATAAGGTAAAATTAGAATTAGAAAAGAATTAAAGTTAGCAACAACTACACAACGCAACAAACTATGTGGCCAATCTTCGCCACTTCAGGGCGTCAATCCTTACGAATTCTACGCGCGGACAAACCCGAGCATAGCCCTTTCCATGACCCACTGAGTAAGCCTGAGCTTCCTCATACAGCTTGCAACGCAGAACTTACTTCTAGGTTCTGTCTATCATTACCGACAACACCTTTACATTTTACCGTTAAGCATACTTTTCATTCAATTTCATTTCCATAAAAGTGTCATGTGGTTATAGCGAAAGAATACTCCACCCTCTTTCTATCCGTAGGTGTCATATGTTGCGACTAATACATTGTGATATGAGTAACAGACAAATAGAGTTGCCAGTTTCATCTGGCCTAACAACACTAATGGGTGGTACCGTAGACATTGCAAAAATATAAAAAAAAATATGATAAAAATACTACAAAAATTTATTATCATTTGAAACTTACAGCATTGCGCTTCTGGCACACAAATTCCCTTATCGTTTCTTAAGAAGTCGTCTTTGCACTCGCAGGATGGTTTGAAACAGTCCGGGGATATTGAAGCACATGGTGGTGGCCTTTCTAAATCTTTGCAACTTTTGTAACAGACCCATAGGCTGCATTTATAATATTTTTCATTTTCTCCGCAATCTGAAATATAAAAGTTAAGTGAAACTTATTGTTTTTAATGGGCCTTAGTGTTTTTTTTTTCGAAAAAAAATTATTTTCACGTCTATTATGAACGCTTAAAAACCGCTACCAACGCAAAAAGAAATGTATCATAAATATTATTAAATTTAGCAGCACTGACCAACCTGATTCGAGTAGTATTTCTTTAATAGTATTGTAGAATTAATTAAAAATAATCCGTTAAAAATAAGAAAATAAGGAAAAAACAATTATCAGCGATTTTTCAATTGGTTTTCTGTCCACCAAAATCAGGGAAATAATATAATAAGTCTTATTACAAAATAAGATGGAAAAAAGTACGTCTGAGGCCAGGCAAAAAATTTTTGACATGTTTGGAGCTAAAAAGTTTTTTTTTAAATAAATAAAATAAATAATTAAATAAGTAATTCCGCAATTGTCTAGACTAGACCTCTGTCTACCCCTGTATTGGAACTTGCGGGAAGATATTTATTTATTCAGAATATTAATTGAATAATATTGGCCATGCTTACCAAATGGTTTATCTTCATCTATAGGAGACGCGTTAATTAACGTCACAATGAGCACAAGAAAAAGAATAGAAGACGCGTAAAAATTCATCGTAGTCTCGGGCTTGGGCTACGGCGCTTACTGATGATGTCATGCTTGTCCAGTTTATATTTATACAGACCTAATAGCTTCTTAATATGTATAATTATACTTTGATCCCGTGCGGTTGTTTACATCAAGTATTTCGTTCGCATGTTGTATAATACACGCTAGGTGTTGACAGAATAAGGTACTGATAAATAATAAATGTACACATAAATTTTAAGTGGATACTATTTTAGCTTTATCCTTAAGGTTGTTTACACAGTCTTGGATCCTTGTTCAAAAGCAATTAATTATTTTTATTCTTATATAAAAAAAAATTTTGAGATGTTCGGAAAGTATCTACACTTTCCAAAACGAATGAAGATGCTGAAATATCCAATATATTTTATTAAATAAAAGATAATCATATATTGTTGACTTGGATATAAAGACGGCGACGGGCTCACCACCTGTCACGTGATACGATTATCTTCGGAGGAAGGTGGGTCGAAGGGACTTAATTGTCTAGACTAGACCTCTGTCTACTCCTGTATTGGGAATTATGTGAAGATATTTTTAAGATAATCGTGAGATTTGTTGAATATAGAATTATATTTTTATGAAAAGAATTTACATGAAATTTTATCAAGCAAAGAGAAAAACAAATTAAAAACCAACGTATTATTCAGTTCAAAATCTATATTTTATCCTTCTTTGTATTCGGTTATGAAAAAAGGAATACGAAATTGTCGTTTTAGTTCTCATAAGGTGTATTCGTAATAACATTTTAAAGCTTTATTGGTACAAAAGAACATCTTCCTTTTCGTTACTATCAGGAGTCCACCGTATGATTGTATTGCTGGATATCAGACTCCCCTAAAATTTGCAACAAACGGTTTTAAAATATGAAATAGGTACTTTAAATTATATAAAAAGCCAAGAAAGTTATTAAAATCGTATGCTATTACGTGTCTGTTGAAATTAATAGAAACACTCCCGTTTCTATTAATTTCAGCTCTTAAAATGAGATGAAACATTTTAATATCTTTAAGATAAGCTAAATTGATTCCCAATTTAAAAAGTTTACAGTTATTTGAAAATATATATACCGACACCATACAGCAAGTGGCAATAGCGCATCTCTTATATCTTTATTTTCACGCCATTGCCAGTACAGGGGCTGACATAGGTCTAGACAATTAAGTCCTTTCAACCCACCTTTTTTACCTTAAATTTATGAGGTTATCAATGCACACGTATGAGTGTCAGTTTATTGACACTACAATGTTAATACCGTACAATAACATGTGTGAAGTTAGCCTTGGAAGGTGGAACAAAGGAAAATCATTGTTGCCGGGTTTTCATGTATATTTATTTAAGTCAATAAATCAGTAATAAATCAATAAATCAGTTTAGCGGCTTAGTTATAAAAGCGTAACAGATGAACAGACATACCGACAGACAGTATCCATCAATTAATATTGAGGGACTTACAGCACTTTGATTCAAGCACACCAGTTTCGTATTTGTTTCTCAAGTACTCCTGTTTGTTTGTTTGCATTCACACGCAGGCTTGCAACAGACTGCCGATATTAAAGAGTAAGGAGAAAAAAAATAATGAAAATTTATTTACTTTTGAAAATTGTACAGAAATACTCAAGAACATTTTTCTTAAAATTAGATTTAAAAGGTATATATAAATGTTTACAGGTATTATAACATACTTCCAGGGAACAATTATAATTTTTTATTGCATACTAATCTAGTATGCAAAATAATTATAATTGTATTATACTTAAATAAGGATATCACATTTGCACATTGACCTGAACCAAAAGTAGGCAACTAAAATTGAAAAGAAAGCAAAAAAATTGGATTTAAATAGTTAAGGAACAAAATCTCGAAGCAATAGGTTTAAAGGAAATCCCCCGTTAGGTTTTTGCCGTTTTAGGCAGTGGGGCTGGTTTAGCTTGGACTTCCACAACCATTACCTATCCAGCACATTGTGAGAATAACCGGCCAGAATTTACCGTTTTAAGTGAGTCGGTCAACTAACTTCGAATGCCCGTTGGTGGACTATGAAACTGGTGGTTGAGTCGTAGCCTCAAATTGTATCTTATACAAAAGAAAAAACATTAATATAAAATATCTTCACGCCATTTCCAATACTGGTGTAGACAGAGGCCTATACAATTAAGTCCTTTGACCCACTTTTCCTTTGCAAATAGTTTATTTTCATATATGGAAGATGGAGCTACTATCACAATGGTCAAAAGTATCAATGTTAAATACGCGTTACAAGCAATCATTATCTCAGTTGGCTAAATAGTATGCCATTAATGACGGCATCATGATTTTCGAGTTTGTATTTATGTGACCGATTTTAAAATAATCAATATGACCTCATTGAAGTTGTTTTTATTACGTAATACTGATATGCATGTTATTATTGTGTGCGAATAAGGAAAACGACATGTGTTGTTTCCTTTATTAATTAAGTTAATACAATATTTTTTGTCTTCGTAAGTTTGATGATGCCTCTGTTGTCCGCTCGCAGCTAAATTCGTTTCCCATTCGCCAACGACGACAAGTAAGGATACTTTCCACTATATTTTCAATTCTATATGATAATAATTCTCCAGATTACTTAAAAAGTAAGCTTCAGTTTTTGCGCGACACTCATGATTGACAACTTCAATCCTCAGTGTCTCTGGTTTCTCCTCTTCATCAGTTGTTGTTCAAGCCGCGCGTCTTTGGAGTGGGCTACCTGAAATGTTGCGATAACCCTACAGCAAGTTCACATTCAAAAAGAATATTCGGGCTCATTTCCTAGAGTTACTACATTGAGTTCCATCATCTCATTATATTTTATTATTTTGTTTGTAATCATTAATGTATATATATATATATATATATATATATATATATATATATATATATATATATATATATATATATATATATATATATATATATATATATATATATATTTATATATATATATATATATATATAATATAAATAAATAAATAAGTAAATAAATAAATAAATAAATAAATAAATAAATAAATAAATAAATAAATAATAAATAAATAAATAAATAAATAAATAAATAAATAAATAAATAAACAAATAAATAAATAAATAAATAAATAAGTAAATAAATAAATAAATAAATAAATATATAAATATATAAATAAATAAATAAATAAATAAATAAATAATAAATAAATAAATAAATAAATAAATAAATAACTTAATAAATAAATAAATATATAAATAAATTAATAAATAAATGAATAAATAAATAAATAAATAAATAAATAAATAAATAATAAATAAATAAATAAATAAATAATAAATAAATAAATAAATAAATAAATAATAAATAAATAAATAAATAAATAAATAAATAAATAAATAAATAAACAAACAAACAAACAAACAAATAAATATTAAATAAATGAGAAATTAAAATCCACTGACACGTGTGGGTTTGGAACACGCGTTTCGACAGGCCTCGATTCAAAATCCCGCTCGTGGCAGCAATTTTTAAATTTCTCGTCTATTTAATATACTAGGTATATAGAATGCAACAAGTACAGCATAGCTTACATGAATTAAATAATTATACAGTACTCTTAGACTTTATCCGTGGCAACCAAGTGACGTGGGCGCTCCATTAAATTCCTTTATTCATAAATTACTTAGGTTGAATTAGTCACGAGCGCCGAGTGGTTGGGTCATCTGGATTGGAAGATCGGGATACAAGTCAAGAGATCGATTTCTTGATGGCAGGCACGTAACAATGAGTTTTTCAAAACTTATATATTATTTATATTGTTGGTTACGACGTAAAGACGGCGACAGGCTCACCGTTCCTCATGTTGTCCCAACGCCTTCAGTAAAAGGTGAATCAAAAGGAGTTAATTCAGGGCATCTGTCTACATTAGTATTGGGAATAGCATGAAGTATATTGTTAGTCAGAAAAAGTGTCCGCCATAACAACGTGACCCACATTTCACATGACTGTCACGATGTCCCAAAGACATGTTTTGGGACATCGTGGTGGTGTTTGGTCTTTATGTTCAAGCCAACATAAAGTTTGAAAAAACTCATCGATACCATTCGCCGTCTTTTGTATCCAAGCCAACGATATGGATAATATATAAGTTTTTGAATAAACCCATTGGTATGATGCTCATCATCTAGTAATTTTTCTGATTTTTCTTTTTCTATCACTCTCCTTAGCTGTGTTATAATTATGTCTTAGTGCATTCTTCATTCGACATAATATTCAAATTAATACCATCTAACCTAAATAACTTTTATAAAAAATAAGAAAATGAAAATCACAATACTTTAGTATGAAATTTATTATATTAATTTAAATTTCATTATATTAGTATGAATCGTTCATTGACTGATATAGCACACTGACTACAGCAGTATAATTAACCTTTTGATGTCTTTACAAAGTATTTATGACATTACGGTTTAGCCTGAGACTGCTGCCTTTCTAAACCAGTAGAGCATGGGATTACCTTTGACAGGAAGTAAAGAAAATTAAGTAAACAGCTGCTATGATAACCAACTTTAACTCGGCACACTTCAAACCAAATGGGATGTAGGTCAAACGTTGGCCTATTCAGAAGGAAATAATAGAATTTGAGCTCAACTCTCTAAGTATGTTTCAAGTGTAAAGTACTCTTCGCATGAATTTTTATTCAAATAATATGAAAGAGAAAGTTTTGTGTACTTCATAGTGTATTATAATCACATTTGTTACTGTCCGAATAGCTGATGCCTAAATAAATCCTTATTTTTACAAGTTTGTGTTTATTTTTATTTTTATTATATAGCACTTCGGTATTCTTACTAAAAATATCAAAGTTTTTACGTACATCATGTATGAACGTAAACACATTGATATTTTTATTCATACTAATATTATTAATACGAAAGTATGTCTGTTAGTTAGTTACGCGGTAAATCTTGAACAACTAAACCGATTCTAATTTTTTTCTGAATGTTTAGAGATAGATACTCAAATATTAAACTTTATATGAAACCATATGGCTATCGACATGTATTACGCCATAAATATTTACTGCCTTCATTTGCGTGGTTTTGCAGAAAAGTTTTTCATTCACCATTCATATTTAATAATTCATATTTTATTGTAGTAGAATATTACCTAGATTAGATTAGATTAGATTAGACGAGCTGATTTCCGCAGCTCCACGTCCTAGCGCGTATTTTGCGTTAGAATATTACCCTGTAATCCACCTGATGCTGAATGAGTTCTGCAACCTATAGATAACAGTGTATACCATGTAATTATGAATCGAAGTTACAGACGCGTTGCTCTCGAAAGAACTAAGATAGAATGTCGCATAGCCTTTAACTATCCTGCCTCTCTATACTTTTAAAACATGAACATAACAGTTGTTCAGACGACCTCCGTGGACGAGTGGCGAAAACACCGGTTTTCGGTGTCACCATCAGTGAGGAACCGGGTTTGACTCCGGGGTCTGAGCATTTGTCGCGCTTTCGATGTCCTCGATTCAATACCTCAAAAGCTTTAGGTGCTTACATTGGGATCGGAGCATTGTATGTGATGTTGTCCCTATATATGTAAGTATACATGTATATGTATGTCATTCACTATATTGATTCGTAGGTGCTGAAGTCGTTCAGTATTTTGTATATGCTTACATAAAGCATGTAGAAAAAATTTATCAACATAACACCAGTTATGTTGATAAATTTGAAAAGGAATCTCTGAAAATAAATAAGATGAATTTTCAAAGCGTGTGAATCATAATGAGGAATAAATTACATTGCGTTACATTAATTTGGTAACAAGGAAAATATCATGAAATAAAAGATTCAATGTTTATTGAATACTTGTCTATGGAATGTAAATAACATAAATAAACAATAAACCAATACATACATACATAGGGACAACATCACATACATTCCTCTGATCTCAAAGTATGTAGCTTTACCTCGTGTTACTTGTATTGTCTTACTTGTGTTATGAAATCGGAAAGGATGAAGGTACCACAAATACTCAGACTTTAAATTTTTGAATATTTTAAATGATTTTTAATAAGTTTTGTAACTTTTCTGTCCATTTATTGTAAGTTATAACACTTTAATCTTATGTCCAGTATAACTTTAAACGGCATGTTTGCATTGAAAATGTTTTTCATATATATTTTGTTTTATAAATATTAGTTGGTTGTTACACTACACTGACCCAACTGGGAATCAAACCCAGGACCTCAGAGCTTCATATCCTCAGAGCAGAAACCCGTGGGTACGCCACTTGTTTACGGCGGTCGTTCGTGGACGAGTGGCTTATGTATGCGGGTTTTGCTGTAAATATTCACTGAATGTTAGAAACTCGTTATGAGTTGCAAGCCTGGAGCTATTATGAGATATATGATCGTCTAGTAATTTCGCATAGATCAGTGGTGGATTTACTTTTATTTTTTAAGTACACGCTTTTCATCTTTTGCAGCTTTTAACCTTAACCGTTACCTCTTAAAAACGAAATTTTGTTGTTTATTGTCAGGTAAAAGTTTTTTTCTACATTTTTCTTTAGAATTAGTACAAAATAAAATTTCCTAGTCACCGACTATCATTTGATAATTTCGTATTGTGAAAAATGGCATATTTTTTCTTACTTTTCAAAGACAGACTATTAATTTATCTTAAAAATAATTTTTAAGCAAAATGAAGTCCCTATGTATTGCAGTTCAATTTTACATAATCGTTATGTATGTAATAGTATTATGGTATCATTAATAATATACAAATACTTTTAATTAAATATACTTTTATAAACATTTCTATAGCTGCGGTTTTTCCGCCAATTTAATTTGTTAAAAGAAACTTTGCAAATTATAGGAAAATATAATTATGCAATGATCTATACATCTCGATCTATTACATTTAGAATTATTCATATTTAACACAATATTATCTTTTGATTTGGAACAACATACAGTTTTGTAACGCAAAGTTCTATAATTAAATTTAATGTTACGAAATTTGTGAAACATTACCCTCTGCGTGTTTAATATAACAAGCTCAAGAGGTTACCTCAACACTAATGTGCATCGGGCATGCTTCTGAATTGTCATTTGAACAGCTTTTATGCTATCTATAGAAAGCGATGTCCATTGATGCTCTGTCTCATTCGTGACAGCCCTATAACTGTTAACGCACTACGTAAAACTACTCGAAAATTTAATTATCAAATTATAATTAATATTCTATTTAAAAATATATAATTTTAACATACAATCATTAACATAAATTATGTAATTCCTACTAGTATACAGGAAAATTTCAATATACATGCTCAAGTTTTTATGTTTGCCTTCTTAAGCCTACGGGGTCGTAAAGACATCCTAGATGTACGTCTGCTTTTATGTACATTGACCTACATTAAAGGCTGTTTTCATGAATGTAATGATCTCTTTATTGTAATTTGATGGCAACGAAAGGCCTCAATCAGCTTTTTAATACGTTTCTTTTAACTTTATTAATGCTCCTCAAATGAGTCGTTAATTACTGTTTTTATTATTTGCTCATAATTTTATCAAGTTTTTTATAGAAAGGGAGGATATCGAGCAGGTGGCTCACGTGATGGTAAGTGATTACCGCCACCCATGAACACCCGCAATACCAGATGCATAGCAGATGCGTTGCCGGCCTTAGAGTAAAGAAATTGGGGAGGGTGTGTGGGCCTCCGGTTACCTGCACTCACCAGACGAAACGCAGAAGTTTGTTAAACTTCTACTTCACGTACAAAACATGATGAGGAGTTCGTTCAGTGTTTGCCTGTCCTGCTGCTATGTAAGAAAAATGCACCGTTTCGCTTATCTCATTAAATTACGCTTTTTCATTTTTTAATTCGCGAGGACTTTGATGCGAATGAAAAATTGTGAACCCTTCACATGAAAACAAAAATAAAAATATATCTTCACGCAATTCCCAATACAGGGTAGACATAGGTCTTGTCTAGACAATTAAGTCCCTTTGACCCACCTTCCACCGAAGATATTTTCGGGACAACGTGACAGGTGGTGAGCCTGTCGCCGCCTTTATGTCCAAGCCAACGATGAAATTCGTACATAAGTTTTGAAAAACTAATTGGTACTGCCACCTGGGGATCGAACTCGGGTCTCTCGACTCGAAATTCCGACCACCCAACAACTCGGTTGTCGTGATTCCAAAACTAAACTGACTCGAAAATTTAATTATCAAATTATAATTAATATTCTATTTAAAAATATATAATTTTAACATACAATCATTAACATAAATTATGTAATTCCTACTAGTATACAGGAAAATTTCAATATACATGCTCAAGTTTTTATGTTTGCCTTCTTAAGCCTACGGGGTCGTAAAGACATCCTAGATGTACGTCTGCTTTTATGTACATTGACCTACATTAAAGGCTGTTTTCATGAATGTAATGATCTCTTTATTGTAATTTGATGGCAACGAAAGGCCTCAATCAGCTTTTTAATACGTTTCTTTTAACTTTATTAATGCTCCTCAAATGAGTCGTTAATTACTGTTTTTATTATTTGCTCATAATTTTATCAAGTTTTTTATAGAAAGGGAGGATATCGAGCAGGTGGCTCACGTGATGGTAAGTGATTACCGCCACCCATGAACACCCGCAATACCAGATGCATAGCAGATGCGTTGCCGGCCTTAGAGTAAAGAAATTGGGGAGGGTGTGTGGGCCTCCGGTTACCTGCACTCACCAGACGAAACGCAGAAGTTTGTTAAACTTCTACTTCACGTACAAAACATGATGAGGAGTTCGTTCAGTGTTTGCCTGTCCTGCTGCTATGTAAGAAAAATGCACCGTTTCGCTTATCTCATTAAATTACGCTTTTTCATTTTTTAATTCTATATGATAATAATTCTCCAGATTACTTAAAAAGTAAACTTCAGATTTTGCGCGACATGATTGACAATTTCTATCCTCAGACCGACCACCCAACAACTCGGTTGTCGTGATTCCAAAACTAAACTGACTCGAAAATTTAATTATCAAATTATAATTAATATTCTATTTAAAAATATATAATTTTAACATACAATCATTAACATAAATTATGTAATTCCTACTAGTATACAGGAAAATTTCAATATACATGCTCAAGTTTTTATGTTTGCCTTCTTAAGCCTACGGGGTCGTAAAGACATCCTAGATGTACGTCTGCTTTTATGTACATTGACCTACATTAAAGGCTGTTTTCATGAATGTAATGATCTCTTTATTGTAATTTGATGGCAACGAAAGGCCTCAATCAGCTTTTTAATACGTTTCTTTTAACTTTATTAATGCTCCTCAAATGAGTCGTTAATTACTGTTTTTATTATTTGCTCATAATTTTATCAAGTTTTTTATAGAAAAGGGAGGATATCGAGCAGGTGGCTCACGTGATGGTAAGTGATTACCGCCACCCATGAACACCCGCAATACCAGATGCATAGCAGATGCGTTGCCGGCCTTAGAGTAAAGAAATTGGGGAGGGGTGTGTGGGCCTCCGGTTACCTGCACTCACCAGACGAAACGCAGAAGTTTGTTAAACTTCTACTTCACGTACAAAACATGATGAGGAGTTCGTTCGAGTGTTTGCCTGTCCTGCTGCTATGTAAGAAAAATGCACCGTTTCGCTTATCTCATTAAATTACGCTTTTCATTTTTTTTAATTCGCGAGGACTTTGATGCGAATGAAAAATTGTGAACCCTTCACATGAAAACAAAAATAAAAATATATCTTCACGCAATTCCCAATACAGGGTAGACAGAGGTCAAGTCTAGACAATTAAGTCCCTTTGACCCACCTTCCACCGAAGATATTTTCGGGACAACGTGACAGGTGGTGAGCCTGTCGCCGCCTTTATGTCCAAGCCAACGATGAAATTCGTACATAAGTTTTTGAAAAACTAATTGGTACTGCCACCTGGGGATCGAACTCGGGTCTCTCGACTCGAAATTCCGACCACCCAACAACTCGGTTGTCGTGATTCCAAAACTAAACTGACTCGAAAATTTAATTATCAAATTATAATTAATATTCTATTTAAAATATATAATTTTAACATACAATCATTAACATAAATTATGTAATTCCTACTAGTATACAGGAAAATTTCAATATACATGCTCAAGTTTTTATGTTTGCCTTCTTAAGCCTACGGGGTCGTAAAGACATCCTAGATGTACGTCTGCTTTTATGTACATTGACCTACATTAAAGGCTGTTTTCATGAATGTAATGATCTCTTTATTGTAATTTGATGGCAACGAAAGGCCTCAATCAGCTTTTTAATACGTTTCTTTTAACTTTATTAATGCTCCTCAAATGAGTCGTTAATTACTGTTTTTATTATTTGCTCATAATTTTATCAAGTTTTTTATAGAAAAGGGAGGATATCGAGCAGGTGGCTCACGTGATGGTAAGTGATTACCGCCACCCATGAACACCCGCAATACCAGATGCATAGCAGATGCGTTGCCGGCCTTAGAGTAAAGAAATTGGGGAGGGGTGTGTGGGCCTCCGGTTACCTGCACTCACCAGACGAAACGCAGAAGTTTGTTAAACTTCTACTTCACGTACAAAACATGATGAGGAGTTCGTTCAGTGTTTGCCTGTCCTGCTGCTATGTAAGAAAAATGCACCGTTTCGCTTATCTCATTAAATTACGCTTTTCATTTTTTAATTCGCGAGGACTTTGATGCGAATGAAAAATTGTGAACCCTTCACATGAAAACAAAAATAAAAATATATCTTCACGCAATTCCCAATACAGGGGTAGACAGAGGTCAAGTCTAGACAATTAAGTCCCTTTGACCCACCTTCCACCGAAGATATTTTCGGGACAACGTGACAGGTGGTGAGCCTGTCGCCGCCTTTATGTCCAAGCCAACGATGAAATTCGTACATAAGTTTTTGAAAAACTAATTGGTACTGCCACCTGGGGATCGAACTCGGGTCTCTCGACTCGAAATTCCGACCACCCAACCACTCGGCTATCGTGACTCTTGAAATAATATTTTTAAAAATAATATTTTTTCAATAGATACTGTAATATTAAATCTAGCGTTTAAAAACACAGAAATCAGTAGGATGTTTAATGTTAAGATCTAAGAAAATAGGTCTTTGACCAGAAAATATGTTTAAGCCATTTAGAGTTTGTACTTTTGATGATAGTTGTCGTGTGTATCTCTGACTTCCTTTTATTCCATTCACAATTTTATATATTCATCTAAACAACGATGGTACAAAGTGGTATAAGATGTGTCACTTTCAGGCCCGAGAAAAGTGTTTTTCTTGATTGACATGTCCGGGGATCGAACCCGAGACCACGGAGATGGCGACATCTTGGCAACTGTTGTGAACGCCACTCGCCCTCTGATGTCGTCAAAGGTCGTAAAATTGGATTTAAATAGTTAAGGAACAAAATCTCGATGCAATAGGTTTAAAGGAAATCCCCCGTTAGGTTCTTGCTGTTTTAGGCAGTGGGTCTGGTTTAGCTTGGACTTCCACAACCATTACCTATCCAGCACATTGTGAGAATGACCGGCCAGAATTTACCGTTTTAAGTGAGTCGGTCAACTAATTTCGAATGCCCGTTGGTGGACTATGAAACTAGTGCTTGAGTCGTAGCCTTAAATTGTATCTTATACAAAAGAAAAAACATTGATATAAAATATCTTCACGCCATTTCCAATACTGGTGTAGACAGAGGCCTATACAATTAAGTCCTATTTGACCCACTTTTCCTTTGCAAATAACTTATTTTTATATCTGGAAGAAGGAGCTACTATCACAATGGTCAAAAGTATCGATGTTAAATACGCGTTAAAAGCCATCATTATCTCAGTTGGCTAAATAGTATGCCATTAATGACGGCATCATGATTTTCGAGTTTGTATTTATGTGACCGATTTTAAAATAATCAATATGACCTCATTGAAGTTGTTTTATTACGTAATACTGATATGCATATTATTATTGTGTGCGAAGAAGGAAAACGACATGTGTTGTTTCCTTTATTAATTAAGTTAATACAATATTTTTGTCTTCGTAAGTTTGATGTCTCTGTTGTCCGCTCGCAGCTAAATTGGCTTCCCATTCGCCAACGAAGACAAGTAAGGATACTTTCCACTATATTTTTAATTCTATATGATAATAATTCTCCAGATTACTTAAAAAGTAAACTTCAGATTTTGCGCGACATGATTGACAATTTCTATCCTCAGACCGACCACCCAACAACTCGGCTATCGTGACTCTTGAAATAATATTTTTAAAAATAATATTTTTTCAATAGATACTGTAATATTAAATCTAGCGTTTAAAAACACAGAAATCAGTAGGATGTTTAATGTTAAGATCTAAGAAAATAGGTCTTTGACCAGAAAATATGTTTAAGCCATTTAGAGTTTGTACTTTTGATGATAGTTGTCGTGTGTATCTCTGACTTCCTTTTATTCCATTCACAATTTTATATATTCATCTAAACAACGATGGTACAAAGTGGTATAAGATGTGTCACTTTCAGGCCCGAGAAAAAGTGTTTTTTCTTGATTGACATGTCCGGGGATCGAACCCGAGACCACGGAGATGGCGACATCTTGGCAACTGTTGTGAACGCCACTCGCCCTCTGATGTCGTCAAAGGTCGTAAAATTGGATTTAAATAGTTAAGGAACAAAATCTCGATGCAATAGGTTTAAAGGAAATCCCCCGTTAGGTTCTTGCTGTTTTAGGCAGTGGGTCTGGTTTAGCTTGGACTTCCACAACCATTACCTATCCAGCACATTGTGAGAATGACCGGCCAGAATTTACCGTTTTAAGTGAGTCGGTCAACTAATTTCGAATGCCCGTTGGTGGACTATGAAACTAGTGCTTGAGTCGTAGCCTTAAATTGTATCTTATACAAAAGAAAAAACATTGATATAAAATATCTTCACGCCATTTCCAATACTGGTGTAGACAGAGGCCTATACAATTAAGTCCTATTTGACCCACTTTTCCTTTGCAAATAACTTATTTTATATCTGGAAGAAGGAGCTACTATCACAATGGTCAAAAGTATCGATGTTAAATACGCGTTAAAAGCCATCATTATCTCAGTTGGCTAAATAGTATGCCATTAATGACGGCATCATGATTTTCGAGTTTGTATTTATGTGACCGATTTTAAAATAATCAATATGACCTCATTGAAGTTGTTTTTATTACGTAATACTGATATGCATGTTATTATTGTGTGCGAAGAAGGAAAACGACATGTGTTGTTTCCTTTATTAATTAAGTTAATACAATATTTTTTGTCTTCGTAAGTTTGATGTCTCTGTTGTCCGCTCGCAGCTAAATTGGCTTCCCATTCGCCAACGAAGACAAGTAAGGATACTTTCCACTATATTTTTAATTCTATATGATAATAATTCTCCAGATTACTTAAAAAGTAAACTTCAGATTTTGCGCGACATGATTGACAATTTCTATCCTCAGACCGACCACCCAACAACTCGGCTATCGTGACTCTTGAAATAATATTTTTTCAATAGATACTGTAATATTAAATCTAGCGTTTAAAAACACAGAAATCAGTAGGATGTTTAATGTTAAGATCTAAGAAAATAGGTCTTTGACCAGAAAATATGTTTAAGCCATTTAGAGTTTGTACTTTTGATGATAGTTGTCGTGTGTATCTCTGACTTCCTTTTATTCCATTCACAATTTTATATATTCATCTAAACAACGATGGTACAAAGTGGTATAAGATGTGTCACTTTCAGGCCCGAGAAAAAGTGTTTTTCTTGATTGACATGTCCGGGGATCGAACCCGAGACCACGGAGATAGCGACATCTTAACAACTGTTGTGAACGCCACTCGCCCTCTGATGTCGTCAAAGGTCGTAAAATTGGATTTAAATAGTTAAGGAACAAAATCTCGATGCAATAGGTTTAAAGGAAATCCCCCGTTAGGTTCTTGCTGTTTTAGGCAGTGGGTCTGGTTTAGCTTGGACTTCCACAACCATTACCTATCCAGCACATTGTGAGAATGACCGGCCAGAATTTACCGTTTTAAGTGAGTCGGTCAACTAATTTCGAATGCCCGTTGGTGGACTATGAAACTAGTGCTTGAGTCGTAGCCTTAAATTGTATCTTATACAAAAGAAAAAACATTGATATAAAATATCTTCACGCCATTTCCAATACTGGTGTAGACAGAGGCCTATACAATTAAGTCCTATTTGACCCACTTTTCCTTTGCAAATAACTTATTTTTATATCTGGAAGAAGGAGCTACTATCACAATGGTCAAAAGTATCGATGTTAAATACGCGTTAAAAGCCATCATTATCTCAGTTGGCTAAATAGTATGCCATTAATGACGGCATCATGATTTTCGAGTTTGTATTTATGTGACCGATTTTAAAATAATCAATATGACCTCATTGAAGTTGTTTTTATTACGTAATACTGATATGCATGTTATTATTGTGTGCGAAGAAGGAAAACGACATGTGTTGTTTCCTTTATTAATTAAGTTAATACAATATTTTTTGTCTTCGTAAGTTTGATGTCTCTGTTGTCCGCTCGCAGCTAAATTGGCTTCCCATTCGCCAACGAAGACAAGTAAGGATACTTTCCACTATATTTTTAATTCTATATGATAATAATTCTCCAGATTACTTAAAAAGTAAACTTCAGATTTTGCGCGACATGATTGACAATTTCTATCCTCAGACCGACCACCCAACAACTCGGCTATCGTGACTCTTGAAATAATATTTTTAAAAATAATATTTTTTCAATAGATACTGTAATATTAAATCTAGCGTTTAAAAACACAGAAATCAGTAGGATGTTTAATGTTAAGATCTAAGAAAATAGGTCTTTGACCAGAAAATATGTTTAAGCCATTTAGAGTTTGTACTTTTGATGATAGTTGTCGTGTGTATCTCTGACTTCCTTTTATTCCATTCACAATTTTATATATATTTATTTATTTATTTATTTATTTATTTATTTATTTATTTATTTATTTATTTATTTATTTATTTATTTATTTATTTATTTATTTATTTATTTATTTATTTATTTATTTATTTATTTATTTAATATCATTTTTATTTGTTCTTTTGTTACTGCCTTCAATGTTATCCCATTGCCTTAAGGTTGACTGGCAGAGAATACTTTTAGCAATAAGTCCGCCTTTGTTCCTTCATTTATACTAAGGTGCATTAAGAATAAATAAAATATAAATAAATAAAAAAAAATAAAAAATAAATAAATAAATATTAAATAAATTTGAAATTAAAAAATTCACTGACACGCGTGGGTTTGGAACACGCGTTTTGACAGGCCTCGATTCAAAATCGCGCTCGTGACAGCAATTTTTTAAATTTCTCGTCTATTTAATATACTAGGTATATAGAATACAACAAGCACAGCGTAGCTTACATGAATTAAATTAAATAATTATACAGTACTCTTAGATTTACCCGTGGCAACCAAGTGACGAGGGCGCTCCATTTAAATTCTTAATTCATAAATTACTTGGGTTGGATTAGTCACGACCGCCGAGTGGTTGGGTAATCTGGATTGGGAGATCAGGATACAAGTCAAGTGGAGTCAATTGAGTTTTTTCAAAACTTATATACGATTTATATTTTGGTTTCGACATAAAGACGGCGACAGGCTCACCGTTCGTCATGTTGTCCTAATGCCTTCAGTAAACACCATCGTGGTGGTGTTTGGTCTTTATGTTCAAGCCAACATAAAGTTTAAAAAAACTCATCGGTACCATTCGCCGTCTTTTGTATCGAGGCCAACGATATGGATAGTATATAAGTTTTTGAATAAACCCATTGGCATGATGGTCATCATCTAGTCATTGTTCTGATTCCTCTTTTTCTATCGCTGTCCTTAACTGTATTATAATTAAATCTTAGTGCATTCTTCATTCGACATCTACATTCAAATTCTAATCTAAACTAAATAACTTCAATAAAAAAATAACAAAAATTAAAATTACAATACATTACTATAAAATTTCCCTTTCACTCCGGATCTCGAAAGTGAGCAGACGTGTGTTTTGTGTGTGTTTATTTTTGCGTTTTTGATAAGTTTTAATAATTTACAAAAATTCACAACGTTAAACTCGTTCACATACCAGGACAATAGACATACAGAGTAGTGTCTCACCGGAGAGGTAAGCCACGCCTCTTTGCTCACTACTTAATTATTGCTATTGGTTTCACACTTCAAACGTTATTGACTACTCCCACCGCTAACTATAACAAGCGCCTGTTCTCAAAACATAGCAATCCTGCAAGATATTATCGATTGATCCAAATAATCGGAAAGGCATCGTGCTTCGCTCACCTAATAAGGCGGGATCGGACTCGGACGTCTCTAAGCCCCCGCCCTCTTTTATGACATTAAGACAGAAACGACGACATGAGGAACTGTCCAGAGATGACTTTATCTCATTTAAAAATGACATTTTACAAATGTTGAAATCATGGAAATCCGATCACGACAGTAAATTTACGAAAATGGAAAATAGCCTAACTAATATACAGAAAATAAACATAGACATTGAAAAATCTCTCGAATTCATATCCTTACAGTATGAAGATATGCAGCAAAAAATTAATATCTTTTTGGAAAAACAATGTAAAGACAATTATCAGTACATATTATCCTTGGAAGAAAAGGTGGAGGAATTACAACGTAACAGTAGAAGAAATGGCATAGAAATACGCAATATTCCTTCAAAAGATAAAGAGACTAGAGCAGATTTGATGCTGTTAATGACGATTCTGTCGAAAACCATTAATGTAGGACTACAGCCTGGTGATATAAAAGACGTTTTCCGTGGCCTTGGTAAAAAAGGTTCCAGCAAACCCATAGTTGTTGAATTAACCAATATCTCCCAAAAGCAGATGATATAAAACTCTGTGAAATCTTATAACAAGAATAATCCAAGTAAAAAGCTAAATTCGTCAAACTTTGGTATCAGTGACAGTACAATTCCTGTATATATATCCGAGTATCTAACCGCAACGACAAAGAGATTATATTACCTGACTCGGCAGTTTTCAAATGAAAAGCGTTTTAAATACTGCTGGACAGCAAATGGCAAAGTTTTTATACGAAAGACAGAGGGTTCACCTGCATTGTTAATAAAAAATGAAAAACAAATAGAAGCCCTGAGGCTAGGAATGACTAGATACGGTCGAACATTATTATTTAGCACATAATTATTTTTATTTTTTTATGATAACATTAAGGATGCCTATGATTTTGTATTACTGTTTTATGTTTAATATTGTATACACACCACAGACTCATAAACTTAGTAACACACAAACTTTTTTTTTTTTTTTTTGATAACCGTGGAGGAAAATGCTTTACTCACGAACGTTTCCTGACCGGGAGGCCACCGAAACGAACAGTGTCGGACTCGGATCTCAGAAGGAGAAACATACCGACTAAAAACCATCCACGGGATGCTGTTGGCCCGGAGGCCTTTACAGCGTCATCTGCGTCACCTGCGAGAACGAAGGCCCGCAGGTAAAAAGAAGAGAAGAGACAATGTCGTGACGCACTCGAACCCTATAACGAAGCGAAGACCTTCGACATACGGGAGAGGGGGAGGGTGAGAGGCTCCGGGGGCCACTCGTGTTGGGAGAGGGTCGTATTTCGGACGGTTACCCGAGGCAATCTCGTGTGAACCGTGAAACATGGGACCGCGATTCTGACTACGAACTGTGTGAAGTGTACCTACTGTGTTCGTGTGTTATTGCGCTTACGGGGACGCGGCCCCGAATCTTTTGTTTGTTTTTGTGATGACGTCGTCGTCATCAATCAAGACGTGCTTAGGCCGTCTTTCAAAACAGGTGAAAATTGGGGATGGGGTGTAGTTTCCTAGACCCGCCACTAACGGATTTGGGTGATCCTTAATTTTTTTAAAATATCTTGACGATATTTCTTTAAAAAAGGCCGCCACCAAGGGGAACTCGATATCTCTATGGAGACCTGCGCTCCTCATGTATTAGGGTACGTTTGTAGCACGCCTTATGAACTTATTTTGGATGGCTTGGAGTGTTCTCAGATATGACCTAGGTGCGTGCGCGAACGCGACACACGCATAGGACATTATCGGCGGAACACAGGTCTTGTATAGTAACAATTTATGTCTTAGCGACATTTTGCTACGATGGCTTGTGAGATTGTAAAGTCGTGGTCGTCGTAAAGATTGTAAAAGCGTGGTGTCGTCGGCGAATAATGCCAATTCCACTCCAACCGTCTTTGGGATATCGCTGGTGTATAGCGAGTATAGGGTCGGGGAGAGTACCGAACCCTGCGGAACACCAGCCCTTATGGGTCTGCTGTCGGACAGGACCCCCTCCACTTTGAAGCGGAAGGTGCGATTTGACAAGTAGTCTTGTATGATGTGTACAAGTCTATCTGGCACTTTTTGAGCATACAGCTTATAAATAAGGCCGTTGTGCCAGACTTTGTCAAATGCCTTCGCGACATCGAAGAAGGCCCTCATCATTGAGATGGCTTTGAGTCGGTTGAGGTTCTCGAGTATGTGCTCCGTGAGGCGGTGCACTTGCTGAGTACAAGAAACTGAAAACCAAACTGCTCGTCGGGAACTATGTTGAGAGATTTCACGCAGTCATTCAGTCTAGCGATGATGACGCGTTCATAGACTTTCCCCAGAGAACGGAGGAGTGAGCCTCCTTCCAGGCGTCCGGGAAGGAGCTACTGGAAAGGAGGGCGTTAAAGATTGCTACTAAGAGCAAGCGAAGGGCGTTTGGGAGGGCCTTGAGGAGCTTGTTGGAGATACCATCAGCTCCTGGAGCTTTTTTGGTCTTGAGGTTCCGGACTATGCCTCGAACCTCCTCCAACGTGGTAGGTGGCAGCGGATCACCCGTTGGCGGCAGGGCGGCTCTACGGGCTACTTCAGCGTCCACCTTCTGAAGGTGAACCGGATCTGTTGGCTGGGAGCTGGGAGAGCATTGAAGCTCTAGGCTGTTGGCTAAGCAATCGGCCTTTTCCCTATCCTCAAACGCTGTGGTGAGACCGTCGGAGCTGATCAGGGGCGGCATCGACGAGACAGTTTCTGACTTCAGAGCCCTCGCCAGTTGCCAATAGGCGCTGTGTGTTGGCGAGATATCCTTTATCAGTTTGTCCCATCTATCACTCCTGAGTTCAGCCATGCGCTCCTTGACCTGCCTCTGGAGGCAGCGCATCCTGACTCGATTGTCGTCAGACCTGTATCGATCGTATGCTCTCGTGGCAGCATTCTTTGCTCTCAGCAGCCGTCTAATATCCTCCGGCAGCTCATAGCGGCGATCGTTCGCCACCTTGACCTGCCTAGAGGATGCTTCGACGGCGGCTTTTAAGTGAGAGATGATTTCCTTTGAGGAGATGACATCTGGGATGCTGTCTAACTCTGGGGTGTTCGTATTCTCTAGATAAATCTCGAGCTTACGCCAGTCCGTCAGGGTTTTGGTCAGAGGGACCTACGCCTGGGGCTGACCCAGCACCATGGTTACCGGACGATGATCCGAGTTTAAATCGTGTTGCACTTCTATAGATCGCAACGGTAAGGTTACGTTCTTTAGAATTGCAATATCTAATATGTCCGAGGTATTGTTTCGAATCGGGTCTATCCTAGTAGGTTTTAGAGGGGCGATAATATTAAGTAGCGCGCGTCCATTCATGTTAATGACAGAGCTATTCCAAGCAGAGTGCTTGGAGTTTAAGTAGCCCGCAATTATCACCGAGTCGCTTATTTTAAGCAGTGCCTCGTTGTCGCTCTCTAAAAATCTTAACTGCGGTCGTAGATAAGCAGATATCACTGTGATAGGCTTATGGCCTGTCAGAGCGATTCTACAAGCCGAAGCTTCGATATTTACTAAGGTAGGTACATCAATCGCCACACAGTGCAATGATGCCTTATAGTAGATAAGCGTACCGCCTCCTCGGGTGAGTCGGTCGTTACGCACTAATCGATAATTTGCTATTCTTGGATCGCGCATTTTACTAGTGAGTCTTCTGTATAAGGAGGATGTCTAATTGATGGACGGTGAGAAATTCTCTCACTTCGTCCAATTGTTTTTTTAAGTCCGTTTGCATTGAAATAGCCGATAGCCAGAAACCTAGGTTTAACTTTAGATGTGTTATCCATTTGGATAAGTACAGCATGAAGAAAAAGGGGACTTAGGAGGTTTGCCTCCAGGGAATTGTTTTATGAACAAAACAATTGAACATTGAATACAATGTTCAATTGTTCTATTTGCGTGTGGCCTTAAATTTATTGTATGTTTCGAATAGCGCCTTATGTTTGGCGACTATCCTGAAGAAGTCGGACGCCGAATCTGCCGCCTCTAATTCTAGGACCGTTGTCTCGATCTCACTGATATCGAAGAGATCTGCGATCTGTCCGAGCCGCGCGAAAAAGCCGTCGCCGGCGCTAGACGCCTTTGCGCCCCGCGCGCCAAACGCCCTTGCGGGACCTTCGGGGGGAGCAACGACGGGGGTGGGCACTGGGGTGGATTTTGCCGGGCCCACCATCGGTGGGGGTTTCACCCACGCGTTGGTTTTGGTGGGCGGATTCGGGACAAAGGCATTCGCCTTTTTAGCGCTTTTCGTGGGGGGAGACTAACACACAAACTAAATTCCATATAACACTTACTAAAAACACCTGCATTGTACAACTTCCCTATATGTATCTATTGTCTATAAATCTAATAAGGAAACAAGTTTTACAACACTTTTGAACTGCGCAGATTATCCTTTATCTTGTACACTTAATAAGCGGCTACAATGCTTTATATTTAACTCCAGTCTATATATCTCTATGGCCCCTTCTGACGTGTACTAAAAACAAACGCAAATATTTCATTATTAATGATTTGTTCGCACTTCTTTACAAAACCCGGTGTATTTATTTTCTGACCATACTCTTGCATTTTAAAAATGGCTAATCTACTTGATTCTTATATAGATAGTGTAGACAAATCTTTGACATGCGAGTCTTATTCCTGTATACCAGAACAGGCAACCCATTTTATAAGGACGTCGAATAATTCCGTCAAGATCTTTTGCCAAAACATGAGATCTATTAACTGCAATTTTCTCAGTTTGAAAGCTACCCTTGATCGTTTACCATTTGACTGTGAACTTGTGAATGCTGGCTGCCTTGTTTCAGTAATCAATATATTCCCATGTTACAAAATTAGACTATGCATAAGACTAATAAACATATAAATCAAAGCGACGGTGTAGTCGTATACAAAAATTCGAGTCTAGTTTCCACTGTCGAAGAGCTAAACTTAAATAATACAGCCTCAGGACTAGCAGTTAGATTTAATTCAGTCACTAAAATCAAACGCATCTACTGGGTGGGATGGGATTCCTACCAGTATATTAAAAAGATATGCTTCAACCCTGGCACCGATATTAAGCCACATTTTTAATCTCTGTTTTGACAAATCTTTCTTTCCAAATTCTTTTAAAAAGGCTATAATACATCCTATTTTCAAGGGTGGTGATGGGAATTCTGCAAATAGCTATCGCCCTATTGCTGTGCTTAGTGCTTTATCCAAGATATTAAAGCCCTTAAACCCCTTAGAGTAAATAACAGACTAGTAAATTACCTTGAACACTTTAAAATTATTTCACCCCAACAATTTGGCTTTCAAAAGAAAAATCTACATCTGATGCTGTGCAGGAACTGACAAATTATATTGTTGATAACTTAAATAAGCAAAAAAAAGTCCTTACAATATTTTTAGACCTTGCCAAAGTGTTTGATACGATTCCCACTTCCACATTGTTGCATTAATTAGAAAATGTCGGTGTCAAGAGTGCACAAATTGCCTTTTTCGAAGTTACCTCAGCGATCGATCTCAAATGGTTAAAATAGATACCACCATCGGTGAGGCACTCCCTATTTGTTACGGTGTTCCCCAGGGTAGTATTTTGTGTCCTACCCTCTTTCTTATATTTATTAATAACCTTTGTAATCTCCAAATTCCCACAGCATGAATCGTTTCTTTTGCAGATGACACAGCACTTACATTTTACGGAGATTCTTGGTCAGAAGTTGAAAAACATGCTCAAATTGGTTTTAGTTCAGTTCACAGTTGGCTTTTATCCCTTAGTCTTACACTCAACACCTCCAAAATTAAATACACCACCTATTCTATAAACTCACACTCCCAGTCCAAGTCTCCCATATCCTTAATAGCCCACTCATGTCCCCTACAATCAACTCCTTGTCCATGTCCACAAATAAGTGCCACAGAAAATACTAAGTACCTTGGTGTAATTCTAGATAAGTATCTTAACTTTAAATCACACATAAATCTTCTTACCGGTAGGGTCCGTAAATTGATGTATATATTTAAAATTCTTCGACAAGTAACAAACACTTTTGTAATACGTATAACATACTTTGCGCTTTGTCAATCTATAGTGACAAATCGTATATCTTGCTGGGGTGGAGCTGCAAAAACAACGCTAAAGTCACTTGAAATTGCGCACATGGCAATCTTGAAGATCGCAACATTTAAACCCATTTTACCTTCCACTACACTGCTTTACAAAAACTGTAATGTCCTTAGTGTAAGACAGCTCTACATTTTGTACACTATATTATCACAACACCGTAAGACTTCTTACATGGAGGTAACTAAACGACGCAAAGACAAGATCTGTTACCAAAAACTAACTTCTCTTTTACCCAAAGATTCTTATGTTACCTTGGTCCTCTTCTATATAATAAAATGAATTTATATTTGCCTATCTACAACATGTCGCATTTCAATTGTAAAACTTCCGTCCGCTTGTTTCTTTTAAATAAAACCTACAATGAAACAGAAAAGTTCTTATTGACATCTTGAACACAACACACACACACACACACACACACACACACACAAGCACACACACACACACACACGTTAAATTACTTCCTTTTTAAATAAAACCTACAATGAAACAGAAAAGTTCTTATTGACATCTTGAACACAACACACACACACACACACACACACACACACACAAGCACACACACACACACACACACACACACACACACACACACACACACACACACACACACACACACACACACACACACACACACACACACACACACACACACACACACACACACACACACACACACACGCACACACATACACATACACACACACACGTTAAATTACTTCCTTTTAAATGTGGAGATATCACAACATTAAATCTCGTGATATGCAATTTAGGGGAGAAACAACGGTGTCTCCTTAATACAGGTTACTCTGTAACCCAGCTAGGAAACCAATACTGTACCCATACCAAACTATAACATTCTGTTGAGTATATGCCACAACTTTGTAAATGTCTCTTTTCAGTCTAAAACCTATATATTCTATTTTATTAAGATGTATTTACTGTAAGATGAATTTTGGATTAATTAATAAAATTTACTTTACTTACTTAAAAAAAATATTATATTAATTTATATTTTTATTTGTATTAGTACGAATCGTTCATTGACTGATATAGCACACTGACTTCCGCAGTATAATTACCCTTTTGATGTCTTCACAAAATATTTTTGTCATTACGGTTTAGCCCGAGACTGCTGCCTTTCTAAACTAGTAGACCATGGGATTATCTTTGACGGGAAGTGAAGAAAATTAAGTAAAAAGTACGTAAGCTGATATGATAACCAACATTAACTCGGCACACTTCAAACCAAATGGGATGTAGGTCAAACGTTGGCCTATTCAGAAGGAAACAATAGAATTTTGAGCTCAACTCTCTAAGTATGTTTCAAGTGTAAAGTACTCTTCACATGAATTTTTTTCAAATAATATGAAAGTGAAAGTTTTTGTGAACTTCATAGTGTTTTATAATCACATTTGTTACTGTCCGAATAGCTGTTGCCTAAATAAATACGTTCTTCTAAATCCGTAAGTCTGTTAGTTACGCGGTAAATCTTGAACAACTAAACCGATTCTAATTTTTTTTTCTGAATGTTTAGAGATAGATACTCAAATATTAAACTTTATATGAAACCATATGGCTATCGACATGTCTTACGCCATAGATATTTACTGCCTTCATTTGCGAGGTTTTGCAGAAAAAGTTTTTCATTCACCATTCATATTTAATAATTCATATTTTACTGTAGTAGAATATTACCTAGATTAGATTAGATTAGATGAGCTGATTTCCGCAACTCCACGTCCTAGCGCGTATTTTGCGTTAGAATATTACCCTGTAATCCACCTGATGCTGAATGAGTTCTGCAACATATAGATAACAGTGTATACCATGTAATTATGAATCGAAGTTACAGACGCGTTGCTCTCGAAAGAACTAAGATAGAATGTTGCATAGCCCTTAACTATCCTGCCTCTCTATACTTTTAAAACATGAACATAACAGTTTTTCAGATGATCTACGTGGACGAGTGGCGAAAACACCGGTTTTCGGTGTCACCATCTTTAAGGAACCGGGTTTGACTCCGGGGTCTGAGCATTTATGGCGCTTTCGATGTCCTCGATTCAATACCTCAAGAGCTTTAGGTGCTTACATTGGGATCGGAGCAATGTATGTGATGTTGTCCCTATATATGTAAGTATACATGTATATGTATATCATTAGCTATATTGATTCGTAGTTGCTGAAGTCGATCTGTATTTTGTATATGCTTACATAAAGCATGTACAAAATATTTTTTATAAACACCAGTTATGTTGATAAATTTGAAAAAGGAATCTCTGAAAATAAATAAGATGAATTTTCAAAGCGTGTGAATCATAATGAGGAATAAATTACATTGCGTTACATTAATTTGGTAATAAGGAAAATATCAAGAAATAAAAGATTCAATGTTTATTGAATACTTGTCTATAGAATGTAAATAACATAAATAAACAATAAACCAATACATACATACATAGGGACAACATCACATACATTCCTCTGATCTCAAAGTATGTAGCTTTACCTTGTGTTACTTGTATTGTCTTACTTGTGTTATGAAATCGGAAAGAATGAAGGTACCACAAATACTCAGACCTTAAATTTTTGAATATTTTAAATGATTTTTAATAAGTTTTATAACTTTTCTGTCCATTTATTGTAAGTTATAATACTTTAATCTTTTGTGTAGTATACCTTTTAAACGGCATCTTTGCATTGAAAATGTTTTTCATAAATATTTAAAAAAAAAAAATATCTTCACGCAATTCCCAATACAGGGGTAGACAGAGGTCGAGTCTAGACAATTAAGTCCCTTCGACCCACCTTTCACCGAAGATATTTTCGGGACAACGTGACAGGTGGTGAGCCCATCGCCGCCTTTATGTCCAAGCCAACGATATTCGTACATAAGTTTTTTGAAAAACTCATTGGTACGAGCCTACCAACTGGGGATCGAACTCGGGTCTATTGACTCGAAATTCCGACCACCCAACCACTCGGCTATCGTGACTTTCATATATATTTTGTTTTATAAATATTAGTTTGTTGTTACACTACACTGACCCGACTGGGAATCGAACCCAGTACTTCAGAGCTTGTTTACGACGGTCGTTCGTGGACGAGTAGCTTATGTATGCGGGTTTTGCTGTAAATATTCACTGAATAGTAGAAACTCATTATAAGTTGCAAGCCTGTAGCTATTATGCGATATATGAGCGTCTAATAAATTTGTATAGATCAGTGACGGATTTACTTTTATTTTTTTAGTACACGCTTTTCATCTTTTGCGGCTGTTACCTCTTAAAAAACGAAATTTCGTTGTTTATTGTTAGGTAAAAAGTTTTTTTCTATATTTTTCTTTAGAATTAGTACAAAAATAAAATTTCCTAGTCACCGACAAACATTTGTTAATTTCGAATTGTGAAAAATGGCATATTTTACCTTAATTTTCATAGACAGTCTATTAATTTATCTTAAAAAAATAATTTTCAAGCAAAAATGAAGACCCTATCTCTTGTAGTTGAATTTTACATTATCGTTATGTATGTAATACAATTAGTTATATGGTATCATTAATAATATACAAATCCTTTAATTAAATATACTTTTAAAAACATTTCTATTGCTGCGGTTCTTCCGTCAATTAAATTTTTTAAAAGAAACTGCAAATTATAAGAAAATATAATTATACAATGATAACTCGATCTGTTACATTTTGAATTATTAATATTTAACACAACATTATTTTTTGATTTGGAACAATATACAATTTTATAACGCAAAGTTCTATAATTAAATTAATTGTTACGAAATTTGTGAAACATTACCCTCTGCGTGTTTAATATAACAAGCTCTAGAGGATACCTCAACACTAATGTGCATCGGGCATGCTTCTGAATGCCCATTTGAACAGCTTTTATGCTATCTATAGAAACCGATGTGCATTGATGCTCTGTCTCATTCATGACAGCTCTATAGCTGTTAACGCTCTGCATAAAACTACTACTAAGAAGTCACGATAGCCGAGTTGTTGGGTGGTAGGAATTTCGAGTCGAGAGACCCGAATTCGTTCCCCAGGTGGCAGTACCAATGACTTTTTCAAAAACTTATGTACGAATTCATCGTTGGCTTGGACATAAAGGCGGCGACGGGCTCACCACCTGTCACGTTGTCCCGAAAATATCTTCGGTGGAAGGTGGGTCAAAGGGACTTAATTGTCTAGACTTGACCTCTGTCTACCCCTGTATTGGGAATTGCGTGGAGATATTTATATTTATTTATTTATTTTATAAAACTACTCCGAAATTTAATTAAAAAAAAACTTACAATTATTAACATAAATTATGTAATTTCCACTAGTATGCAGGAAAATTTCAATAAACATGCACAAGTTTTTATGTTTGCCTTCTTAAGCCTACGGGGTCGTAAAGACATCCTAGATTTACGTCTTCTTTTATGTACATAGACCAACATTAAAGGCTGTTTTCATAATCTCTTTATTGAAATTTGATAGCAACGAAAGGCCTCAATCAGCTTTTTAATATGTTCCTTTTAGCTTTCTTAATACTCCTCATATGAGTCGTTAATTACAGTTTTAATTCTTTGCTCATAATTTTATCACGTACTAAAATAAAGTGAATAAATACATATATAACGGCATATCAAAGTTCAATGTAGGACATAGGCCTCTGACATAAGGAGAATTTGCCATAATCGCCACGCCTGGCAAAGGAATTGGCGATGGCAGTATCAGACGTCGCATCTTAGACGTGGCAAACGATAGCGCATGTTGCTGCAAATTTAACACGTACAAAACATGACGAGGAGTTCGTTCGAGTGTTCGCCTATCCTGCTCCCATGTAAGATAAATTCATCTTTTCGCTTATCTCATTAAATTACGCTTTTTCAATTTTTGAATTCGCGAGGGACTTTGATGCGAATGAAAAATTGTGAACTCTTCACATCTACCAAAATAATATTTATTCGAATAAATACTGTAATATTAAATCTAGCGTTTAATAATACAGAAAGCAGTAGGATGTAAAATGTTTGTACCTTTGAGGATAGTTGTTGTATCTCTTGTATCTCTGGCTTCCTTTTAATCCATTCACTCATTTTCCAATACAGGGGTAGCCAGAGGACTTAACAATTTATTCCTTACGACCCACATTTCATCGAAGTATGTTTTGAGATAACGTGGCCGTCGCCGATATAAATCGTACATTTATACAGGGTGGGCCAAGAATTCGTTAACATTTAAATGTAACTTACCGCGCAAACTATTGCCGCGCGGGGCGCGGGCGGGGGCACTACCTCGCTTCTTGGAAATTTAGTCGTAATGGATCGCTTCACGGGGTCGCAACGCGCTTACTGAAACAGTTTTATTTAAACGACTTTTCGCTCATTACTGTGAGACGTTTATTTCGCGTTGAATATGGTTTACATGACTTAAGTCAGTGTTCAAGTGCTCCTTTAATAAAGAAATGGGTGAAGAAGTTTGAAGAGACGGGATCTACACTAAATGTCAAACAAACCGGCGGCCCACGGACTTCTCGGAGCAAAGAGAACGTGCAGCAAGTTTCCGCTTCTGTTCGACGTGATCCAGATTTATCGACACGCAAACGTTCGGCTGAATTAGGATTATCCCGCACATCATTACGCCGTATTTTGAAATTAGATTTGAAATTACATCCATATAAGATCCAGCTAGTGCAAGAACTAAACCCTAATGATTTAAATTTACGTAAGTCATATGCCGAAACAATGTTAACTCGTTTCAGTAATTTTCACAACATCTTATTTCCTGACGAAGCCCATTTCCACCTAAATGGACATGTAAACAAACAGAATTGCAGGTATTGGAGCAGCGAAAATCCTAAAGGTAACTGTATGAGCTGCAATTTCAGCAAAAGGAATCATCGGACCTTACTTTTTGAAGATTCTCGAGGCCGTTCAGTTACTGTTAATTCTACCGAGTATGTGAAAATGTTGCGGGAGTTCTTAGCACCGATGCTACTGGAATTTGCTGGCTATAATCATAACACATGGTTTCAACAAGATGGAGCCACATGTCACACATCGAACGAGTCCTTGCCGGTGGTCAAAGACATTTTTCCGGAAAAGCTGATATCCAGACGGGGTAACATCCCATGGCTACCCAGAAGTGCAAATCTAACCCCAGCAGACTTCTTTTTATGGGGTTATTTAAAGAGTCGTGTCTACATTGATAAACCGAATACACTGCGTCAACTTAAAGAAAAAATCATCGAAGAGATGTCGGCGATCTCACGGTCTCTTTGCAGAAGAGTATTCGAAAACTTCAGGACTCGCTTAGATAAGTGAAAACACCGAAACAGTGGTCATTTAGACGAATTAATTTTTAAAAAATAAATTACAACTAATTAGCTTTCTTGTAAATAAACGATTTCTGAAATATATTAAATGCTAGAATCTTATGTAGCCTTATGTTTATAAATGGACATGCGACAAACTGAAATATAAATTTTCATACAGAAGCTGATTGCTAATGCGGGTAAATAATTTATTACGTAGACTTTTTGTTTAAGTTTTATTTACGTAAAATAAATTTACGAAAATAGCTTTGGAGTAAGAATTAGAGTGGCAAGGTTGATACGAGATAATCAAAAGAAAATACGGGTGTTCGGACTTAGCAGACGGTGGCAAAGCTTATCTAAACTTGCTTACTCGAGTTACGATAGAGTCCTCCGAATGTTCAAGATGTCAAAGAAAAAAATGGTATCTGTACACGTTGCAATAAGAATCTTTTTGCAATGTATTAGGATATTTTTATGTTGAAAGTCATGGAGTCAGAAAAACGAAAGTATCACAAACACCTAGACCTAAGATAATATAGAAAAACTAGTTTTCTACATTGACCCGTCCGAGAATCGAAAGCGAGACTTCAGAGCTGGCGACATCTTGAAAATCGGCGGATATGCCACACGTCTACAGAGGTTTTTAAGAAGTTGATATTTTAACGTATTAGTTATGTCACTGTTATAACTTTATCAGTGAAACCCATTTACTTAGTAAGTGTAATTATTAAATTATTTTAAATACGCATCGCTCTTATAAATTTAGCTACCAATGATTATGGACCCGATGATGTGTGTGTGAAGGTTGGAGAAAGCAAGGCTATTACATAACAAGAATATGTAATATATATGAATATTATATAAAGAATACTACAATATAGCAAGACTATTTAACAGTGGTAGAGCCTCGCATCAGCTTTTGTTGTTGCATGAATGGGCCGGCTCGACCGGGGACTAAGAAGACTATTTAAATATTTTTTTTAAATAATTTATTATAAAGTTTTTTTTTGCGTGATGGTAAGTGATTACCGCCGCCCATGAACACCCGCAATACCAAAGGCATAATAATTAAATAAAAACGAGAATATTTAATAATTTCTGTAAAATAAATGTTACTTTGTATTTATAATTAACTTTCTGCTTTTAATTACTGTTTGTCATTTCAGTTAATTAATAAATGTGGCTTAGTCCATCGCTACAAAGCGGTTTAGTTAAATAAATCCATCATATCCAAAACTTCTCTGCCAAAAATGATAAATGATAAGAAAATTTGGTGGATACAGAACTCGTTATAGTTAAATTTATCTTTTATATTACGTTAGTCGTATAATTTTTGTATTTAATAAATTACATTTCTATTATGTTTATATAGTCGATGTGTGATGCTAGAGAGATTTTTTACTACGAAGCCATGGAATATTTATAAAACTCGTGCCCAACCAGTGATCGTAATTTCTTCAGTATTTAGTTAGCAAATTTCGTTGTTTTGTCAAAGACTATATATTTATATCCTCATTTCTGATATTTGAAAAGAAGTAAGAGAGAATGAAGTGTGACATGTAGGTCATTCAGGAATGTCTAGAACAGGTGAATGAAATAATATAGCATGGGAAGCGTTTTTGGTATTATTAAAAGTGCACGCCTTGCGTTTCATAACACAGTACTAGTAACGAATTTGTTATTCCAAGCCTAGGAATAACAAATTTTTATTTATAGCCTAGATCTGTCATAGAAAGCATAAAAGCCGAATGAAAAAAGTTGAATGCACAGGAAAAGCGATTTCTTCGTAAAAAGTAAGCGTTACAGTGTGCGACTGAAAACGACATGAAAGAAATCCGGTCTCGATACATAATTTTTTTCGAGTTATCATGACCACACAAAAAACAAGACTGACAAACACGTGAAATTTTTAAGTAATTCATTTTATTCTGTCTGAGTAGCAATAGTATAGTAAGAAAAATAATAAGAAAAGAAAGAGTCACGATAGCCGAATGAAGAGAATTTCGAGTCCCGAGTTCGATCTTTAGGTGGCAGGCTCCTACCAATGGGTTTTTTCAAAACCTATTTACTACCTGTCACGTTGTCCCGAAAATATCTTAGGTTGAAGGTGGGTCGAAGGGACTTAATTGTCTAGACTAGAACTATGTCTACCCCTGTATTGGGAATGTCGTGAAGATATTTTAATTTTTAATTAAGTTTTGTACATAGTATGAAAAAGTGGAAATTGTTATTTTTTTTTTCAAAAAACCATTTTGCTATTAAGCTAAGGTTACTAGGATATTTGAAATATGTATCTAGTTGATGTTATTAAGATAATAAACGAAGCCCGGTCTCAAAATTTAAATTTTTTCAGGAGTAATCCTTTACCATCTCATGAACCGGACGTTATCAACGGGACGTCCACGTAAAATATTTTTTAAACAAATTTTTAAGTAGAATAATAGCAATATGTTTTATAAAATATTTCTATTGCCGATATTCTAGATTTATATTGCTGATTATGTTGGTTTGTTGTTTACATTGTAATTTTCCGGCGGAAACTGGCGTAAATCTATCTATACAAAACTTAAATATTTCTTTTAATCTTTGATATTGTTACGCTCGTGCGTAGCCTTAGATACATTTTTTACTAGAATATACCTAGAAGAATATACCCAGAATACAGCAGAGTATACTCTTGGCCTTAATATTAGAATAGTACTCGTATTGTGGTTTCGAAACTCGACATTTGCGTAAAGTGAAAACAGTCATATTAAAGGAAAATTTTTTTTTTAAATATTTTTGCTGCGCAAGATAATTACCAGTCTAACGCATATTTTAGCAACCGTATGACATAGACATTAATATACGACCCCTTTTTCCGTTTCCCCGACCGATTGCTAATTGATGGTACCGATAGATGTCAACATCTCGAAAAATTGGGGACCAAAATACATGAGACTCAAAATAATCCGTCCAAAAATAGACAGCCAAAACTAATTTGAAAGTTAAATGAAAACCAAATACTGATATTCTGTTTTTGACATTCGATTAGAAACGGAATTAAACGTACTTTGAATTTGTTATTTGACTGGAGTTTAATGGTGGGTTTTAATGGAGAGCACCTTATCACTATGATGGTAACTGAAAATAGGCAGATGGGCAAAAGTACATCATGAGCCTTTATGATGACTGATGCAACTTTTTTGTTTTCCCGTAAAGATTAAGGTTTTTAAGAATTTAAAAATGTTGATCATATGGTTAAATAGTATAATGTAAACTGGGTTTTGTGATGTAAAAGTTATAATCCATTATTTAAATAGCTCTCTTCATTACCAATACCATCAAATTAACTATAAATAAAATCAGCGTAGCATGTCTGCACAAAATCGGAATTAAAAACGTGAAAGATCGTAATCGGAATTTATTGAAGAAACAGGCTTGATGACATTCTCTTTTAAAAAAAATAAAAAAGCTGCGTCATAACGTTTATTACATATGTTATAAAATATCACGGCTTTCAGAATAATGGAGTAGACAGAGGTCTAGACAATTAAGCCTTTTCCATCTACCATTCACCGAAGACATTTTTGGACAACGTCACTGGTGGTTAGCCTGTCGCCATCTTTAATAGGAAACGTCAATCGTCATTATAAAATATGATACGATTTTAGATTTTAAAAATATTTAAATGGTTAAATGAAAAATATCCTTCAGTATAAATGATTAAGAGTCAATAGCCTGATGGTTTAGGGTGTTGATTGCGAAAGATACGAGTAAAGTAGCAGGTTTGGGTCAGCTCTTAGATATTGTCGTGAACCACTCCAGGCACCCGAGACCGATTGGTATTTATTATTAATATGTTATTATTATCTTTTATTATTATTACTGCAATGTTGCTATATTATACATTAGCGATTTTTAAACAATTTTAAACGTCCTAAAACGTTTTTACCTCATTGCTATGATTCACTAGAATGTATGAAAGTTTCAAGTTATTCACTAACAAGTTATTCACTAGAATGAAAGAAAGTTTTCCATGTCCAGAAAGAGTTATTCTGACTATTCAGTTACGCTTTCAGATAATCTAATTTACTAATGGACATAATTTGTATACACGCTTAAAAGCCAGGGCAAAAGTAACCGTAGTCGAATAAAGCTATGTCGTCGCTTTTAAATAGCGTCATATAATAAAACGCCGTATAGTTGCCGTTTAAATGTGTTGAATAACTTGTTATTATCGATTTATTTAAATAATTTCATTAATGTTTTATGAAAGAATTTTCAATATGGTGATCAATATCAATTGGCATAAATACTTTTAGTACAGATTTTTTTTCCTATTTCTTTAGTATTTTGCCAAATAATATATCAAAGATAATTGATTTTCAAGCAATAGTGCGAGTTGCCAGTATTGTCCTATGGTACCGATACGTGGTCTTTCTGTACTGACGCAATGAGCAAGCTCAAAGTTGCTCAGTGTGCTACGGAAAAAGCTATGCTCGTTCTTTTACTGTGTGATAGAATTCACAATGAAGACATCTGCAGCAGAACTAACGTGACCAACTATCAGTAATTATCAGCGCATTGAAGTGGCAATGGGCCGGCCAAATAGCTCGATATAGTGATGTATATTTTTATTTAATATTTTATAGTCTATTATTTTAATTTAATTAGGGTTTAGTATATTTATGTATTAGTATGTAAGTCACGATAGCCAAGTGGTTGGGTGGTCGGAATTTCGAGTCAAGAGACCCGAATTCGATCCATAGGTGGCGGGCTCGTACCAATGGGTTTTTCAAAAAACTTATGTACGCATTATATCGTTAGCTTGGACATAAGAACGGCGACGAGCTCACCACCTGTCACGTTGTCCCGAAAATATCTTCAGTGGAAGGTGGGTCGAAGGGACTTAATTGTCTAAACTAGAGCTCGGTCTACCACTGTATTGGGAATTGCGTGAAGATATTTATTTATTATATTGTATGTAAATCAATTGTTTACACCCTCTACCGCTGTGAAATATTAATAATTCTTAGCCTCAAAGTTGTCTGGAAGAGATCGCTCTGTGGCGATAAGTATTTGCCTAGGCTTTTTGGTTCTGCCTCATACGTTTTTCTCTTGTAACCTTTCTTTTGATTCTCAAAGGTTGAAACTTTTGAACCTTGAATGGACATTTTTTTCATTATTTCCAATGGAATTTTTACATCATAGTTAACAAAAAAGAAAAACAAAAAAATAAGAATTAAATTAAAGTAAAAAATACTAAAATAAAAAAAAACGTTAGAATAGAATTATTACAATACTTTAATTTACTTAGTTATCTTCGAGCACAAACCCTGACGAGGTAACCAGAGAGAAAAAAATGCCTAGTGTCACGATCCTTATATACTTCTTTCGCTTCTTTCAGATTCATTATTTTCTTCATACATGCACGTCTTGGTATCCGAGTACTCTTGACCTTCCCTCGTCGAGCACTTTGCTTACAGGGTCTAAAAAGTAAGTCTCTGCCTTTCTCGATACTTGTTAATATTAACTTTCGCGCTATATATTTTCTTCACCATTGGGTCTTCGCTCATTCGCTCAACGTGCCTAAGTTTTCGAAGCATCAATTTTAGTGGAATAAAGCTTTATCAATTTTCAAACCGGCCATATTGCGAATCTCTTCGTTAATTGTGGTCGCCAAGCGAGGCGATTATGACAAATCCTCCCTATGGGAGAGGCCTACGTCCTGAGGTGGACTTTAATAGGCCGTTATATATGTATGTATGTAAGTTAAAAAATGTTTTTATATTTTCAACTGACACGAGCGAGATTGGTACCCGCGACCTTTGCCGAACCGTGGCAACGCTCTTACCTCTGATCCAACGTGTCTTACACGCATCAATTGAAATTTTAAATTTCTATTCTCTTTCTTTATTTATACCTGTTTTAGGCATCGGCGCCATCTACTGTCACTTTTGAAAATGACAGTTTAATATTCTAGACTTTTCTGTCAGGAATTATTAATGAGATAACACTAACTAATTTATTACGCAATTTCTTATTGATTTTAAAGCATATAAGTTATGTTGAACCGTTTTGTTATAAACTTAAAAAAATAATTTAACTGACACGGGCGGGATCCAAACCCGCGTCCTTTGCCAAACCGTGGCAGCGCTCTTACCTCTGAGCCACCATATTTTATTTTTTCTCTTTAATTTAAGAACAAAAAAGTGACAATAGATGGCGAACCGTAGTTTTATTAGAATATAAACGGAGACCTTTATTTTTATACGATTATTACAAAAAAATATTTTGTAACAATTACAAAAAATATATAATTACAATATTGAAATAATTATTTAAAAAAAATAAGACATTATCATAGTTGCATATCATAGTACACAATCATAAACTATAATTTATTTAAACAAAATTCAGACAAGAAGTTTGGAATATGTCACACATATAAAAATATTGGTCATCATTAAAAAGCTAGTTTACTATGTAGTCTTGGGTTTGTTGAGCGTTGATGAACTGGGAAGAGGTTATGTTCTTTTTTTTTTTAAATAATGCGGAATAGAAAGAAATGCGGAGCGCTAAGTGAGCCGAAAGGTTTCGCTTTCCATATTTTTTAAGACTAAGGGTTGCGAACTACGTGGTAGGGTGACCTAGGAACCAACGAAAATGCCCTAATACGAGTATAACCAAGTCAGTCAGTGCTGGCTGTTATTAGAATTTGCCTACATTTTAAAAAGTCTCACATTTTTAGGGCATTCGACTAAATAATTTTTTGTTCGCTTTATTGAACAAAAACAACGAAAATCTAAAATGAATCACAATCATAAACCGCGTTTCTCATTTTACGCATCGAAAAATCTCGGGGTTGCTGTCTTAAAACAATCCTTCGTATTTTGTCTTTATTGCAGAGAAATTTCAATCAAGGTGAATATTGATACGTTTGTAACGTGATCGATTCTACTATCTAAAATAATAAATAAATATCTTCACGCAATTCCCAATACAGGGGTAGACAGAGGTCAAGTTTAGACAATTAAGTCCCTTTGACCCACCTTCCACCGAAGATATTTTCGGGATAACGTGACAGGTGGTGAGCCCGTCGCCGCCTTTATGTCCAAGCCAACGATGAAATTCGTACATAAGTTTTTGAAAAAACTCATTGGTACTGCCACCTGGGGATCGAACTCGGGTCTCTCGACTCGAAACTCTGACCACCCAACAACTCGGCTATCGTGACTATATCTAAAAAATAATAAAAATAAAAAGTTTCCTGGGAAAGAAATTCTAATTGGTGTATTGTGTATTTGTGTACATTTTTGTGCTTTGAATAAACGTAATTAAATGCATAATAAAGAACAGCATGATACTAAAACATTGACCAAACAATAATTCATAATCACAATTATACAAAAACTATAATTAAAAAATTTGACTATACTATATAATCTATATGGACTAGACTATATAATCTATATGGACTAGACCATATAATCTATATGGGGAAATCACTAGAGGAACTTACTTCTATGCTCAATGTCCTCTGTAGTGTCTATTGAGGTAACTGAGCATTGTGATTTTAAGGTGAACATGACCAAGACGAAGACCATGTGAGGACAATTCCGGTTGTTATTAGGAACACTATGAGCCGTAGCAATCGCGATCCCACTGGATTAGCGTGGCGATTTTATATCTTATAGTAGTTACAGTAAAATTTCCTTAATAGTACTGTTTCTATCTCACTGGCTTGAATAGCATTAAAAAGATGTGTGGTTTTGGCCTAAGAATATACCACTCCTTTTTTTCCTATGGGAGTCGTAACGACGACGAATAGGTAGCGAGATAATATCAATATGACAGAAAAATATGACAGCAGCAATAAGTTTGTTTAAGCGAATTTGGATGTTGTGACATTTTGAAGTTTTCATATTTTAAAAAGGTATATATATCTAATTATTCAACTTAAATAATTTGATACCATATAAAGAGTATAAGTAATAGATGATACTGCAAAATGTAACATAGATTCCCGAAGCATTAGAAAACATAAATTAACCTTTTCTCAGGAATACGATTCGATCAAGGTTATTAAAAAGGCGACGTTGCTTTGAAGCCGATTTAGGTTGCGGACGACAACTATGAACAACGAACACGAAAAGAAATTCTCGACTGCTTCCCCAAAGTAATAACTGTTGTACAATTTTATTGTGATCAATAAATAATATCTTCAAATAGAGAATGTAATGGAATTTAAAAAGTATAGAATAATTTTTGTATTATAATTTCCATGTATTTGTGTCATTTCAAATAGATAAAGTAAACAAACAATTGCTAATAAAATTTCGTAAATATGTATATAAACACATCAACATGGTATATATTTAATACCCAATTAAATAACGCAAAAAGTATTGGCCGCATAATCTTTTATACACCAATTTTTCCATACATATTTTTTTATATACAAATTAAAAAAGAATATTATGTTTCTCTGGCAAAAAATGTCTTGATATGTAGGAGAGCGAATTTTCATATAAGCTATATTTAGAAAAAATACAAATTACGTTTAGCAAGATTTTTTTTTTTCATTTGAAGGCTTAAAGATAAAGTTTAAATCAGGAATGTCTAGAAGAGGTGAATGAAATTGTATACTAGGGGAGTGCGTTTAGCTACTCGGATACCTAGACGTGCATTTATGAAGAAGATGATAAATCTGAAAGAAGTATGTAGGGATCCTGTCACTTGGCGATCTGTTCTCTCTGGCTACCCCGTCAGGGATTGTGCGTGAAGATAAGTAAGTAAGTAAAGATAAAGTGCAAATTGAGCTCTTCTAGCAAAGCAACGCCGGCATTTAATTCCAAGGCGAATTCTCGTTGGGGCGAAAGGGATCTCGTTAGGGTGCGGGGCAAGAAGATGGCAGTAAGGTATCGCCAAAAGGTATTACGGCTCATAATCTTGCCCCACAGAATACAAATAGGGCAAAATTTCCTCCTCATAGACGACGATTCCCGGGCATATACGGCAAAGAACAGTTGCTGCATGGTTTCAGAATCATAATATTAGGAACTTACAATGGCTTGCGCAATCCTAAGACCTAAATCCCATTGTGCACGCATGGGTTATGCTTCAAAGAAAAGCTGTGAAGGTAGCCCCCGAAAATCTAGCTACAGAACTGCAAAAGAATTGGAGATTCTTAATTGGACATATATTATCCTTTTGAAAATTCTTTTTTGTTGGAAAGGCTTCTTTAATACTTAAATAGTTCCTAAGGAATCCTAACGAAATAAAGAAAAGTCCTCAAGTTGTATAAGCATTTTGAGTACTTCAGTTTTTGCGACAAGGGATCATCATATAAGGTATTATCAACATCGGCAACATCAATCCAACCACCGAATTAACCCAGTGTTAAACATGGGCCTCTGTTACTTCACCTTAAGTTTGTGCTCTAAAAGTATTATCATCCTCAATACGTAATTATGTTTTTTTTACGATAAAAATGTAATAAACCTTTAATTAAAACTGTAGCGCTCCCAAAAAACTTATGGAAGCAATTTAATTTTTAATATTAATTTAATATTCTAATAACTTGTTAAACGTGGTAGTGTTTGAAGCCGGTACCAAGACCGTTAACAAGGTTACAAAGGACGTTTAAGAAGGTTAACAATAATAACAGCCTACTAACGGTGTATAAAATGTAAACTAATATATCATTATACATATTCCCAATACTGGGGACATAGAAAATATAGACAAAGGTTTCGACAATTAAGTCTTTTCGAACCACCACACACCGGGGCATATTTGGGACAACGTTAGTGCCCACGACAATTGTACTATATACTTACATAGATAAATATTCATATATAAATATTTTATTAAATAATTCTTTATATTAAATAATTCATAAGTAAACTTGATAGAATATAATTATTATAAAATCTCTAAATATGCCATAAATGATTATACGGGCAAGAGATCCTTAATACAAATCAATTGATACTTGGCGCCGACGTTGAGCACTTCAGTAAGGACTTACTACAATATCTTATTTAAAATAAATAGGTAGCAAGTTTAGCTAAGAAATTATTTTTGGTGGTCTTTTTGAAGGCGGTTCAATTTAAAAAAAAAAAAAGTATTTAAGAGTTTTACCATATCTATTTTCATTTTTATAATCCCTTATGTCGGAAAAAATGGAATGCTGGTGACGGAAAAAAATTAAATTAAATATAAAATATTAACGCCAAAATTAAGCCTAGATTAAGCCCAATTAAGCATACCAGTATGCTCAGAATAGAATAGAATGTCATGAACATTATGGGTGCTTTAACAGACTACTAACTGCAAGTTTATAAACACCAATTAATTTGACATGAAAGTAATGAAACATTTTTTCCGTTTTATATGACAATAAGTAATCGTTTATTGAAAACAATGGTAGAGTATTAAATAATGCTTCTTTTAATATATTGATATCATATAAAATTATTAACACATTAATACAAAAATACAAAATACAATTTTATTAAAGTAGGAAACCAGTATTAACAATAACATTGTTGAGATCTTCTTTTAAATGTACATAGATACCTGTCACAGGAGATGTTAGGGTTAATAGTAATTCGAATTTTTAAAAATATCCTTAAGCATATTCCTAGACTATGTGGATGTGTGTATTACAAAACGTCGTAATCTGCCAAAATTTACTAAATAAGTAACTTAATAATACAAACATAATAAATTTATCAGGTGTTATTTTATTAAAAGTTGTAACCTTTAATAAAATATCTTTAGTTAATCTTTTCGATTTATTAACTAAAGATTATGTTATTAAAACACCTGCGTGGCTTCAATTGATCAGAAGGAGTGCAGCGAATCCGTAGTAGCGATTCTCTTACATTTTATTACAGCTTATGTTTTTATTTTTTAATACGTATAAATATCTTCACTCCAATTTCAAAACAGGGGTAGTCAGAGGTCTTTTCACCCTTTTAGACAATTACGTTCTTTGAACCCACCTTTTACCGAAGAAGAATATGTAAAGTTGTTATATTGGGTAAGTCCAACAATCGATCGAGAGATCAATCGAGGAATCCAACTCGGATGAGTGGCCTACGGGAAACTCGAGATTTGCAATTGATGAAGTTGCAAGACTTGCAACGACTTAGACGTAGTACTTTACTCCGGGCCGTAACTACTGAAAAGTGCTCAGTGGGCCATGAAAAGAGCTATATTCTGATGGGTATTACTCTGCGTGACATAATCTGCAAAGCAGACATCGCTGTATAGATAAGCACTTAAATATAAGGATAACTACCGTAGTGACAATATTATTGAACCCAAAATTTTGCAATGAACTACACAATATTGCGGTGAATCTGTACAATATTTTTGGGGGAGGCCTTTTTTCAGTAGTAAAATTTTTATGGACTCGGAAGAAAAACAGCATAATAATCTTATTATTCAAAATTTACAAAAGTGCAAAGTAAGTTTTAGTCGAAGTACTATTAAGCTTAATTTTAATCCTTAAAACCTTTAAAAGTATGTCTCTCAACGACAAAGGTTCCATCCACTTCTTAAGCTTTTAAAAACTTCCTAATTGTTAATCTGTGCGTCTTTTGTGACGATTACTTTTGTTGTTAATCTAGGCTTAATTTTTGGCGTTAATGTTTTATATTCAATTTAATTTTTTTCCGACACCATACCAATTTCATTTTATAAATGATTATAAAATCTAAATAATTTTTTATTAATGATAAAGCAAAAGTTCCATAATGGATTTGTGGATACTTATTTTATATTAGGAAGATAATAAAATGAAAATAGATATGGTAAAACTCTTAAATACTTTTTTTTAAATTGAACCGCCTTCAAAAAGACTACCAAAAATAATTTCTTAGCTAAACTTGCTACCTATTTATTTAAATAAGATATTGTAATAAGTACTTCTTACTGAAGTACTCAAAGTCGGCGCCAAGTGTCAATTGATTTGTATTAAGGATCTCTTGCCCATATATTTATAGTATATTTAGAGATTTTATTATAATTATATTCCATCAAGTTTACTTATGAATTATTTAATATGAAGAATTATTTAAATAAATAAATAAATATCTTTACGAAATTCCCAATACAGGGGTAGACAGAGGTCAAGTCTAGACAATTAAGTCCCTTTGACCCACCTTCCACCTAAGATATTTTCGGGACAACGTGACAGGTGGTAAGCCCGTCGCCGCCTTTATGTCCAAGCCAACGATGAAATTCGTACATAAGTTTTTGGAAAAACTCATTGGTACTGCCACCTGGGGATCGAACTCGGGTCTCTCGACTCGAAATTCCGACCACCCAACAACTCGGCTATCGTGACTTATATATTATAAGTCACGATAGCCGACTTATTATTATATATTATTATTATTATAATATAAAAGTATGTCTGATGTTGAATCATATTACTCAGCTAATGAATCAAAATCTTTATTTATTTCTTGTGATAGTACTTTAGATGATAGTTTAACTTGCTTACACGAACAACTAAACGGAGTATTATCAACTTTTAAAAATGTTTTTAACGTTTTCCATATAAATTCGCTAAGTTTACCTAGTCATTACTCAGAGCTGCAAACGTCTTTCACATCTGAATACATTCATGCCATTTTGATGTCTGAAAGCTGGCTCAAACCATCCTTACCATCGACAATGTATCCCTTACAAGGATTTGTACTCATTCGCAATGATCGCACTGAACGAGGTGGAGGTGGTGTAGCTACATATCTTAATGCTTCGATACCACATAAAGTTGTATTGGCCTCACCATCTTGCTATACAGCCTCCTCTGAGTTTTTGTTTGTTTAAATTGATGTCAAAATTGATGTATTGCCCTCCCGCTACTGATTATTTCGCCTATTTGGAAACGGCTCTCGATAATATCTGCTCCGAGTACTCACACTGCTTAACTACGGGCGATTTTAACACCGATCTCTGAAAAGTTTTCCCCCGTTCTAAAAAACTTCTATCGATCATAGAGTCGGTAAATCTTTCTATTCTTCGTCACAATATAGGTACCGATGACTCCTTGACTGATCTTATCATTACTGCTGCTCCTCGTCAAGTGAAATCACATGGCCATATCCCCGCTCCAGGGTTCTCACGTCACGATCTAATTATGCTTCTATCTATGCTTCTTATAAGCTTAAACCTCCCAAAAACTATCCTTCCGTACTGCATGTACGCAGCTTTTCTAGGATAAATATTGATTGGTTGCTCTAGGACGCCTCTAATCTGGATTATAGCCCTCTTGTGGCAGCATCGACAGTTGATGAAAATGTTACTTTTCTTAATAATATGATTCTTAATCTCTTTAATGCTCATGCTCCCGTGCACAAAGTTAGATTGAGGCGACCTCCTGCCCCTTGGATGACTGAAACTGTACGGGTGGCAATGACCAGACGAAATCGAGCCTTTCTCCGATATAAGAGAGATAGCACAGATGAAAACTGGTCTATCTTTAAACTAGCTAGGAACAGGTGTAATCAGATGGTACAGGCAGCTAAACGCCGATATTTCCATAAAAATATCTCTAATGCTTCACCGCCGATGTGTGGAAATTCCTAAAATCTGTTGGTGTTGGGAAGCCAATAAATCCAGAGGTCAGTCTGTCACTTTCGCTAAATGATATTAATTGTCATTTTGTTTCTGTACATTCAATGGATCGCAAGGTGCGATCTTGTACTACCAACTCTATTGGGTCCATGCAATCTCCTCAAGTTCCTCCATTTAACTTTACTCCTGTTGATCAAGATGAAGTCAGAGAGTTCACATTAGCTATCAAGTCAAAAGCCGTGGGATGTGACGAGATAAACCGGTTCATGGTTGTCTCCATATTAGAGCATCTTCTCCCGGTTGGGGTTGGCACAATCACCCACATTGTTAATTTCTCCCTCTATTCTGGTCAATTTCCAACTCTCTGGAAGAAAGCTTTTGTGCGTCCTCTCCCTAAAGTTCCAATTCCTACACTTCCTAATCATTTCGACCCATATCTATTCTGCCGTTTCTATCAAAATTTTGGAAGCCTGTGTACATAAGCAAATCTCCCAGTTCATAACAAAATGTAACCTTCTGAGTACTTATCAGTCTGGGTTTCGATCAGGCCACAGCACCGACACAGCTTTAATCAAAGTCACAGATGACATAAGGCGAGGTATGGATGAAAAAAAATTATCTGTGCTGGTGCTTGTAGATTTTCAAATGCTTTTAACACAGTCGACCACGAAATCCTTCTTTCCTTCCTTTCTCACCTTCAATTTTCTGACACTGCTTTGGAATCGATTTCCTCTTATCTTCGCGGACGTCAGCAGTCTGTTAATTATGGGCAACAAATGTCTTCTTGGGCTGACGTTGAAACTGGCGTTCCGTAAGGCGGTATATTATCTTCTATATTATTTTCTATTTTCATTAACTTTATTACATCCAAATTCAATTGCTCTTACCATCTGTATGCAGATGACCTACAGTTATATATGCATTCAAAGGTTGAAGATCTTCATAACGCGATCCAAATAATAAATCACGATAGCCGAGTGGTTGGGTGGTCGGAATTTCGAGTCAATAGACCCGAGTTCGATCCCCAGTTGGTAGGCTCGTACCAATGAGTTTTCAAAACTTATGTATGAATATCGTTGGCTTGGACATAAAGGCGGCGATGGGCTCACCACCTGTCACGTTGTCCCGAAAATATCTTCGGTGAAAGGTGGGTCGAAAGGGACTTAATTGTCTAGACTCGACCTCTGTCTACCCCTGTATTGGGAATTGCGTGAAGATATTTATTTATTTATTATTTTATATTTAAATAATAAATGAAAATCTTAATATAATCCAAGGTTGGTCAGTCCGTCATGGAATCACGGTAAATCCTTCGAAGTGTCAAGGAATGATTGTCGGTAGCACGAGAATGTTGACTAAAGTCGATCATTCGAGTCTACCACCGATACTCTACAATAATAGCGTAATACCGTACAGTACTGTGGTAAAAAACTTAGGGCTTCTCATAGAAAATACGCTAAGTTGGAGAACATATGTCATTGATATAAGTCGAAAAGTAACTGCCCCCCTGCGGTCTCTGCATCGTCTTAAGCACTTCCTTCCGTTTAAAACGAAACTGATACTTGTACAAATGCTCATATTGCCCATAATTGATTACGCAGATGTTTGTTACCCGGACTTATCCCAAAATCTTCTAAACAAGCTGGAACGCCCCCTTAACAATTGTATTAGATACATTTTTGGTTTACGAAAGTATGACCACGTTTCTCCATATCGTTCTCAACTCAATTGGCTTACTATTCGGCAGAGGCGGCTTTCCAGAATTCTGCTTGTTATTTTCTCCATTTTAAATGATAGTTCTTTTCCTTCGTATCTCAAACATGAATTTAAATATCTCTCCATAGCACATGATAGGGTACTTCGATCTTCCTATTGTAATAAACTTTGTATTCCAAAACATTTCACCGAGTTCTTTGGTAACTCCTTCACTGTTTAAGCCACACTCCTTTGGAACTCCTTGCCCGACGATGTCAGGAAAATTGTCAGTAAATACTCCTTCAAAGGTTGAGTCGTGAGCATCTGAAAAAGCTTTAAACAGTTCATACTGAACACTTATCAGCTATATTTAATACTTTTAAAATTATGTATTGATTTATGTATATATATTTATATATATTATTATTATTATAATATAAAAGTATGTCTGATGTTGAATCATATTACTCAGCTAATGAATCAAAATCTTTATTTATTTCTTGTGATAGTACTTTAGATGATAGTTTAACTTGCTTACACGAACAACTAAACGGAGTATTATCAACTTTTAAAAATGTTTTTAACGTTTTCCATATAAATTCGCTAAGTTTACCTAGTCATTACTCAGAGCTGCAAACGTCTTTCACATCTGAATACATTCATGCCATTTTGATGTCTGAAAGCTGGCTCAAACCATCCTTACCATCGACTTACAAGGATTTGTACTCATTCGCAATGATCGCACTGAACGAGGTGGAGGTGGTGTAGCTACATATCTTAATGCTTCGATACCACATAAAGTTGTATTGGCCTCACCATCTTGCTATACAGCCTCCTCTGAGTTTTTGTTTGTTTAAATTGATGTCAAAATTGATGTATTGCCCTCCCGCTACTGATTATTTCGCCTATTTGGAAACGGCTCTCGATAATATCTGCTCCGAGTACTCACACTGCTTAACTACGGGCGATTTTAACACCGATCTCTGAAAAGTTTTCCCCCGTTCTAAAAAACTTCTATCGATCATAGAGTCGGTAAATCTTTCTATTCTTCGTCACAATATAGGTACCGATGACTCCTTGACTGATCTTATCATTACTGCTGCTCCTCGTCAAGTGAAATCACATGGCCATATCCCGCTCCAGGGTTCTCACGTCACGATCTAATTATGCTTCTATCTATGCTTCTTATAAGCAAACCTCCCAAAACTATCCTTCCGTACTGCATGTACGCAGCTTTTCTAGGATAAATATTGATTGGTTGCTCTAGGACGCCTCTAATCTGGATTATAGCCCTCTTGTGGCAGCATCGACAGTTGATGAAAATGTTACTTTTCTTAATAATATGATTCTTAATCTCTTTAATGCTCATGCTCCCGTGCACAAAGTTAGATTGAGGCGACCTCCTGCCCCTTGGATGACTGAAACTGTACGGGTGGCAATGACCAGACAAAATCGAGCCTTTCTCCGATATAAGAGATAGCACAGATGAAAACTGGTCTATCTTTAAACTAGCTAGGAACAGGTGTAATCAGATGGTACAGGCAGCTAAACGCCGATATTTCCATAAAAATATCTCTAATGCTTCACCGCCGATGTGTGGAAATTCCTAAAATCTGTTGGTGTTGGGAAGCCAATAAATCCAGAGGTCAGTCTGTCACTTTCGCTAAATGATATTAATTGTCATTTTGTTTCTGTACATTCAATGGATCGCAAGGTGCGATCTTGTACTACCAACTCTATTGGGTCCATGCAATCTCCTCAAGTTCCTCCATTTAACTTTACTCCTGTTGATCAAGATGAAGTCAGAGAGTTCACATTAGCTATCAAGTCAAAAGCCGTGGGATGTGACGAGATAAACCGGTTCATGGTTGTCTCCATATTAGAGCATCTTCTCCCGGTTGGGGTTGGCACAATCACCCACATTGTTAATTTCTCCCTCTATTCTGGTCAATTTCCAACTCTCTGGAAGAAAGCTTTTGTGCATCCTCTCCCTAAAGTTCCGATTCCTACACTTCCTAATCATTTTCGACCCATATCTATTCTGCCGTTTCTATCAAAAACTTTGGAAGCCTGTGTACATAAGCAAATCTCCCAGTTCATAACAAAATGTAACCTTCTGAGTACTTATCAGTCTGGGTTTCGATCAGGCCACAGCACCGACACAGCTTTAATCAAAGTCACAGATGACATAAGGCGAGGTATGGATGAAAAAAAATTATCTGTGCTGGTGCTTGTAGATTTTTCAAATGCTTTTAACACAGTCGACCACGAAATCCTTCTTTCCTTCCTTTCTCACCTTCAATTTTCTGACACTGCTTTGGAATCGATTTCCTCTTATCTTCGCGGACGTCAGCAGTCTGTTAATTATGGGCAACAAATGTCTTCTTGGGCTGACGTTGAAACTGGCGTTCCGTAAGGCGGTATATTATCTTCTATATTATTTTCTATTTTCATTAACTTTATTACATCCAAATTCAATTGCTCTTACCATCTGTATGCAGATGACCTACAGTTATATATGCATTCAAAGGTTGAAGATCTTCATAACGCGATCCAAATAATAAATCACGATAGCCGAGTGGTTGGGTGGTCGGAATTTCGAGTCAATAGACCCGAGTTCGATCCCCAGTTGGTAGGCTCGTACCAATGAGTTTTCAAAACTTATGTATGAATATCGTTGGCTTGGACATAAAGGCGGCGATGGGCTCACCACCTGTCACGTTGTCCCGAAAATATCTTCGGTGGAAGGTGGGTCAAAGGGACTTAATTGTCTAGACTCGACCTCTGTCTACCCCTGTATTGGGAATTGCGTGAAGATATTTATTTATTTATTATTTTATATTTAAATAATAAATGAAAATCTTAATATAATCCAAGGTTGCTCAGTCCGTCATGGAATCACGGTAAATCCTTCGAAGTGTCAAGGAATGATTGTCGGTAGCACGAGAATGTTGACTAAAGTCGATCATTCGAGTCTACCACCGATACTCTACAATAATAGCGTAATACCGTACAGTACTGTGGTAAAAACTTAGGGCTTCTCATAGACAATACGCTAAGTTGGAGAACTATGTCATTGATATAAGTCGAAAAGTAACTGCCCCTGCGGTCTCTGCATCGTCTTAAGCACTTCCTTCCGTTTAAAACGAAACTGATACTTGTACAAATGCTCATATTGCCCATAATTGATTACGCAGATGTTTGTTACCCGGACTTATCCCAAGATCTTCTAAACAAGCTGGAACGCCTCCATAAAATTGTATTAGATACATTTTTGGTTTACGAAAGTATGACCACGTTTCTCCATATCGTTCTCAACTCAATTGGCTTACTATTCGGCAGAGGCGGCTTTCCAGAATTCTGCTTGTTATTTTCTCCATTTTAAATGATAGTTCTTTTCCTTCGTATCTCAAACATGAATTTAAATATCTCTCCATAGCACATGATAGGGTACTTCGATCTTCCTATTGTAATAAACTTTGTATTCCAAAACATTTCACCGAGTTCTTTGGTAACTCCTTCACTGTTTAAGCCACACTCCTTTGGAACTCCTTGCCCGACGATGTCAGGAAAATTGTCAGTAAATACTCCTTCAAAAGGTTGAGTCGTGAGCATCTGAAAAAGCTTTAAACGGTTCATACTGAACACTTATCAGCTATATTTAATACTTTTTAAAATTATGTATTGATTTATGTATATATATTTATATATATTGTATGTATGTATATGTATGTTTATGTATCTATGTAAATTTATGTTTATATATTTATATATGTATGTATGTATGTATGTATGCGTATGTGCATGTGTATGTGTATATATATTTAATATTACTATATCTTTGATTATGTTTTAATCTCCCCTTTTTTTTTTCTTTCTTTACAATTTTGCTGTATCTACTACTTTCTCTCACCAACCCCTGGATGGACTAGCAGAGAATGCCTAAAGGCATTAAGTCCGCCCTTTGTTGCCTTTATTGTTAAGGGTAAGCAATAAAGTAAAAAAATAAATAAAAATAAATAAATAAATAAAATAAAATTAAGTCCCTTTGACCCACCTTCCACCGAAGATGTTTTCGGGACAACTTGACAGGTGGTGAGCCCGTCGCCGTCTTCATGTCCAAGCCAACAATATAATTCATACATAAGTTTTAATAAGTTATTAATTTAATAAGTTATTAGAATATTAAATTAAATTAATATCAAAAATTAAATTTGCTTCTATAAGTTTTTTTGGGAGCGCTACAGTTTTTATTAAAGGTTTATTCCATTTTTATCGTAGAAAAATATAAGTACGTATTGAGGATGATAATATTTTTAGAGCAGAAACTTAAGGTGAAGTAGCAGAGGCCCATGTTTAGCAGTGAGTTAATTCGGTGGTTGGATTGATGTTGCCGATGTTGATAATACCTTATATGATGATCCCTTGCCGCAAAACTGAAATACTCAAAATGCTTATAAAACTTGAGGAGTTTTCTATATTTCGTTAAAATAACTTAGGAACTATTTAAGTATTAAAGAAGCCTTTCTAACAAAAAATAATTTTCAAAATCGGTTAATATATGTCCAATTACAAATCGCAAATTCTTTGCAGTCGTTTAAAATATTTATTTTATCATTTATTGGTATACTACAAATAAATAAAAATGAATAAATAAAACTGTAAACATATGAAAATGTAGTACGTAAATAACATTTTGATGATTGGCACTACTAACAGAGATTTTTTGAATAGAGATAACAATATTTTAATTTAAATTAATGTACACCTATTAAAAATATTACCATATACCAAGGTATACTGCGAACGCCATTTATGTTATCGCTACGGTTCCTAAGCGTGGCGATAATGATAAACTACTGGAAAGACCTTGTCCGGCAGTGGAATTTTACAAGCCGTTCAGTATTTATGTACATATATTAAAAAATAAGAGGCAATTAATTACCACGTATGGATTCGAAAAAAGAAGTAAACTCTAATTTTAAATAATAACTAAAAGTAAGTAATTCGGAGAACATGGCGATTATTTGCTCCTTATGGGGAATTTGTTTTAACCACGAGCACATAATGCAAATTTGCTACGAGCCTTATGTGTAACGGTCTACTAGTATTTGTACATTGACACCAATCGAAGATTGATTAACCGAAGATTTATTAAAATACCTAACAACATTTACCAGAGATTTTGGTTACTCCGAACTCTGAATAATTTTCAGTCATTGCAATATTCAACACACTGACGAATCAAACAAATCTAACGAATCTGATATAGTAAAGGCCGCGACCACGGCTTGACTCATCTTATCCACCCTGATGAAGGAACCGGAACAGGTCTGAAACCCGACGTATTTAGACGTGAGTTTTCTCGTTTTCAATTACTTAATTAATAATTCCACGAAAGTTTGCAAAATTTAATTATTTAAAATCTGTTGATGATTTTTTCATCAAATTATAATTTTATTTTCGAACGCTGTTTATTTTTCTCCTAATAATTTATTCGCTTTTTATATTCAACCTAAAAACATTTCTAGAACCACCTAAATAATTTAATGCGCAGTCTGCCGGCGTCTGCTTCACAACTTTACTATTCCCATATGAGCGGTATTTATGGAATAGTATATTTCTGTAACGTATGGCGGTATATGTACGGAGATTATTTTGGACAAATTCTCCCTTTCAAAACTTTCTTACATTTAATAACATACATTTTATTCTGTCTTCATGAATTTCAAACAGACAATGGTCTCCAGAATTTCTACTACATTGCATCTTATCTGATTATTAATTTATTTTCATTAAAACATTTTCAAATATTTTTAAATTTCATAGTCATAAAAATATTTTCAACGATGTCGTAAATCTCTTAACTGCGGGTCAGTTAGTGTAAATAGAATTAAAACAAATTTTCGAAATTGTAATATGAAAAATTCACTTATTAATAAATAGCAGTTTGACAAGGCTCTGACTACGTTACGTTTATAAGTATTTGGTTGTGTAAAGTAATATATATGTAATACATATTACAAAATACCTCGTAAACAGCTAATATATATTAACCGATTTTGAAAATTATTTTTTGTGAAAAATTTAACGTAAATCATTATAGATATCAGGTAGTGCCAAGTTAGTGCAATATAAAGGGCAAGCTCCTAAATGCATTCTAAAACAAACATGTGGTTAAAAGGGTTTCGGAGCGAAAAAATTAAATACGCATTACCGCTTCTGGCGGTGCTTGACTTATTTTTAAATGCAAATGTGCTTGGCTTTCCTGAATATTACAGGGTAACATAGATGATTCTATTCATTAAGTTCACTTTGTTGAAAAGTATTTATTACGTCGCGTCTATACAATATTGTGAGATGTCACTATTATCTATTCTATATATTTTTTTTTAATTTTTCATTAATTTAATAAATAAAAAGTATAACTTAAATGCATAAGTAATAACTCAAATAAATAAATAAATAAGAGTCACGAAAGCCGAGTGGTTGGTTGGTTAGAATTTCGAGTCAAGAGACCCGAGTTCAAATTATATCGTTGGCTTGGATACTAAGACGGCGACGGAAATCCTCCCTATGGGAGAGGCTTATATCCTGCAGTAGACTTGAACAGGCCGATATGTATGTATGTATGTATATGTAACCACTTGGCTATCGTGACTTTCACTGGCATTTATTTGTCAGTGAAATTATTTTAATATTAAATTTAATAACGGGTGTTTTCTGTTTGTGACGTAGCGCGACCACGAACTCATCCCACTCACCCTTATGAAGGACCTCCGATAGGTTCGGAAAAAGTTGGTACACCGATTGTTTATACGTTTAGCCGTTTTTAATTATTTAATTATTAAAGTCTCATGAAAGTTTTAACATTTCATTAAACAAATTATAATATACCGAAAAAAAAATAATATACTGAGTCTAGGAATCTCTAAGTGCGCGATTTATATATTTTATACTGATATTATTATGAATTTACTTGCTTTCTGCTTGAGATAATTGATGAACACTATTATTAAAGTATTTCTAAAAACAGGTTAAGTATTGCTTCACGCTCTATATCTTTTCTAGTTAAATCCTATAGACATTTATCGCTAGCGGTACTTTATTTTGCAGCCCGTAGAAAAGGGTAGACTTATAATTATTGTTATAATAGTTTTTATATAATACCTTAGAAAATTAATACACTTTTAACTTAAACAAAAATTGTCAACTTATCAAATAGGGATAATATAGGAACTGAATTTATAGCTTGGATATGGGATGATTGATATGAAGCCTTCACAATTAACGTAATTAGTACATTTAACTAATTACCGAGCTCATTAGCTTGACATGGACGTGGTCTCGCTTCAGGCTAAGTGCTTGCTCTACCTAGTATGAATGATAGATATAGATTCCTCTATGTAGTATAGTATGTATAATAACCATAATATTTATACGATAGACGAAAAAATAAAAACATATTAAAATTTGTGAACATAGCAGTATAGCTGTCCCCCGCGGCATTGCCCGCAGTTTAACACTTAACGCGGAACCCTAATTACGAGTATGTTGCTAAAATAAAAGTTAAATTAAATAAAGGCTATGTTACTCCTTATAACATTAGCTATCTATCAGTGAAAGTCCTGTTAAAATCGGTGCAACCGTTTCAGAGATTAGCCGGAACAAACATACACACACACACACGTTTTGGTGTACAATAAAGTACATTTCATTCATTCATTCATTACCACAGAGAGAAAAAAATGTCATTTTAGTGTATGTACCGTATATATTCATATATATATACAAAAAGTAAAAAACGGTTATTAAAATATTACAAACAACACTCCAATTTGATTTGATTTTTATACGCGTATGTATAGATAAGCAGAGATCTCTCTCCCCTACGTAGGTAGGCGGCATAGCGCAATGGTAATAAGACTTCACTAGATATTCTGCTTCTTATCACATAATTCCGGAAAAAATATTTCAATATTCTTTCCAGTATTATGTGATACTGATATCATCATATTAGTATATTTTCAAATCAACGCTGATAGGTATCACTGATGAGGTAGCCACAGAAAAGAAATAGTTATGTGTCACGTACTTATTCTAATCTCATATATCAGATCGCATCATCATCATTATTATCATAATGGCCTGTAAATATTAGCATCTCCGTACTTCCTCTAATTTGTACGCTTAACAAGCAGATTGAAGAAGCAGTATCACCTGAGATGATACAAGCTGTCTGTTACTGCAATCGAGACAAGCTCGTCACCGATCTGCTGAGTTTAGGTCTGGTTTTTTCGGAATGGTTATCCCGCCACAAGCATGTCGATTGGTAATTATATTTTAAGGCTTTTCTCTTGGTTGCTTCTTAGAGAAACCTAAGGAACTTACCCAAGGAACAAAAGGGGGTAGTATATATTTTTGCTGCAACCACATAGTTATTCCTTTATATATGTATTAATCACAATAGGCATTCTAATATTTTATTTGGATACGTTACGATATCATGAGACAACTCCTTTTAGCAACGAATTATTTAAGGGGCTCTGCAATATAACAAAAATTTTCTACTGAACTACGAACTATGTAAAAAATCCATTCATCTTTCTATCAGTCTTCATCTGTCTTCAGGTGCATAGCGATACATTTCGTTACAAATCACTTATTTCTTTACTCATCGTGGCGAAAAATTTTCAACAAAATAGACTCGCGGGAAAAAGTTTCAAATAACATAGTTTTCTATAACTTTGATGAAAAATCAAGAACTAAATTGTGCAAATCATTAGATTTTATTTATGTTTCCGTAGCATAATTTAAGTAAGAATGTAACATAACAAAATTTTATATCATTTTAATAATGAAAATTGATATAACGTATAAAAAATCTGTTTACTTTTTTTATTAAATTGACATACTATCTGGTAGCGGTGTTTTGTCGCTAGGGTATCAAGCTTCGCATGGTGAAAGATGGAAGATACTATTTTTTTTTTAAATATAAATATGTACTATGTGTGCTCGTTTAGTTATTTTATAAGTTTTTGTTGTTCAATTTATATCTCAAATAAATGGTCCTTTCTTTTTTACTTTCAATATAATAATTTTTATTTATATAAGCATATATTCTACGTACAATAATTTTTTACTTCTTATTTAATTGGTTTTTCTCAGACTAGATAAAAATTGTAAATATTGAACATTATCCAAACCGTAGAAGTGGTTTCCGTGATACCAAGGTATAAACTTATACCTAGTCAGGTCATAAATACTGTCACATGTTTAACATAAAATAATTAAAACAAGTTTATTCATTATGTAACTATTTATATACCAAAATAAACTTAACAAAACTTCTTATGACACTAAAGTTTATTCAAAATGACCTCCGTGATTTTGAATACAGACCTTCAATCTGCGCGGCCAGTCGTCTATCGCAGCACGAACGAGTTCCATGTCAATATCGGCGGCTGCCTTAATCAAGGATGTCTTGAGTGACTACAAATTGGGATGAGGCTTTGAGCACGACTTTTCTTCCAAGTGTTGCCATATCTTGTAATCTAACAGATTCAAATCTGGACTGGAGGAGGGCCAGTTTTTGTGCCTGATGAAGTCGATTTCAGGCGTCGCCAGCCAGTCTTGTGTGCTCTTCGCTCTATGAGCGGGCGCCGAATCTTGTTCGAATACCCAGTGCCTGTTATTGAATATGCTATGAGAAACAGGTTCCACAAGGTTCGTCAGGACTGTATTTTGATACACAACTGCATTCGTTTTTACACCTTTCTCAAAGATGTACCTCTGTTAAGCCCCAATAAGAAACTCCCAACCATACCATGAGCGAGGATGGAAAAATACCTCGTTGGACACGCGGAATACGGTTGCTCGCTTCTTCACTACTGTGTGCGTACACCTTATCATTTTGTTTGTAGTAGCTCTCTTCTACGGTAAGAAATTTTTCATCCGAAAAAAGAATTTCCCGATATTTTTTTCCCGCGTACCGCTTAAACAAAGCGCGGCATCTCTTCAGTCTTAGATCTATAAGACGAGCATTCAAACAATGTCCTGTTTTTATTCGATATGCCCGAAGCCCTAATTCTTCATTTAACACCCTTTTCACCGTGGTTCTGCTTAACCCCCATCTGAAGGGCCAACAGCTTCTGCTCACGTTTGGGATATGCCCGAAGCCCTAATTTTTCATTTAACACCCTTTTCACCGTGGTTCTGCTTAACCCCATCTGAAGGGCCAACAGCTTCTGCTTACGTTTGGGATTTCATTGAATTCGCACCTTCACAGCTTTTATCACTGCTGGAGTCCTAACAGACCGAGGGCGACCACTTCTTGACCTGTCATCTACACTAGAGTCTTCATTGTATCGCTTTATGATACGATAAACGAATCTTTTGGTTATATTCAAATTTTTCAGAATGTCAAAAACTTGAATTGGCGCGTAACCGCAACGATACAACGCAATAACTGCAACACGGTCTTCTTTAGGCGTCCACTCCATACTTAAAAATGAGTAAAATTCTAAAAAGTATGTAGTTTTATTTTCATGAACAATTCGAAATTCGAATTCAATAAACTTTTTTTTGGCCAGCATAGTAAAATAAAAGTTTTTACTGTATGACAATACTTATGACCTGACTATGTATGTATAATGCAGATATAGACAACATTATTTACGGGAACCACTAGTAAGTTGAATCGAAGATGCATTTAATGTCAAAAGGCCAAGAGCGGAGAGTGTGGAGGTAATCAGTCGGCATGGTTTACAATTATGTCCCGGGATCCGAACCCGGAATATCAGAGCTGGCAATACCACGAAAGCCGGTGTGTACGCCACTTTCCGATAGAGGTTGATAAGCGTTATTGAATTCGATTTTTCTGCTGGTGAACATCCCTAATGTTCACGTCGCATTGTAGAATATCACGAAGTGAATCGGGCAACTTTAAGATTCTAGTTTCCTGATTCGTTCGTTGATATAAACAGAGGTCCTCACTTCTGAAAAGAAGGTTACCTTCTTTTTTTTCTTTTTTTCTCAGTATTCTTAAAAGTAGGGCAAGTGTAAATGGATGTAAGAAGTTTCTTTTCACCAGTCATTGCTCCTTAGCCACCTCCTTATGCAAAAAACTTTATTAGTGTGGTCAATTTGCAGACTAATAACAAGAATAAAAATGTATGATAGATTAAACTGTTAAAAGTCATGATAGCCGAGTGGTTGGGTGGTCGGAATTTCGAGTCAAGAGATCCGAATTCGACCTCCAGGTGGTAGGGTTTTTCAAAAACTTATATACGAATTATATCGTTGGCTTGGACATAAAGACGGCAACGGGCTCTTCACCTGTTACATTGTCCCTAAAATATCTTCGGGTCGAAAGTACTTAATAGTCTAGACTAGACCCTCTGTCTACCCCTGTATTGGGAATTGCGTGAAGATATTTTTTTATTCATTTATTGTTTTTTATTAAACTGATATATCAAGCTTTACCTGATTACGTTTATAACTCATTAAGAAAGATTAATGACGTATAGTTATTAAGTACGACCAAGTTGTATAAAAATAAATGATTTTTTTATTGCGTTTCACAAGTAAAACAGCAAGTAATTTGTGTGCCGAGTTTAAAAATTTGGTCACGTAAAGTCAAAAACGTTTGATCCGTCCTACTACGAGATTACATTTTAAATAAAGTCGTTTAGTAACATTACCCCTTGCTACTGGTACGTTTACTATGTTAATGTTTTTAAATAATCTGTTTTTATTGCTTTATGTTAAATGGATACAGAAAAACCATAGCCTATAGAGGTTTAATGGCTTAGGGTGTGGACTGTAAACATCACGTGGCAGATGCATTACTAATCTATCTATCTATAGTCAGAGGTTCAGAAATTTTCCACTACTACCTACATTTCTCCTGATCTTTTTTGGGGCAACGTAACAATATTCTGTCGCGATAGTAGTGTTAAAAAACTTTAATTACTTTATAATAGTTATAATATAAAGACGACGTCGGGATGAGTGGCGTACACACCGGTTTTCACTGTGTCGCCAGCTATGAGGTCCCAAGTTCGATTCCTGAGTTTTTAAATATAGCAAAAACAAAACTGTCCTCAGACTTGTGGATGCGGGCTTTTTCGTTGTGAAGTATTTCATGCTGAGATGGTTTGGCCATGTCGAGAGAATGAATGAAGAACGAAGACGACGAAAAAAGCATATTGGGCGAGTGTGAATGGAAGTGTAGGAAGGGAAAGACCTAGGCGGACGTTTCGAGGCCAAATCAGGGACGTCCTGAAAAAAGGCCAGGTCAAGAGTACCCTGAATCGAAGAGAATGTATGAAGGGAATAATGAAAGTGGACGAAGCGAAACAAGTATGTGAGGATTGTAGCAAGTGAAAAGAAGTGGTCTCTGCCTACCCTACGGAAAGAGGCGTGATTATATGTATGTATGTAAGTATTTCATTAAAGTAAAAATAATTTCAATTATAATGTACATAATTTAATACTTTACAGGGCGCGAAATAGCCTTGTTTTCATAAAATTAAATATCTTTTCTCTTCTCCTCATAAACGTTATTTTTTACAATTTTGTTCCACTACTTTATTTCATTCTGCTCAGTTTACCTACGGTACCTTATTTGTGTTGATTTGAATAGCATTCATTGTTACACAATTTAACTATATTATTTTAGACACGATTTTATTTTTGCTTGTAGCTATCAATACTTCTTAACCCGTGGTCGTAATTCTAGCAATCTTCATTCTGAAGGTAACGTTTCTCCGTAAGAGGTATGTGCGTGCCAAAGATTTCCATTTCAAGGATATATTGTGAAATTGCTAAAACCTTCAACAAAGATTTTGTTAGTAAATGACCAACATTATAACACAATGTTAAGTAATGACTGAGTCGCGGTACGATTAGACTTAATGATGATATTATAGGAGTTTATTTTCTCTTATTCGACTATTACCTTTTTATTATATACCTAAATCTTGACACTAAATATTGTTCATGATAGTATATTATTCTTTTTGATATCAAGATAACATATCAAATATAATAATGGTAAAAACATTGTAATTGTTATAGTTCTTAACATTTTAAGTAGAATAATTAAATTTTGTAACTTTAAAAAATACCAATTTAGGTATAATTCAATTTATTAACTTTAATAATAGCCACGATAGTCGAGTGTTTGAGTGATTGGAATTTGAATCAGTAGACCCTTGTTCGGTACCTAAGAGATAGTCTCGTATCGTTTTTTAAACTTACAAGTAGGTATGAGTTATAAGTTAATTAATATTATTATATAGATAGTACCTAATAATGGTTATAATAACATGTTATTATAACCATTATTAGGAAATCATCTTTTATTTTCCTTAATCTCATATTGTGCATTAAACAGTTTACTATAGGAGGGGGCTTAAACAACCCCCTTTGGGACAGATTACACGTTTAACATCTCTTACCTAGCCTTCCCAACAGTTCCATATAGGAAACGGACCGCGAATCTACCACTCGGAGGCCATGGAACTCATGAAAGACAGTCACTTGCACGAGCACAAACCCATTCGACACACTGCAGCAGATCTGGACCACGGCTCCGCGATATTCCTATCTATCCAACAGCGGTACTAAAGCAATGACGTCAACACTCCACCAGCGCTAATACGAAGTAAACGGACAAGGTTTACCCGGAGTGACCCTTTCAGGCCGATTATTACCTCTCAATTTAGGGTGGCTATGTAAGTTACTCTTTTTTCACGGCCTGGTCATATAAAGATGGCGATGGCCTCACCATCTGTCACGTTGTCCCAAGAAATGGCTTCGTTGGAACGTGGGTCGAAAGAACTTAATTATCCAGTGCTTCGTCTACCCCTGTATCAGGAATGGCGTGGAGATACTTTTTTTAAGTCCAAATCAAGGTTAATAATTCCCTCAGCCACGATAAGGTGTAAGAACTGAGATGACTGTGGGTTTATTGCTAGAACGGGACTTATTTAGAGAAGGAGTCTACCATCGTACACTTCCCGTCTAGTCTACGTCATTACCTCTCCTTTAACTATTTTCGCCACTAAATAGCACTGTAACTATTATATTTATAAGGTATAGAGAGCCAGTGTGATTACGGGAGTTTCATGTAATTCTTGGGTGTTAAAAACTCATTCCGTAATTTTCTGGAATTGAAACAGTATGCAGTTGTTTTAGATGCCTGTATTGACTTTTCATTAAATGAAAGATTTGTTCTTTTTACAACCTAATACAAAAAGCTTACTTAATAAACGAGCATCGGGCCTAGCTTACGGGGTAAAGTTGAAAACAATATTGGTTTAAAACTACGCTTACGGGTCTGTTTGTGTTTAGGGTATCTGATCTTTTTCTGGATAGCGATTGATCTTATTTTTAATATATAATCGTATATTTCTTTTCAGGTTTAATTATAACAGTAAGGTAATACCTCGCAAAGGAAGTGTTGTTGTGTTGACGAATATGTTTGAGGCATTAATTTTATGTTTAAAAATATCACCGTTGTTAAATGTAACCCGTACTGTAGTGATACATTAACAACTTAATATACGGTGGTGATCCTAACGCCGTTTTAATGTCCAGCTAAGGTAAATAGTATATATCCACGAAGCGAATGAGGATATATATATATATATATATATATATATATATATATATATATATATATATATATATATATATATATATATATATATATATATATATATATATATATATATATATATATATATATATATATATATATATATATATATATATATATATATATATATATATATATATATATATATATATATATATATATATATATATATATATATATATATCGCTTCGTGTGACCTCTTTCATGATAGTGCACCTTCTTACTTCTTCTTCTACAGAATAATTGTTATTTGTTCTTATGTGTGTGATCCAATGATGTTGGCTAGGATAGATGCCTAGAGATTTGAGAAATTTCCGCTCATCAGCAATCGAAGAATTAACAATATTTTCATGGATACAACGGCGATTTAGTATTTCGTATCATCTGGTTGCATTTATTTATCAGCAATTTAAAATGGGACCAGTTCTTCACGGTACGGCTTCTCTTAAATTTGCAAAAGCCCAATTCCTTCTTGCCATTGCCACCCTCGCACCTCTTGACATCACATTTCGTCTCTCACATTAACCAGCACTTTATCTATCCGCCAATTACTAATCCTCTAATTCGCTCAGTGACTGTTGTTTCTGTTGGTTGTATGTCACCTCTTCACATTTCCGACTCTCAATTCACACCAGTAACTACTACAGAAGTTAAAAACATTATATGTGCAATTAGATCTAAGGCTGTGGGAAGGGACGAGGTTAGTAAGCAAATGATATCCTTAATTCTTGAGTACCTTTTACCAGTAGTTACACATATTATTAATTTTTCCTTAGACTCTGGAATTTACCCGACCCTGTGGAAAAAGGCTTTTGTACTTCCACTTCCTAAAATAAATAATCCTACCTTGCGTAATCACTTTCGACCGATCTCTATACTTCTTTTCCTTTCTAAAGTTCTTGAAGCCAGTGTACATAAGCAAATCTCTGCGGTCGTAAACAAACATAACCTACTGAATGACTTTCAGACAGGTTTTCGTCCAGGTCACAGTACCACTAGAGCACTTGTCAAGATCACAGATGACACAAGGAAGGGCATGGATGAACAAAAAGTTGACAGTGGTGGTGATGGTTGACTTTTCAAACGATTTTAACACAGTTCATCACTATATCCTTATATCCTATCTTACTTACCTCAGATTCTCGACCCAAGCCTTGGATTGGTTCTCATCATATCTTCCCGGCCGCCAACACTCAGTTCGCTTAGGACAGCAATGTTTTGCCTGGGCGGATGTAGGTTCTGGGGTGCCGCAAGGCCGGTATACTTTCTCCAATAATGTTTTCGTTATTTATTAACTCCATCACGACTGTCTTAAACTGTTCGTATCATCTGTATGTAGACAATCTTCAGCTTTACGATAAATTGGAAGTGGGTGATCTCAATAACTGTATTTTTAAGCTAAATAAAAATCTTGAGTTATTCCATTAGATATGTCCATTAGATATGATGTTACTGTCAACCCAACAAAATGTAAAGCCATAGTAATGGGTGGTCCAAGGATGCTGGCCGGGATTGATTACCTATTTACTACGGGATGATCTCCTATTTATTATAATGGAACATTAATTCCGTTTTCTAATACCGTAGTTGATCTTGGCTTGCATTTGGATCAGTCGTTAAGCTGAGAACTTCAGGTTTCGGAAATAAACCGTAAAGTCAATGCCACCTTACGTTCACTCTACCGCCTTAAAAATTTCCTTCCCTTTAAAACAAAGTTTTTGCTGGTTCAGTCTCTGGTATTGCCCATTATTGACTATGCCGATGTATGTTATCCAGATCTATCCCAATGACGTCTCAACAAATTGGAGCGCCATCTCAACAACTGTATTAGATTCATTCTAACTCTAACTCTCCTTCTTACCTAAGAAATAACTTTCAACATCTCCAATTTACTCATGACAGAGCACCTCGCTCCGTAAACCAACTTAGGATTCACATTCCTCAACATAATACAGGATACTTTAACTCCTCTTTTACGGTACAATAATAAATAATTGTTACGATATCATGACAATTAAAACACATTTTACACTACAATATACATAAGGGATACTTTAATAAAATGTAAAAGTATTAATGAATATTCCGCTTATTTTTATTCGATTGATACTTTTCAATATAAACAACAATGTATTTTGTTATCTATTTTAGTAGAATAGGTTACCACTGGAGGACAGTCGGATATAGGCAAATCTCTTAGATAAGGCGTTTGTTTACTTTGATTACCGCTAGAGCATCTATGCTATAGCTGATATTCACATAAAATAAATAATTTGAATCCGAATTTTGTATATCAGCTATAGCATAGATGCTCTAGCGGTAATCAAAATAAACAAACGCCTTATCTAAGAGATTTGCCTATATCCGACTGTCCTCAGTGGTAACCTATTCTACTAAAATAGATAACAAAATACATTGCTGTTTATATTGAAAAGTATCAATCGAATAAAAATAAGCGGAATATTCATTAATACTTTTTACATTTTATTAAAGTATCCCTTATGTTTATTGTAGTGTAAAATGTGTTTTAATTGTCATGATATCGTAACAATTATTTATTATTGTACCGTAAAGAGGAGTTAAAGTATCCTGTATTATGTTGAGGAATGTAGATCCTAAGTTGGTTTACGGAGCGAGGTGCTCTGTCATGAGTAAATTGGAGATGTTGAAAGTTATTTCTTAGGTAAGAAGGAGAGTTAGAGTTAGAATGAATCTAATACAGTTGTTGAGATGGCGCTCCAATTTGTTGAGACGTCATTGGGATAGATCTGGATAACATACATCGGCATAGTCAATAATGGGCAATACCAGAGACTGAACCAGCAAAAACTTTGTTTTAAAGGGAAGGAAATTTTTAAGGCGGTAGAGTGAACGTAAGGTGGCATTGACTTTACGGTTTATTTCCGAAACCTGAAGTTCTCAGCTTAACGACTGATCCAAATGCAAGCCAAGATCAACTACGGTATTAGAAAACGGAATTAATGTTCCATTATAATAAATAGGAGATCATCCCGTAGTAAATAGGTAATCAATCCCGGCCAGCATCCTTGGACCACCCATTACTATGGCTTTACATTTTGTTGGGTTGACAGTAACATCATATCTAATGGACATATCTAATGGAATAACTCAAGATTTTTATTTAGCTTAAAAATACAGTTATTGAGATCACCCACTTCCAATTTATCGTAAAGCTGAAGATTGTCTACATACAGATGATACGAACAGTTTAAGACAGTCGTGATGGAGTTAATAAATAACGAAAACATTATTGGAGAAAGTATACCGCCTTGCGGCACCCCAGAACCTACATCCGCCCAGGCAGAACATTGCTGTCCTAAGCGGACTGAGTGTTGGCGGCCGGGAAGATATGATGAGAACCAATCCAAGGCTTGGGTCGAGAATCTGAGGTAAGTAAGATAGGATATAAGGATATAGTGATGAACTGTGTTAAAATCGTTTGAAAAGTCAACCATCACCACCACTGTCAACTTTTGTTCATCCATGCCCTTCCTTGTGTCATCTGTGATCTTGACAAGTGCTCTAGTGGTACTGTGACCTGGACGAAAACCTGTCTGAAAGTCATTCAGTAGGTTATGTTTGTTTACGACCGCAGAGATTTGCTTATGTACACTGGCTTCAAGAACTTTAGAAAGGAAAAGAAGTATAGAGATCGGTCGAAAGTGATTACGCAAGGTAGGATTATTTATTTTAGGAAGTGGAAGTACAAAAGCCTTTTTCCACAGGGTCGGGTAAATTCCAGAGTCTAAGGAAAAATTAATAATATGTGTAACTACTGGTAAAAGGTACTCAAGAATTAAGGATATCATTTGCTTACTAACCTCGTCCCTTCCCACAGCCTTAGATCTAATTGCACATATAATGTTTTTAACTTCTGTAGTAGTTACTGGTGTGAATTGAGAGTCGGAAATGTGAAGAGGTGACATACAACCAACAGAAACAACAGTCACTGAGCGAATTAGAGGATTAGTAATTGGGGATAGATAAAGTGTGATAGAGGATTAGTAATTGGGGGATAGTAATGTGAGAGACGAAATGTGATCCAATGATGTTGGCTTGGATATGCCTAGAGATTTGAGAAATTTCCGCTCATCAGCAATCGAAGAATTAACAATATTTTCATGGATACAACGGCGTTTTAGTATTTCGTATCATCTGGTTGCATTTATTTATCAGCATTTTAAAATGGGACCAGTTCTTCACGGTACGGCTTCTCTTAAATTTGCAAAAAGCCCAATTCCTTCTTGCCATTGCCACCCTCGCACCTCTTGACATCACATTTCGTCTCTCACATTAACCAGCACTTTATCTATCCCCAATTACTAATCCTCTAATTCGCTCAGTGACTGTTGTTTCTGTTGGTTGTATGTCACCTCTTCACATTTCCGACTCTCAATTCACACCAGTAACTACTACAGAAGTTAAAAACATTATATGTGCAATTAGATCTAAGGCTGTGGGAAGGGACGAGGTTAGTAAGCAAATGATATCCTTAATTCTTGAGTACCTTTTACCAGTAGTTACACATATTATTAATTTTTCCTTAGACTCTGGAATTTACCCGACCCTGTGGAAAAAGGCTTTTGTACTTCCACTTCCTAAAATAAATAATCCTACCTTGCGTAATCACTTTCGACCGATCTCTATACTTCTTTTCCTTTCTAAAGTTCTTGAAGCCAGTGTACATAAGCAAATCTCTGCGGTCGTAAACAAACATAACCTACTGAATGACTTTCAGACAGGTTTTCGTCCAGGTCACAGTACCACTAGAGCACTTGTCAAGATCACAGATGACACAAGGAAGGGCATGGATGAACAAAAGTTGACAGTGGTGGTGATGGTTGACTTTTCAAACGATTTTAACACAGTTCATCACTATATCCTTATATCCTATCTTACTTACCTCAGATTCTCGACCCAAGCCTTGGATTGGTTCTCATCATATCTTCCCGGCCGCCAACACTCAGTCCGCTTAGGACAGCAATGTTCTGCCTGGGCGGATGTAGGTTCTGGGGTGCCGCAAGGCGGTATACTTTCTCCAATAATGTTTTCGTTATTTATTAACTCCATCACGACTGTCTTAAACTGTTCGTATCATCTGTATGTAGACAATCTTCAGCTTTACGATAAATTGGAAGTGGGTGATCTCAATAACTGTATTTTTAAGCTAAATAAAAATCTTGAGTTATTCCATTAGATATGTCCATTAGATATGATGTTACTGTCAACCCAACAAAATGTAAAGCCATAGTAATGGGTGGTCCAAGGATGCTGGCCGGGATTGATTACCTATTTACTACGGGATGATCTCCTATTTATTATAATGGAACATTAATTCCGTTTTCTAATACCGTAGTTGATCTTGGCTTGCATTTGGATCAGTCGTTAAGCTGAGAACTTCAGGTTTCGGAAATAAACCGTAAAGTCAATGCCACCTTACGTTCACTCTACCGCCTTAAAAATTTCCTTCCCTTTAAAACAAAGTTTTTTGCTGGTTCAGTCTCTGGTATTGCCCATTATTGACTATGCCGATGTATGTTATCCAGATCTATCCCAATGACGTCTCAACAAATTGGAGCGCCATCTCAACAACTGTATTAGATTCATTCTAACTCTAACTCTCCTTCTTACCTAAGAAATAACTTTCAACATCTCCAATTTACTCATGACAGAGCACCTCGCTCCGTAAACCAACTTAGGATTCACATTCCTCAACATAATACAGGATACTTTAACTCCTCTTTTACGGTACAATAATAAATAATTGTTACGATATCATGACAATTAAAACACACTTTACACTACAATAAACATAAGGGATACTTTAATAAAATGTAAAAAGTATTAATGAATATTCCGCTTATTTTTATTCGATTGATACTTTTCAATATAAACAGCAATGTATTTTGTTATCTATTTTAGTAGAATAGGTTACCACTGGAGGACAGTCGGATATAGGCAAATCTCTTAGATAAGGCGTTTCCACAATCGCCATGCCTGGCTAGCAAGGTTATTTTCAGCGTTTTTCACTTAATCACCTCTCTAGACTGATGGCAGATGGGTGATGATTTAGGACAGATTTAGAAGTTATTCTTCCAAGATTACTATTGTGAACAACTCCAAATACGTGCTTAAAACAATGATGTATATCATTTTAATAGTATTGCTTTTATTCTTAAAAAATCTTCAAGCCAATTGCCAATCTCATTCCAAAATTTAATTTTAGAAACTGTTTACTTTGATTACCGCTAGAGCATCTATGCTATAGCTGATATACAAAAATTCGGATTCAAATTATTTATTTTACGTGAATAACAGTTTTATTTCAAATGTATTCGCGTCAATACATGAAATCATCATTAAAATAGTTTTAATTAAAGAAGAGAAACGTAGAATAGTGACATAAATTATGTACGTTTTTCGAATATACTTTCCGGGAGCAATTAGGCGAGGGTTACGATATATCATGTTGGAAAGGTAGCAACATATTGTCTTGGCAGCGATAACGCTCAAGCGGTTTTAATAACTGCATTAAATATTAAATTAAAACAATAACGTAATTTTACATATATGATAGATAATAATCGAAATAAAATATTACTTTAGTTTGAAGGCGGCGTAATTGCAAACGGACGGAGGCGAAGTGGCAAACGGACAATGGGTAAACCTGGTAAAGTACTAACGAGAAACCATGACCACACGAGAGCGTAGTTAGTAGCGACCTTACCTTCGAAGTTAGGAGGTGCTAGATCGAATCCTGCTAGTGACAAAAAATTTTCTAGATGTCTGAGCACCCCTGTATTGGGATATGCCTGAAGAGTTAAGGGTAAAGACTATCTCATATGTATTGCCCGCGACTCCGTCGGAGAATTTCTTGGGATACTTTATTTTTATGGAACACAAAATACCGTTTCTGATCTCCCAGTACAAATCTAAATCCTTTAAGCAAAAGCTTGTTTCAAATTTCTCCCATAGGAACCATGGATTTTTCGGGAATAATTGGTTTGCTATGTATTTATTTATTTACAAAATCTTATATCATTTGATTTCGAACGCATGAAATATAAATCCTCTCACGCTACTACAGTATCAAAATTCACAGACAAAGCTCTCTCCCATAATTTTGCCATAGATCACTTAGCAAGGTTCTGAGTCATTGCCGTGCTTCCACCGCCCCCCGCACCTCACTAGATTGTGCAAGTCGTCACTCCAATTAGAAATGGCATATAATATCAATTTAGCTGCTTTATACAGCTGTTAGAAATGACGACTTCCTTACAATACTACTTGTAGCAAATAACACAACTGAGATGTAAGGATTTTAAATTGGATAAACAAACTTTCTTTAATATTTACAGTACAAAATGAATTCAACAATATTGAAGCGTGCAGAAAATGAAATCGTTTGAGATCGATTTCAACATAATTTACACTCAAATAAGCAGAAAATATATTGTCATTTAATTCAGCTACTGCTTATTTCTCTATGATTAATACAAAAATGTATGTTTGTTTATAGAGATTATTGAAAGAACAAATAACAATTATTCTGTAGAAGAAGAAGTAACCGTAGCCGAGTGGTTGGGTGATCGGAATTAGTGTCGAGAGATACGAGTTCGATCCCTGGCGGCAAGCTCGTACCAATGGGTTTTTTCAAAACCTATGTACGATTCGTATCGATGGCTTGGACATAAAGAAGGCGACGGGCTCACCACCTGTCACGTTGTCCCAAGACATCTTCGGTGGGAGGCAGATGGAAAGGGCTTAATATAATTAAAGTAAGAGGTCTAGTATTGGGAATGGCGTGAATTCGAATCATCTGGGTAATTTCCACACTTTTCTCTATTTAATTGTAGGTAATCAAATATAACAAACTATAACAAACAATATAACAACAATTGTTGCGTAGAATTGAGTAAGGTGTAGCAAAAACTTTGATTATCATCTGAAATTTTATGCCATATTATTTAGAGATGACGTTAAGATATAGTAAGTTGCTATTTATCTTGAGGTAACTTATTTTAATCGTATCATATTCATTATAACTTAAAAATACATTTTATAACCGCTCTGTATAACAGTATACAATGACCGCTCATACGGTGGCGCATCGAACCGCACAATATTGTAGGGAGTCGATGAATGCGTTACAAGTGATTTACACCTGTTAATCGTGGTAATCTCTAGGAAAGTCGTGGACTTTTTATAGGTTGTAAAAAGAAATAATTCAAAATATGGTCTCGCACGTTGATTGCTTAAATTTCATTTTATTAATGATATGATTGGATGAAGTTGAAAAATTAGCTGACATCCATAGTCCTTATTATATTTACAAGATATCAAGGTATAAAAGTATATATAAGGAGTGTATTGGAATATTGATAAATAAAATTAAAATAAGTTATTCCTTAAATGACATCTATAATAATTCACTGCAAAAGTTATAAGAACCATTGTGAAAGCATTATAAATTACGTAATTCATCACTGCGACGTCCCATAGAAAGGTATCTTGAAGAAAAATTGCAATAATCTTTCAAGTTCTTTCAACACATTTTGTTAAATCTGTTTTATTACCATATTTTTTATTCGTAATCATTTAGTCTAGGTTGTCTAAAATCTGCCTTTGGTGGAGGATAGGTCGAAAGACTTAATTGTCTTATGGCGTGATGAACGTTTTTTTAATAAAATATCATGTATGTATTTATTTATTTACAAAATCTTATATCATTTGATTTCGAACGCATAAAATATAAATCCTATCATGCTACTACAGTATCAAAATTCACAGACAAAGGTATCTCCCATAATTTTGCCAAAGACCACTTAGCAAGGTTCTGAGTCATCTCCGTGCTTCCACCATCTCCCGCAACTCGCAAGATTGTCATCACTCCAATTAGAAATGGCATATAATATCAATTTAGCTGCTTTATACAGCTGTTAGAAATGACGACTTCCTTACAATACTACTTGTAGCAAATAACACAACTGAGATGTAAGGATTTTAAATTGGATGAACAAACTTTTTTTTAATATTTACAGTACAAAATGAATTCAACGATATTGAAGCGTGCAGAAAATGAAATCGTTTGAGATCGATTTCAACATAATTTACACTCAAATAAGCAGAAAATATAATGTCATTTAATTCAGCTACTGCTTATTTCTCTATGATTAATACAAAAATGTATGTTTGTTTACAGAGATTATTGAAAGAACAAATAACAATTATTCTGTAGAAGAAGAAGTAACCGTAGCCGAGTGGTTGGGTGATCGGAATTAGTGTCGAGAGATACGAGTTCGATCCCTGGCGGCAAGCTCGTACCAATGGGTTTTTTCAAAACCTATGTACGATTCGTATCGATGGCTTGGACATAAAGAAGGCGACGGGCTCACCACCTGTCACGTTGTCCCAAGACATCTTCGGTGGGAGGCAGATGGAAAGGGCTTAATATAATTAAAGTAAGAGGTCTAGTATTGGGAATGGCGTGAATTCGAATCATCTGGGTAATTTCCACACTTTTCTCTATTTAATTGTAGGTAATCAAATATAACAAACAATATAACAACAATTGTTGCGTAGAATTGAGTAAGGTGTAGCAAAAACTTTGATTATCATCTGAAATTTTATGCCATATTATTTAGAGATGACGTTAAGATATAGTAAGTTGCTATTTATCTTGAGGTAACTTATTTTAATCGTATCATATTCATTATAACTTAAAAATACATTTTATAACCGCTCTGTATAACAGTATACAATGACCGCTCATACGGTGGCGCATCGAACCGCACAATATTGTAGGGAGTCGATGAATGCGTTACAAGTGATTTACACCTGTTAATCGTGGTAATCTCTAGGAAAGTCGTGGACTTTTTATAGGTTGTAAAAAGAAATAATTCAAAATATGGTCTCGCACGTTGATTGCTTAAATTTCATTTTATTAATGATATGATTGGATGAAGTTGAAAAATTAGCTGACATCCATAGTCCTTATTATATTTACAAGATATCAAGGTATAAAAGTATATATAAGGAGTGTATTGGAATATTGATAAATAAAATTAAAATAAGTTATTCCTTAAATGACATCTATAATAATTCACTGCAAAAGTTATAAGAACCATTGTGAAAGCATTATAAATTACGTAATTCATCACTGCGACGTCCCATAGAAAGGTATCTTGAAGAAAAATTGCAATAATCTTTCAAGTTCTTTCAACACATTTTGTTAAATCTGTTTTATTACCATATTTTTTATTCGTAATCATTTAGTCTAGGTTGTCTGAAATCCTAGTTATATGAAATAAATAAATGATTTAAATGCCAAGCATCATACCAATTTCGTTTAGCTCTAAGTTTCTTTGAAATGTTCGGGAAAAGACCTCATTACCCAGCATTGGTACTTCAGTTTTATGTTCCATTTAGTACTCTTTATAACTCCAAAATTCTTAACCAGTGTCAAGCTCACACATATGCTCATATAGTCATGTAGATCCTTTACTAACTTTTTATAACGTTTTTTACTACTCTAATTCCATCTATAAGGGAAAACTTGTTATTAACCTTCATTTCTTCTAATTTTATTTGTATCAACTCTTGGAAGTTAGCTATAAATTTTTTTTATTAAATAAAAATAGAACAAACCAAAATAAACGTGCGAAGCACTACTGTTGTTCTATTGTTTATTGTTCTATTTTAGTGCAGAATATATTACATATTATTGACTTAGCTATATTATATATTAAATGTTGTTTCGTCATTTATGCTGCTACTGAATTTGAACCATTTATACGCTATAAACTTGAATTTATTATGTACGCCTTTTATATTTATATCTTCTATTCCGTTCATAGGAAGACAATAACTATTTATAAATCTCAATATCACCTCTCAGAATTATAATTCCATGTTCTTTAGAAATCATAAAGACACGAGTAAATACAAAGGTATTTCGAACAGGAAAACATGACAACCGCGACACGAATTATTCTCATGAATAACCTAAATAGACGAAAATTGCTTCTAAATCTGTCTCTACAACTCGTAACTTCTTGATTTATAACCCGTGAAGTTGAAAGGTTTTCCATTCACGAATACAAAATAAATCTTCCGCGGAAATAATTGCTCAATTGTGAGACGATGCTTATTAAACAAATGAATTTTATATGCGAAAGTCAAGTCTCTCTAATCAAGTGAGTTTGGCTACATTTCAGCTTGTTTCGAAATCAAATTAACTATCGCACTACCAAAAAAATTGCATCTTGGACACTGCTGCTTCTCATCGTCATAATTTACAAAAAATTCTTTAACCCATTCTCAATACAGGCGTAAAGACTTAAGTTCGATGTGTTCGATTATTTTGGAGTTTGCCTTTTGAAGCAGCCTTTTATAGTGTAGTTTAGTCGTTAGGTATATACGCGAGCAATCTTGGTTCGATCTCCGGGCCGGCACCACAAAAATTGTTAATAGCAATTATAAGTAGTTAATTTAGCAAGCTTGGTGATGAAGGAAAATGTAGTGTACAATTTTGTAATTTGTAATTAAAATATACATTATTTCAATGACATGTGAAGTTTGGCAACCGGTACTGGAGCAGCGCGGTGGAAATTACCGGCTCAAAATTTTCTCAAATAATGTGTGATATACGGCCAAGGTCAATATCTGCCAAGAAGTGGAACTTAACTTTCCTTTTTTACTTTTCAGCATGATTTTTCTATCTTCTATCGGTATCCATTGTCATTTTTAAGAATTATTCTTTAGTTCAAAGTTTTATTATAATCACACAATTTTTTTATTAAAACCTTTTATGTACGGATTGGAACACATTACCTTGCTACTGGATTAGTCTTGCACAGTAAAAGCAATTGTGCTGAATTAGTCTTGCACAGTAAAAGCAAACAAATATTCAAAAAATTTTATTCGGCTTACTAAAATTTTTATGACCTCATAAAAGTGATAGTTTTCATAAAGGTCGTATAAATCACCGTGTTCGTTTAGGTGTCACCGCTGAGACTAATCGCTTGGAAAAAATAGACGACGGGTTACATGTAGCTAATCTGCTTTGTTTACCTTACTAAAGTAAAGTTATTTTTATTTTGTATAATGCTTTATACTGGATTTACATAATAGAATTTTTCTGTATAACTATATTGTCTTAAGAATAATCCAGTCCCTTTTTTCCTGTGGGTGTCACAAACGTAACTTGCTTCAAAATACAATTGGCCTTGAAAATAAAGATGGCGGGATAACCATTCATAAAAATATCAGACTAAAATAAAGTAGATCTGTGATGGGCGCTATCAAAGGAGTGGCTAGAAAGGAGAACTCTAACGCTTAAATAAACAAACATTGTTAGGATATTTCAGAAATGAATGTTACATTTGTTTACTAGTGAATATTTTATTTCAGTTACAGCAAGAAAACATTCATGGCACTTCGTGATGAAAAATAACTAAGGTTTTCACTTAATTAGGCTTTAAAATGTCAAACTTCAGAATAGGTTTATCTTTTCAATGTTGATTTGCTGTTCTTTGCAGGTTACTTGCGTATTAGCCATGCAGATTAAGCTATTTTCTTGAAACTTAATTTTTTTTTGTTGCTCAAAGCGAAGTTTTTGGCAATTTTCATATTAAAAAAAGAACAAAAGTAAATGAGTACTTCGGTTTTTAGTACTACGTCAGATTTAGAATAAAATAATTAGAATGTGTGTACGATTATTTTATACCAAATTGATACACATCGCAAGAGAACCTTTGGTTTCAAGATTATTAATATTTAATAAGGCTGCTATATGTAAGCATACTGCGGATTATGTTCTAATATTCTCTCAAAATAATGAGCCTTTTGCTTTGTAATGAAATATACTAATGATTCATAAAATTCACATCACGTTATCTGACGCATACCTATCCTCAAAAAGAGCTTAACAAACTTACATACATACATAACGGCTTGTAGAAATAATAATTCTCCCAATATAAAATTCTAATAATAATTCTAATAATAACTCTGCTTGGCAGGCGGAATGGCAATCAAAGTTCTAGACTCCCAGCAACTCTTACAATGTTGCCCGCCATCGGTTTGTTAATTTTTTTTAAGATAATCATCCTAACTTAAGGTGCTCAGCCTTGGTTTCTGAACTAGTCTTCAAGATTCGCAGTTTGAGTCTGAAAAAAGAGTGATGGAACGCAGCATGTTACGGATAAAGAAAACGACCAGGGTCCGAAACACAAACCTGCATTCGTAGACAACTTCTTATTCGTATAATCGATGTGGCAAAGATATATTGAAGGGTTCCCTTAGTCGTCTTTTACGTCACCTTTAGAAAGAAGGTTTGGTATATTCTTTCTTTCACACGGCCTTTAAGAGTAAAGAAGATAATACAGTAACTACATCTTTTACTTAGCGATGTAGTTCATACTAAACGGTATTGCTTTGCGTTTTTTTTTGTTACAGCATATTTTCACATGAGTATTTCACGATGTACCAAGTATATATATATATGTATATATATATATATATATATATATATATATATATATATATATATATATATATATATATATATATATATATATATATATATATATATATATATATATATATATATATATATATATATATATATATATATATATATATATATATATATATATATATATATATATATATATATATATATATATATATATATATATATAATATTTTATTTCATTTCCACAGAAAGAGCAAACCAATGAATTAGGTACTATTAATTTTATTTTGGATTTGCCAGAATCGGCATGCTCGACAAGCGCATTGGAGCTCGTAGGACCACACAATTTGTATAATATATTATAATATAAAGGCGCGGTTCGTGATAACTTCGATGTTAATAACATCGAAGTTATCACGAACCGAATAAAAAAATTTCTATCTTGTTGTACGATAGAAAGTCATGAAAGCCGTTTTTTATTCAATCGTGTGGTAGGAGGTTTTAATCCAAAAGAAATGAGTCGATTTCGATCCACGGGAAAGGCTTCGTACCACTAAGTTTTTCAAGAAACTTATATGAAATTTCGTATCATCGACTTGGACACTAAGACATTGATAGATTCACCACCAGTCACGTTGTCCCACTCAAGTTCTGGTTGAGAACTCCAGTATTGGGTGCGTTTCGTAAAACTTTAATTTTAAATAATTGGTCTAAAATAAGCTGCACTATATAGATATAGCAAAAGACTGAACCGTGGTTCCAAAGCATTAGAGACATTACGAGTATATATAATAAGCAAACCATTTATTTATCAAGAATAGAAAGTGCATTCGTTTATCGATACTCATTTTTTATCTACCACTGTTTCGTATTGAGGTATCTCAAACGGCGAATAATAGGCGAAAGAAACTTCGTAGTTATCCCCCTTCTTGGTCAATCTTTTTTTTATATTATAATATATTATACAAATTGTGTGGTCCTACGAGCTCCAATGCGCTTGTCGAGCATGCCGATTCTGGCAAATCCTCCGCACTAAAGTGGCCTAGATGATGGTGACGTAGTTTATACATTTTATTTTATAAATTTTTGTATGTAATCCTACGGTTAATATAATTTTATATATGATTATACATACATAAAAATGTATAAACCAAGACTTTTATCCGTATAAGTCGTGAACGTGGAAACTCACATATTATCTTATATTATACAGACTTCCAGTTTTATCAGATTCAATATTAAAAATATTAGAAAGCAAGATTTCGCCCAGGTACAGGAAATTACGGTATTCGTATATACGGTATACGGTACTAGTATTCGAGTTCCTTTATATACGATCACCAAAGTACGATCTCCAAATCCTTCAGAAAGTAATTTAGATAAGACATTTAACATAATATTTTCAAATTGATGGTAGCCCTATTCACGTAATTCGAAAATAAAATGGCATTTGATTTGTACTATTTAACAGGTTGGGTGGCCCGCTTCGGCTGCTCGGAAATTGTCACGATTGAGCAGTTTAGTCTAATCTTTTCCATCAGATATTCGCGATTATGAGCGCGAAACATTTCCCGATTGCTGCTTACCACCCAGCCTGCCACTCAAATGACTGCTGGAGTGAGATTCTTGCGCTAATGATGCTGGGCATTCGCAGCGTATCAAAGGAGAATATTAAAGTGTAACCAGCTGAGCTCAGCTCGGGGAGCCTCGGGGTTTTACTGGAGAATTATTCGCATCATCGAAGGTTCTTTCCTTGCCTTTACATACCTAAAGATCTGAAAACCGCCGATTACGTGTTCCTTCGTTGCGGCCCATCAGCGAGGTCTCCTGAACCATCTTTTCCTGACCCATATTAAGTGTAAGATGAGAAAAGTATTCAAATTCAAGGCAGGGTCGATTATTGGTATTGACAGATTATGGTTTTAATATATGACTCAAAACAGGGTCATCCCAACCATTGCTTATAAAAATAAATAACTGAACTTTTTCACAAAATTCCAAATACAGGGGTAGACAGAGTCTAGACAATTAAGTCTCTTTGTCCCACCTTCAATCGCAGATACGTCGGGGCATCTTGACTCGTGGTGAGCGACGGGCTCACCACGTGTCAAGATGCCCATCTTTATGTCTGAGCAAACGATGTAATTCTTTTCTTTCCAAAATTCGTACATAAGTTTTAAAAAACCCATTGGTACGAGCCTGCCACCTGGGAATCGAACTCGGGTCTCTTGACTCGAAATTCCGACCCGATTTCAGCCAATAAAAAAGAGGTGGTACAATAATTACGTTTACAGACTAACTAGCTACGGCCTGGATTGGGGAGTATGGTGGGAACTACTACCACTTCTACTGTAGTTCTAGTACATATGTTAATTTCTGTGCCTTTCTGAGCGTTACTGTATAAATATGTTTTGTGATTGTCAATACTTAATATATATTCTGTTTTGAAGATTTTATAAAGAAAACAGCATATTATTTCACAAAAATATAATACAATTCTTCGAAATAATTTTACAACTTCAAATGTATGTAACTATATGACACGAAAGAAATTTTCGACGATAATCGGCAATACTAAAACATATGGTTTCCAAATTGCTGAAAGGTACAAGAACGTAGTGGAACCTGTAAAATAACATCGAATTACTTTTACTATCAAACTAAACTATAACTATATACTAGTACTATTACATATATAGTCGTCGATCGCATAATGGTTTGTGTAAGTACACAAAGCATCTGCGCGACATTACGTCGCAGGTTCGGGCCTGCCATTCGACTACTGTCGTCAACCATTCCAGTCAACAGCATTAGAGTTTAGTTAGAATGGTTAATAGGAATACAAGTTATATCATTTTACATTGCTAGATCTTTTTAGCAAAATATACTCATGAAATAAAATTATAAAAAAGATTTATTCAAAAAATATTAACACAATACGCAAACCAAAATTAAAATACAGTTAAAAAATAGAAAAAAACTGCTGAAATTTAAGTAAATCATTGAGAAGGAAAATTATCTGTAGAAGAAGAAGAAGAATATATTTATATTTCAAATTCCTTTGTTAACATTTCTAGTTATCTTTTTAAAAAAAAATATTTATTATAGTACCTGTACTAATTAATTACTACTAGTATTTTTATACTTTTATATTTTAAATACACCACAAACTCACCGCTATCCATATATTCTGGCATTCTCATACTGTGCATTTCGGTATCTCTCAAAAAAATATAATCCCCCTTAAATCCGGTTGCATCAAGTCGGTCATTGGACCTGAAAGTTATCCGCAGGAAATTTTTGTCTGATGTCACGTGTAGCTCTTTCAGTTGTCCGCAATACCTTGGACTTTTTGTGTCTATCATTTGACTAGAAAATTGAACGTAATCACTTGCGGACATGAGCTCACATCTGAAACATTACTTCATTAGTCAAATTAATGTAACAAATAGACAATGGGAAAAAACCTAAAGTGTTAGGCAGGGAGCGCCGTGTGTTTGTTACTTAACTGTTTTTGGATAAAATTAGATTTAAAAATAATAAACAATAGGTGTTGCAAATAGAAGTTTTGTCAAAGTCTCTTAATATTTATAAAATGCCCATTAAAAATAGTTAAAACTGATGCAGTTGGTTTGTTTCCTTGATCCTTTTTAAATCAAATAATTTAAGAATCTTTTCTTTTCTTGTAAATTTGACTGGGAAATAATATTATTAATTCTAGGGACCCAACGCTGTTACAAGTTTAAAAATAAACTTAACTAAGTTTATTTTAGGCTATTCTGTAACAATATTTATTTTAAGCGTCTGTTTTCTGCATGTGTGTGTATTTTTGGTATTTATTGTGATGAGAAATTAAATAAGTGAATAAAGTTTTAAATGTTTACAATATGGGCATAAACACTAAAATACAATATATCTTCAGTATTTGTCTCCACTTTCTTTTATTAATATCCCTTGGGTATTTGTGAAGACGTAATAATTTAAATCTAATGGATACGTAAAGTCCATTTTCTTCTATGGAGATTGACATTTCGTTGGTAAAATACATCTAGCGGCCACTGGGCAAAAATAATTTGTCAGTTTTCTTTCGCATTTATTTTAAAATATCATATAATAGATTAAAAAAAAGACATTATTAAATCGATCTCCGGTACCGATACAACTAACATTGTTAATAGCAATAAAAGATATTAAATTTAAGAATATATATGTATAAGTTAAATAATTCTCATGTATAATTTTTCGTGCCAGAAGAACACAAATATTGCGGCTATTGGAGCAGTTTAGCGGACTTTTTTCGGATCTAAAATTCTCCCTAAAATTAGCTGTGACCTTTGTCCTGCACTAAAATATTTATATGTTTGATTATAAGATTTTTATTTTGTAAATTGTCAATATTATACTTGTTATTAAATTAACAATATTATATAAATAATAAATATATAAAATAATTCCCAATACAGGGGTAGACAGAGGTCAAGTCTAGAAAATTAAGTCCCTCTGACCCATCTTCCACCGAAGATATTTTCGGGACAACGTGACAGGTGGTGAGCCTGTCGCCGTCTTTATGTCCAAGCCAAAGATGAAATTCGTACATAAGTTTTTGAAAAACTCATTGGTACTGCCACCTGGGGATCGAACTCGGGTCTCTCGACTTGAAATTCCGACCACCCAACAACTCGGCTATCGTTACTTTACCAATCGTGACAAATATTATACTTTACATTATTTTATAAACTTACAATAAATTATCAATACTCAATTAAATAATATAATTAAATACAATATACGACTATCACTTTACAGATAAAAATCCGTTACTTTAATTTAAAATTTTTCTAAAGAAACATAAAGCATACAAAAATGTAGTATAAATTACTTACGGTATTACACCCTCGACGTCAAAATGGGTGAAATGAAGTCGCACTTTCTCATCTTGACTACCATAAAAAAAGTAGTTGCATTCTGTTTCTCTCGGATAAAGGCCGGGATAGTTTGGTGAGGTCACTGTTCCCTTTTCGTTGTCGCTACTATTGAAGACAAAGGCGCATGGGAACTCCAAAAGCTGCTTTCCCGAGTTAATCGCATAATCTAGAAAAGTACATTTGTAAAGCCAACCAAATAAATCGTACGTAAGATTAAAAAAAAAACATTGGTATGAGCCTCGATCGCCTGGGGATCGAACTCGGATGTCTTGACTCGAATTCCGATCACCCTATCACTCGGCTATCGTGGCGTATATACGTGTTAAGCAATAATTAATTTATTAAAAAAAAGTGTTTCACCTTCACGAAATGAATAGGATATTTTGAATCCTCTGCTACTCCGCGATGAGTACATCCCTCTAAATACCATAGATAACTTAGGTCCATTTGACATTATTGGGTTTGGTAAGTCATTTCCACAAAATGAAACCATTTTCTCTAATCGACCGTCAACATACAAAAATATGTTTATTGAATCCGTGCTGTCGCAACTGAAACTTAACATATTCATTAACACGTTGTACTACTTCTAGGTTTCATACTTATTGTCTGTTTTGTTTTATAAGAGGTCAGAAAAAAAAGTTTATAATAATATAAATTTATATGTATATATATTAACATATATAAATATATTTGCGCTACATTTATTTCATTTAACATTTATCCGTGCTAGTTAAGTTTAACTTGACTACGCCGTTATCAATCGTCAGTAAAACGATTGTTTTATTGACGATTGTTTTGTTATTATTATTATGAGTATTTATTATATTTTCTCGTCTGATTGGGTTTTTATACATATAAAAATAAAAATACATAAAATAAAATAAAGTATTACAAAATATATACGCAATAGATCCTAATAATAAATAAATATTAAGACCCAACCAGACGGAAGCCCTCGACAGGGGAGACCAGACGGCCGAGGGTGAGGGCGACAGGGAGAGAAACCGGCGGACGATGTGGGCTGTATCGAGGAGTACCGCTTTCTGCATTTGAGCTCGGAGCGGTCCGTCACGGAGTCCCAGTCGCTTCAGATGTTCAGAGAGGCTGACTGGGATTAACCCATTCGCAGAAACAACTATAGGAATAATTTCAGCGGGCACACCAACCCACATGTCGGTCACCTCGTGAGCCAGGTCCAGATATTTCGTCTTTTTGTCTGTTTCGGCTTTCACGAGGTTCTCGTCATAAGGGATTGTAATGTCCACTAAAAATATCCTTGACTGTGCCCGGTCCATCAACACGATATCAGGCTTATTTGCAGGAAACGTCCTGTCCGTGATGATGGGCCGGTCCCAATAGAGCCTGGCGCGGTCATTTTCGAGCACAGCCTCCGGAGAGTACTTATAGTAAGGCAATTTCCGTCCAACGAGATCGTATTTAAGAGCAAGCTCCTGATGTAAAATCCTGGCTACTAGGTTTTGCCTATGCAGATACTCAGAGTTAGAAAGAATGGAACAACCGGAAATGACATGGCGAAGCGATTCCCCAGGATGGCGACAAGCTCGACAGATGTCGATGGTTCCATCCCTTAGGATGTATCTCCAATAGTTGTTCGTCTTAATAACCTGATCCTGTATCGCACAGATAAAACCCTCGGTTTCCCCAAAGAGGTCACCGAAACGTAGCCCGTTGAGGGAGGCGACAGTGTCTACGAACGGCTCATGTAGAGCCTTGTAGAACCTGCAACGGAGCTCTTTCTCCTTCCATACGGTCTCCGGGTTGGAAACGCTCTGTACTCCCGGGTCCTGCCATTGCTCGTTGGCCAAGGATAGAGGGGTAAGTCCTTTATCACTCATAACGACGCCTGCGTAGAACGAATCATCCGATTTCGCCAGAAAGTAATTACGGAGGCTGCACACTTCGCGATTGTGCATGGTGAGAGCGCTTAAAAAGCCCCGCCCGCAATGCTTCCGCGTTAAGTACAGCCTCATTACTGACGACCTTGGGTGATGCATCCTGTGAGACCTCATAGTAGAGTGGACTTTTCGGTCCAGGGCGGTTTGAGTCCACCTGAGTATGCCGAAGGTATAAATCAGGACTGGAATGACCCAGCTGTTAAATGCGAGCGCCTTATTCACGCCCGACAAACAGCTGTTAAGCACTTTTTTCAGGCGTGCAAAAAATACTTCGCTAACCGACTGTTTCATGCCAGCCTCATCGACACCCAAGTTTTGTGACATACCCAGGTATCGGTATGTATCAGACTCGGAAAGGGTCCGTATGTTAACGGGCATAGCCAAGTCTATGCCCTCGGTGTTAGTGACCTTGCCCCTTTCAACATGGATAACTGCATACTTATCCGTCCTAAGCAATTCCACCAAATGGGAGCGGCCAGAGGCGAACAGCTTTCGGTCATCCATGTAGAAAAGGTGGGTCACCGTTGTCCCTCCCTTCCGAAGCTGAAATCCCCTCCCTGATCCCTCCAGTAGCGTGCTGAGAGGATTCATGGAGAGGCAAAACCATATTGGACTCAAACAGGCGCCCTGGAAAATACTCCGTCGTATCCTAATTCGCAGCCATCATCCGCTCAACTAGATGACAAAGGGTCGTACTCCATCGCCCCATACAGTACCCGAGGAAGTCTCTTACTGTATCATCCACTTTGTACAGTTCAAGGACCCTCTTTAGCCATGTATGGGGCACCGAGTCGAACGCCTTTCTGTAGTCTATCCAGGCAGCAGAGAAGTTCCGACGGTGGCGTTTAACCACCTTGCCGATGACCGCGTCGATGAGGATCGGTTCCTTGGTCCCACAACCACCGCCTCGACATCCATTCTGAGCACGCGACATGATCATATTCACATTAATGTGCCGGGTGATTTTCGTGATCAGAATAGATGTCAGTGTCTTATAAATGGTGGGTAGACACGTGACGGGGCGATACTTACTCGGGTCTGTGGTAACCTGATCTATTGGAACCAAATGTGTGACCCCAGTAGTAAAGAGCCTCGGGAGCGACATCTGTTCGAGAGCTTCTTGAAACTGTTTGGCGAGTACAGCGTGACACGCCACGAACCCCTTTAGCCAGTAGTGATGCAGCCCGTCGAGCCCCGGACTTTTCTAGTTCGGGGCTCTACGGACCGCCTCAGTTTCGTCTTCAGGTGTTATGACGACGGGGTCCATGGTTGCAAATTGTGGTGAGACAGAGTGCAATCTGCACTCTGTCTCACCACAATTTCCATCTAGGAGCCCTCGCTGTGGTTTGCGGGCTCTGACTACAGGCTACGCCTGAAGGTGACAGTGTCAGCCTGATCAGGTCCTTGACCCGCCCCTGTAGTTTCTGAGCGCTCCAACGATTTATTGAGTCTCTTTTGGTCACTTTGAAAGAGACGATTCTGGTTATACCGCTTTAACCTCTCTGTATACCACCTAATCCGCTTCCCCCAAACTGAAATTTTTTGCTTCAGGTCGTCTATGCGCTCCGTCAGCTTTTGCGTTATACCTGACTGGGCCAGGTTAATATTAGTCCCAGCGAACGCCATCCTTACGGAGCGCACAATCTTCGGCCTAATATGGCCCAACCTGAAGCTTATCAGCCTGTCAATGAGGGTCCTTGCCTCTGCGGTACGTTTCTCGATTCCCCGTCTCCACGCTGGGATAGCGCTACGCAGCTTATGTAACAGTTTTGTCACTTAAGCCGATGTAACAGTTTTGTCACTTAAGCTGTTACGCTGGTGGGCGATGGGGTCGTCACTTCCTTACGCCTTATTATTATTACTATTTATTTACTTTTGATAAATGATAATAGTAATAAATATCCAATTCGTGTATTGTGTCCATTAACTTTAAAAAGCTTTATTGCAGAACCTTAGACAGAAATACGAGACTTCCGCCTAGCCTTAGGATATAGATATCCAATCATCCCGGATCGAAGCATCTTAGATATCTTTATCCTTATTAGCCAATGAAATTTATGTCCAGGTTTTTTATTTATATTTGTCATTTATATTCTATTCTTTGGCTGACCATTTCCTTTGATATAAAGAAGGTATACGGTTCACGCTATTCCCAATACAGAAATAGACAGAGGTTTAGACATTTAAGTCCAATCGACCCACCTTTCATCGAAGACATTTTTGGGACAACTTGACAGGTGGTGAACCAGTCAAAAAGAAAAAAAAAGTCGGTAGAAAGAATAAAATAAATTAAATAAATATCTTCAAGCAATTTCCAATACAGGGGTAGACAGAGGTCTAGTCTAGACAATTAAGTCCCTTCGACCCACCTTCCACCGAAGATATTTTCGGGACAACGTGACAGGATGTAAGCCCGTCGTAGAAAGAATTGAAAATTAAATACAATTGACTTACTCTGATAATTTCTCTGTGTGTTTTTGCAAGTTGAAGTCTTCAAAGAATAGCCTCACTCTCTCTCGTCCTCTACCAACAAAATCATAATGGCATTGCGTTTTTTGAGGATACGCTATTGGGTACATGGGCGAAGTGAGTGTGCCATTTTTGTTTTTGTCACTACTGAACAGTTGATAGCAGGAAGAAGCTAAAACAAATGAAACAAAAACATAAAATTATAAAAAATATGATATGATATTATTATATAAATAATTATAAAAATGTAATTAAATTTTATTTATTTTTTGTTTCATTTTCATAATTTACTTAAAAGTAATAATACTAAATTAATAGTAACGATACAACGTGAATAGGCCATCTCTCTAATATAAAAAAGTGAGACACGTGCAGAAGAAGGCCTTTCATAATATCCCAATGTGGATTTTACACATCCTCGAAATAATATTTTTTATTATTATTTCTCAGTCTAGTTAGTTTTCTCACGATGTTTATTTAAACCGTTACGCTCGTGGTAAAAAGGGTAAATAATTTAGTAAAATCTTACTTGCAGCACTCACTGCAGGCCCAAATGATGACACTGATTCTGCAATACTCTTTTTTAACGTATCCAGATCTGCAAACAAAAAATATTTATTAATACGTTAGATAATAGTACTAATATTATTAGTCACTATTATTTGTCTTGGCTTAAGAATATGCCACCCCTTTTCTTTTCGTCGGTGCCGAAAGAGAGGATTAATAGAAAAGCCTTGACAACATCAATCACCACCGACATATGCATAATAACCATTATGAAATATACTTGACCAACGTACAACGTACAACAACGACCGGCGACGGGCAACAGCGTCTAAGCTGCAAGGTGTCTGATACTGCGATCGCCAATCTGATGCAGACACTGCAGTCTGACACAAGTAGGAGTCTATAGTATATGTACATACCCGTATTTATAATTACGTAAAGATATAATTGTTTATATAATACGTGTATAAATAAGCGATACGCGATTTTCTTCGTCGTATTCTGACAAATATCGTGTGCTATCAGCGTGATAATGTAACACCCTTGTAATGTGCCAGAGCTGCCATTTATATTTATATACATAGGCTTAAAATTTTAGCATCTTTTTTCCGTGGTTTTCATAAGAGGTTTTTCATAAGAGGGAAAAGGCTTAAAGTGCAAGTTTATCTATAGATGACAGAATAACGATCTCGAAAATACTGGACCAAAAGTTTGCGGGTAGCGGCGTCTAAGGTGCGATCGCCAATCTGCTTGCTAAGCAAGGCGAAGCAAAGCCTCCCAAATGAGGAGACCAACGTCTTGGGTCCAGTGGATTTTTTAGGCAGTTATATACATATGTATATGCCAATTAGTATCTATTGTGCCAATAAGTTACAAGGATCAGTTGACCGACAAATTTGTTGATGACACACACAAAAAACTTACGAAACTTACAAAACTTTGTCTACTGGTATAATTAAGCACATAGAAACAGTTGTTCGTCAAAGAGAACTGTTTTCGTAAATGTTCTCTTATCAGCAACAAGAAAACTACGTTTATTACTCAAGTTTTTTGCAAGCAAGTCATATATATACCAAAGACAAATTAGATTTATGTTGATTCAACTCAAGTACACGTTCTGTAAGCAGTCGGGTTAAGATCTTGTCAAACGTTTTATTACCGCAAATAAAAAAGTTGTTTCATTGCGTTGGCACTTTTTGTAATACGTTACTAAGTTATTTCGTCGCATAGCTATACAAGGCATAGATAGAGAATTGTAAAGGACTTTTTATTTTTATACAGTCCCAATAGCGTTTAAGATCGACGATCACTGCAATCGTGGCGCTAAGCTTATCGATTATGGCCTGAGCCTGGCGATTAAGGCGATTAAATCTTCCAGAAAAGTTCAAGCAATTCCCAAAACAGTAGACAGACAATCAGACAGTCTAGTCTAGACAATTAAGTCCCTTCGACCCACCTTCCACCGAAGATATTCTCGGGACAACATAACAGGTGGTGAGCCCATTTTTATTTTTTATTTCATTTTGGTATAAAGATTTCGTAATAAGAACGTAAGTTGCATACTACGCGGAAAATGTTTTTTCTACCATCTTGTACACAAATAAAATTTGAAGCTTACTAAACCTGTGGTTGAATTTTCGTTCATTTGGAATTGATAACTTGCTTTAAATCCTTGACCAGGCGTGTTTGAATTGGCAGTAAATTGTATTAAGAGATCTGAACCAGTTGAAAATATTTCGTATCCTGAAACAAAACAAATGAAAATGTTTATACACTCGTATTCTTCAATTATTTTATGTGTATTTAAATGGTATATTACGTTCGAAGATTATATAGATCTCTGAGGATGATCGTTTATATACGAATAATATCAAATTATTATTAAATATCAAATATACTACGAAAACTATTTCTCAAAAAGCGGAGCTTAATCGCCCCTAGTACTCAAACTTTTTCTTACCAACAACTTCATTACAAATAATGGATAGAACAGGCGCTGTTGAAGATCTTCCATCATACACTTTGATCACATCAGCACTATTTAAGCAACTGAAAAGAAGAATGAGTTAATAACAATTTCATTGTAACTTATGTATGATAAGTATTATTTGAATTTACATTCAAATTTTACCTTTCATCGCCTTTCTGTAAAAATGACTCTTCCAACACTAACTTGATTCGTTCGTTGTTCCTTAAGACGAAAAATAATGTTATATTTTAATTGTTATATGATGAGTATAATGTATATGATTTATAAATAAATCCATAAAATGAAAATTTATGCGAGGATGAATTATAAAAAAAAAAAAACAAATACCATATTTTTATTTCATCTTGAAAAATTTAAGTATAGACCAATTTTAAATATATTTTATTTTTAGTTTTAATTTTTTGCAATAAGTAATTATAAAGGTATTTTTAGATTTTGCAAGGTATTACGGTAATGAAAAGAGTAATTAAAATATTATATTACCTTGCATTAAAATGATAGTTGCAACGAATATTGCTCGGATAGCTTGAGGGATATCTCGGACTATAGAGACGACCAAACGACGGTTTTTTAGCATTTGAATCAAATACATAATCACACCCAGTGCCTTGAACTTGGACACCATCAGTTTCAAAATTTCCTGTTACACAAAATAACTGATTAAGTACGCTGACAAACTTAAATACAAACACATATTTTAAAAGTCGATTATCTCGCCATCCGATGATTTTTAGGGATTTTCCCTTAGTCACCTTTAACGACACCCACGGAGTGGCATATACTACCACATGGCTGGCAAGTTGCTTTAAAAATGTATATTACAAAAAGTTAGGTCATAGTATCTAGTGATCAGATACAATAATATTTCAGAAACATATAAATGTAAGTTCTGCTTTGCCAATTAGTGGCCCGCCTTAAGTATATTTTTTTCCGTGAAGAAGATGTCTAAAAGCTGACATTACAGAACATTTTTTATAAATTTTTAAGTATGTAAAATGTAACATTAATGCTTAATAAAAGCAAAGTGATTGTAAAATAACATGATAATTCAACTTACTGCGGTCTATGAAGTTATAAGTACCAATGAATCCTGTCGCGTTGGATTTTTTAGTTCCGATATAAAGTTCGAGTACCAGAACCGACCCGAATGAATATAGTGCTGGTGGTACGTCAACTCTACTTCCACACAACACCCGAGACCACATCGAGTATTCATTAACTTTCGGAGGGCCAGGACCGTGGATGCCATCTTCGGTGTATACTTTCAGGTAATCTCCACGAGTACAACTAAAAACAAATATTCAAAACTTCTTCTCATTTCATTTTTATGAAAAATTCGTAGCATCCTCACAAAAAAGCATCGCAGGGCTTATCTTAGTGACGGCTGGTCGTTCACATACAGTTCTTTAAGTTTTTTTTTCAACATATTTTTATTTCCAAGCATGTACAATGATTGTATATCAGGTGATATTTCGTTCAGATAGTAAGGCGTGAGGTAAATAGAATTTCGGACTCCGTATATATTATTATATCTAGGTAAAGTATATTTGCTACAATATGTTTGATTTCTTAAGTTATTTGGTCGAGATCTTTCTTCTAAACACTCACTCTGATTACTATCTAATAAAAAATGGTATTTAATTTTATCAAAAACATTTACTACTTTACAAAATTTGAAACTTTCTATTTCGTCATTATTTTTTTAGGTATTATTGTTTTTAAAATTCTTAATTGTAAGTTATAAATGTCCTGTATATAAGTTTTATAAGTTCTTCCATAACTACTCAATCCATAACTTATAACCGAGTCCGCAAGCGCCATATATAAAACTCTGAGTGTACCATAGGGAAGTTTGGGTCTCAATATTACGATTTTGCTTAAGATTGACCTAAGTTTTTTACAGACATAATCTTTATGGGGTCCCCAGTTGAATCTGTTGTCAATATTGAGCCCTAGGTACAGGTGTTGGTCCACCAGTTCCAACTCCGGACACGAGTAACTCATGGCGCACGTGGAGAAGGCAGAGTGGAGGCAGGCGTGGCTATGAGTCTTTACAACTGGCTGTGTCTCTGTCTTGCTGCTGTGATGAGTGAATGTGAATTATTTTTGTTTTTTGTTCATTTATTTCTAATCTTATATCATGTGACCATTTACAAATTAAGTTATAATTCTCCTGTATCATAATTTGCGCTTTCGAGACTTCTTTGTGTGCAACAAGGATGCAGGTGTCATCAGCGACCTGGTGTACGGAACCCTTGCTTATAATGTTTAACATATCGTTTACATACATCAAGTATTCTGTCGGACCAAAAATGGAGCCCTGTGCCTTTAGTGGTTAACATTTTTTGACCGTATGTATTTGCAATTTTTACCGTAGTGAATCTGTTTTTGTGATAGTTTTTTATAAGTTCCAGCAAAGGTCCATGTATACCATTTCGTGATAACTTGTCGTACAATATTGAATAGTCTAACATATCAAAAGCACTGGAAAAATCGATAAATAATGCAATCACATGCATTTTATTATTTAAATAACTATTAACTTCGTCCGTAAATTTATAAAGAAGTTGTGTGGTACTTTTTTTTATTTTGGAAACCTTACTTATTACAATGAATTACGCAGTTAGTTTGCAGATACCTGTTTATTATATTTCCAAAATAGCGTTCTATAATTTTGTATATACATGACAGAATTGTGATTGGACGGTAATTATTGTAATCGGTGTGGGATACTTTTTTATAAATGGGTCTTATTATCCCAATTTTTAATAGGTCTGGGTATATTGCGGAATCTATACAACAATTAATAAGATGCGTTATTACTGGCGCTTTATATCTTTTATCCGAATGTCGTCGTAACCAGGGCTTTTGTTATTATTTAGTGATTTTTTAATTTTTATCACAGTGTCTACACGTGCATGACTTAAAAAAATTGATCTGTCGGGCACGATTTCGTAAGTAGATTTGTCTAAAAGTTGTAGTTGACATCCGTGATATTTATTTTTAATACTATTATCGAATGCCATTACAAAATTATTGGCTAAAGTTGACGGGTCTAAGTGAAAAGTTCTGAGCAAAGTGTTATCTATACATTTAATTACATTGTTTGTTATGTCATTAATAATTGACCATATCTTTCTAGTATTTTTAAAATTATTACAAATTTCTGTCTTAATTTGCCTATTTTTTAAGAACTGTACATATTTGTTTGTTTTAATTCTATATCTATTATACAATATTTTTTTGTGGGTTTTTTACATCGTTTAACCAGATTTTATTAAGTTCATGTCTTTTATTACACATTTTTTCCAAGTAATGGTTTGCCCATTTACATATTTTTCTATTATTTTTATGTGTATATATGAACATACTGTTGATAGAAGCAGATTTAAATTTTTATTAATAAATTCAATAATTTCATTAGGGTTACTATATAGCAAAGGTGTAATTAAATCCATGCTGTCAAGTTCTGTGCGCAATTTTTTATAATCATAAAGAATGCACCGCTGGTTACTGTTCGTGTGTGAGTTACCGACATCACACAGTGCCCCTACTAAAGCGCAATCTATTATGTAATGATCAGCTGGAGCGACATTAATCAGTCCCGTTTAAACACAGTGCTCGCTAGTATTGCGTACGAATATGTGGTCTATGCATGATTTAGTAATTAATTCTCCATATTTTTCAATGCGCGTGAATTGATTGATCCCACTCTCAAATCCCATTTGACTAAATGTATTTAAATAGCGAGTTACGATGGGGTTCGGTTGTTTAATATTAATGTTAACATCTCCCAGAATTAAATAAGTTTTTGTACGTGAGTAACCAGCGATCAAACGAGAAAACTCAAAAATAAATTTATTCTTGTTAGTATTAGGCGGTCTGTTCACAACACATATACCAATTCTATCGTTATTGTAGTTAAAAATAATGTCGCCTATGCTGCATTCACAGCATCGGAGGTAATTCCTATATTTTATAAAGTTTATACTTTCATGTACGTATAGTAATATACCACCCCCTTTTCTGTTGAATCTTAATTCTGTATACAAAGTATAATTTGGTAAGTTATATAAAGTTGAGCATGCTTCATTTAAGTTAGCTTCTGTAATAAATATTAAGTGAACAATATTTTTTGAAGTAGATATTAAATATTCTAGATGATCATAGTTTTTAGTTATTGAGCAAATGTTAACGTGAAATAATAAAAGGGAACTGTTAACTTTGGGTATTCTTTCAGTAAAGTTATTTCACGTAGAACAATTCAATTATTTCACCATTTGTATCATACATTTTTGGTGATGTAAGATGGTACTTAAATTAAAATTTTTTTACACAAATTTTTACTTTTTACCTACTAGTTTTTCCAAGTCCTTAAGAGAACATATTGTAATGGTTTTATCCTTTTCGTTTTTTCGTTCCAGAATTGTGTCATTTTTGCACCATATGAACTTAAACAAGCATGTGTCCTTTAGCTCTTTTTGCTTTCCACAAGAGAAAGGCCGTGGTTGGCGGGAGACGTTCTCGGAGGTATATCCTGGCATCATTTGAATATCCCAGGTCTTTGCTAGTGATAATGATCTGTTTATAGGTGTCTAACCATTTGTCCCTAGCACCCGAGATCAGCGTCAGTACTATGGGCGACGGCGATTGTTGCGCGCCCGAGCGATTCACTTTTTTTCGTTGACGGTATGCCTTGATTACGTCCGACGTATTTTGATTTAATTTCGCACTAATTACACTCGCGATATTTTTTATATCTTCATTTATTTATTTATTTATTTATTTACACTTTATTGCAAACCTCACAAAGAAAGTTATACAAAGGGCGGACTTAATGCCTTTAGGCATTCTCTGCCAGTAAACCCGAGGCGTGGAGAAATGTTGTTAAGGTGCTTTAAACTGGGTTACAGAAAAAGCAAATCAATATAGGACCTAACGAAAATAAAGATGCAATATAAAATACTAATACAAATAATAAATATAATATATATACATATACATACGTACACACATATATACATATACATACATGCATATATAAAACTTAAAAAACATTATTATGACTGTAATGACCAATCAATAATTCTAACTGACAGTTAAAAGGTGTTCACGTACAAGTCTTTTAAATATCGACTTATTGGTAACTTTTCTGATGTCTTGGGGCAAAGAATTCCAGAGCAGTATAGCCTGAATGGTAAAGGAGTGACCAACAAAATTGGTAAAGTGTTGCGGGATACTCATCTTGTAATTAGATGAAGACCGCAGGCACCGATCATGAATTGAGCATTGAAACTGAAATTTATCCTTAAGATACGAAGGGTAAGTAGTATCATTTATGATTGAGAAAAGAACAAGCAGAATTCTAGAGTTTCGCCTTTGTTGAGTAGTAAGCCATTTAAGACGAGAACGGTATTGTGAAATATGGTCATACTTACGAAGGTTGAAAATATATCTTATACAATTATTAACAAGGCGCTCTAGCTTGTTTAGAAGATCTTTGTTCAAATCACAGTAGCACACATCTGCATAATCAATGATTGGTAAAATGAGTGTCTGAACAAGCATAAGCTTAGTTTCCCATGGAAGAATTTTTTGAGGCAATAGAGCACTCGTAGCGTGGCGGTTACTTTACGGCTAACTTCAGTTATGTGTTTTTCCCAGTTCAAGGTGTTATCGATATGTAGCCCAAGATTTTTAACAGAGCCCGAAAATGGAATCACTGCATCGTTATAACGTATAAAGGGTAGGTTTCCAACATTGTCTTTAGCTAGCATTTTAGTACTACCAACCAGCAATGATTGGCATTTGGTTGCATTCACAGATACTCCAAAGCGTAAGGACCAGTCTGATACTGCTTTCAGACAGTCATTTAATTTATTAATTGCATCGTGGAGTTCTTCAATATCAGACTGTACATAAATCTGCAGGTCGTCTGCATACAGATGGTACGAACAATTAATATTAGAAGTGATAAAATTTATCTAAAGTCACGATAGCCGAGTTGTTGGGTGGTCGGAATTTCGAGTCGAGAGACCCGAGTTCGAGCCCCAGGTGGCAGTACCAATGAGTTTTTTAAAAACTTATGTACGAATTTCATCGTTGGCTTGGACATAAAGGCGGCGACGGGCTCACCACCTGTCACGTTGTCCCGAAAATATCTTCGGTGGAAGGTGGGTCAAAGGGACTTAATTGTCTAGACTTGACCTCTGTCTACCCCTGTATTGGGAATTGCGTGAAGATATTTATATTTATTTATTTATGAAGATCAAATTTATAAAAATTGAGAAGATAATGGGAGAAAGTATACCGCCTTGCGGAACGCCACAACTTAGTCCCGCCCATTGAGAGGTCTATTGTCCCATATAGACTGATTGCTGACGTCCGCGAAGATAAGAAGAGAACCACTCCAATACCGTGGAAGCGAATTTAAAGTTAGAAAAAATTGCAAGAAGGATATCATGGTCGACTGTGTTAAAAGCATTCGAAAAGTCCACAAGCACCATAACTGTAACTTTCTTCTTCTCCATACCCTCACGAATATCATCAGTGATTTTAAGTAGTGCAGTTGTGGTGCTGTGGTCAGGACGAAACCCAGACTGAAAGTTACTCAGTAGGTTATGTTCATATACAAATTTGGAAATTTGCTTATGAACACAGGCTTCCAAAATTTTAGAGAGAAATGGCAATATTGAAATAGGACGGAAATGATGCGAAGTGTAGGATTAGGTACTTTGGGGAAAGGTCGCACGAAAGCCTTTCTCCAAAGAGAGGGATATTGTCCAGAGTCTAGGGAGAAATTAATAATGTGAGTGATAGCAGGAAGTATAAATTCAAGGATGTTGGCTATCATAACCCTACTAACCTCATCGCATCCCACGGCCCTGGATTTTATTGCCAGTACTGCCTTACGTACCTCATCCTAATTGACGGGAGAGAAATTAAAGATAGGGATGTGTGGAGACTGCATTGAAGCAATGTATGCTTTGGTTTGTGCCCGGATTGTAGGGTCCATTGCAGTAGTAGCAGTAAAGTATAGATTCAAATCATCGTGGGAAAGAGAAGGACCATACTCCATGATAGGTGATTTAGCTACGCCCATTGAATTGAGAAATTTCCACACATCAGCTGGTGAAGAGTTAGTTATATTGTTTAGGAAGTATCGGCGTTTAGCAGTTCGTACCATCTGGTTACACCTATTCCTAGCCATTTAAAAAGACAACCAGTCTTCTTCAATACGAGACCTCTTGAATCGCAAGAAAGTTCGGTTTCGCCTGTACATTGCCCTCCGCACATCGTCAGTCATGCAGGGAGCTGGCAAACCTTTAACTCTGACCTTATGGACTGGGGCATGGGCATCATATAGAATAATTATCGTGCTATTTAGGGCATGTACCTTTTCATCGACCGTGGAAGCAGCCGCCAGCGAGGCAAAATTAATTTGAGACGCATCACTGTGCAAATTATCCAATTTTATCTTAGTAAAGTTACGGAAGTGTAAAAATGAAGTACCACGTTTAGGCGGTCTAAGCTTATACGAAGCATAAATAAGGTCATGTCGGGAGAATCCTGGGGCTGGAAGCTGACCATGTGCAACCACATGATCAGAAGAACTAGTAATAATGAGATCTAAAAGAGAGCCTTCAGTGTGGAAATTATGATGGGTAGCCCTTAAAGGTAAAATTCCAAGATTGACGGACTCTAAGATCGAGCGAAGTTTTTGTGTACGAGAAGAATTCTTCAGAATATCAGTGTTGAAATCCCCCATGATTATGCAGTGTATATACTGAGAACCTATGTTTTCGAGAGCCATTTCCAAATTGGCGAAGTAATCAGTAGAAGGAGGACAATACACTACTCCGAGAGTTATCCTTGTGCCCTTGACATCAAGTTCCACAAATAAGTGTTCATCGGAGGCAGAGTATGGAGATGGAGACGTTGATAATATGTTATATGGTAAAGAGCTATGAAGATAAATAGCAACTCCACCACCACCTTTATTTGTACGATCATTTCTTATAAGTACGAAACCAGGTATTGGATACATGGTTGACTGTAAACACGGCTTCAACCAACTCTCAGAAATTAAAATAGCGTGTAAGTTTGTATTAGCAAATGAAGTTTCGAGTTCTGCATAATGACTTGGTATGCTTTGTGCATTTATGTGACAAATATTGAACAGTTTACTGGCTGAAGGGAACACATTATTTAAAAGACCATTTAAAGAAGAAACGTTGTCAACTGGTCATCGCAAGAAACTAAAGACAAGTCTGAGTCATAGGAATAAAAGGATTCATCATCAGTCATAATGGAATAAGATATATATTAATGTAATTATGTAAAATAAAAATACAAATAATAATAAAAAATAAAAATATAAATAAAATAAAAATACAAATACTTTAAAAGAATATATGTAAAACTAAGAGTAAGCTACAAACATGCAAAATGATATAGAAGGATAGAAAAAAATCATAATACACCAACCCTCAAGTTGACTGTTTACATTAAAATAAACCAAACTGAAAAAAATAAACACTACACAATTATGAACATGTAGAAAATAAAAAAAAAAGAAAACAAAAACGAAAACAGTATCGAAACAGAACTACAAATATATGCCCAGAATATACAGGAAGCATCAATTAACTAAACAAAATAACGAAACAATGTTGAAAAATATCCAAAATAATAGAAAGCGAATTTAATACGACGAGGTTAAGTACTACGCAGTGTATATAGTCGTCTCAATGAAGTAAAGAAAATCTGCCACTGTTATTATCTGTGACCATAGAGAAATACACGTATAACCTGGCATTGACATTGTGATTTTGACATTGTTACTGTCATTTACTTTAGTAAACTGACATTGATGTTATAATTAGATTTTGATAAATATTAAAGGTAATAAAATAAAATACAGTAATGGCCTAAAAACAAATAAATGAAGTTATAAGACCAAGTATTCAAAAGTGTGAAAGTCTACAACAAAACTGAATAAAAAATAAAGTGCATATGTTAAAACACAAAGAATGTCAATATTATGTTCTAATTACTTCACCTTGATTATTAAAGGAGTGAAGAGACTATTGCTTGGAAGCGAAACGCCTTGCTCTTTTGATGTCATCACTCTGCTTCTGATTTGTTCTAAAAGGATTATTAGTTCGCGCTATTTCTTGCTGACAAGTAGAATTGGATGGGCTTTGCTGCAAATGAGAGACCTTCTTGCTCACTGAAACACTGTCTGCATGACGAGGACTATTGCCAGCCCTGTGAGACGACGGTGCAGAATCAAACTTGACCTTCAGAGCTTCCAACTCATCTTCAGAGGAGATCTTCTTACGACCTTCAGGAAGCTTAATATGAATAATCCCATCATGACTCCAAACATTTTTAACCCCAAAATACTTACAGGCATTTTTGTGAACTGCTTGTCGTGTTTTCGTCAAAAATTCACAGATTGAGACAGTGGATCCTTTCAACTTGGATTTTGCCTTCCAAACCTCTGCTTTATTGTGATGGCCATGAAAATAGGCAAGAACAGGCCTAACTTTATCGCTCTGTCTCGCACCAAGTCTATGGGACTGTTTGAGAGAAGAGTCGGCAATATGTGGAAGACCCATCTTACCACAAATCAGTTGGAGTACCTCATTCTTTGTATTTAACTCTGGAGATTCAGGGATTCCATGAAAAAGGAGTGATTTCCGTCGATGCCTCATCCGTCGATCTCATCAATATTTTTCGAACAGTCTAATATTTGCTGACGTAGAAGACTAAGCATTGAAGTTACAAGATCCTTGAAAACGCAGAACTCTTCACGTAACTGTACAAGTGTTGTGTTTGGTGGAGTGGATGCTGCATTCAAACGTCTTTCTAATTCCGCCATTTTTAGAAATAAACTTCCTTCCAGTTCTTTCTGTACATTTTCCACATCAGAAATATTTGCCATTTTTATGTTATATACAAAAATGTAGTGCTATGATGGTTTATGGAGGGAGGGTGTACTATGTAAGTGCTTATAACTTTCTTATATACATGTGATATTATAACAAAATATCCAGATACTATTACTTATTATAGCAAAAATAAATTATTTTGAAAAACTGTTAAGATTTATTTAAAACATTAATTAAAGTACGAGAGCTCCAAAACAGCTGTTGTTGGTTTCGCACCTACCTTCGAAAAAATTTCATTATCTTTTTCACTTACACCACACACTTCTACACAATTTAATAACTGCGACTGCTCCAAATAGTTGAGTTTTGACTCCAATAACTCTTGTTTTAGTTCATAATTCTTGTGAATATTTCGTAGGTCTTGACATTTATTTTCGAGGCTTTTAATGTTGCTTTCGTACATGGCGATTCTGTGTTCAAAATCATCAATTTTGTCACTGAAGACTGCAGCGACCTTTGGAGCTCTTCACGAAGGACATCTCGAACCTCACGACGTATTTCGCTGAGTATTTACTGTGAAACACTATTGGCGTTAAGGTTAGATGAAGTTTCAGTGTCAGAGATATCCTCATCATCAGCCTCCGGCAATATGCAAGAAACTCGCCTGGTTTTCATGCTACCTGCACAACTTTTACACTTCCAATCGACTGAGTCTGTTAAATACAACGCGTTAAGCTGTTCAGTAGTTATTGATGCACAGGAGCCGTGCAACCATTTATTGCATTTACTGCATTGAATACCCGGGTTCTTCTTCGTCAACTCTTGCACACTTACAACATATGGCCATTGTAATATACTACACGCGGACCGTGATTTGTACGTACGTCAATCAGAACCGACGTAACGACTGTGACTTAATTAATTTGACGAATGGCGTAAACACCGGATTTTAAGGTCGCCATCTCAAGGTCCTGGCTTCGATTCCCGGTCGGGCCAATGTAGAAAATACAATTTTTTAACATTTTCGCATACATACATATGGGTTTAAAGAACTTTTTTCTATAAGAACATTGTGTCGTTCACTTACATGAAATTACAATATGAAAAAAGAAAAAAAATCTTATTCTAGAGTAGGAGCATGCAAACAAAATTACTTATAATACAGTACAATGGTAAGGTTATTTTTTTACAGAGAGTGCTTATGTAGAAAAAAATGTATAAAGAATATACATTTTTAAAAAAATCTACAGTTTGTTTGTAATGCATAATACGACTTGAGTTTCTTTTTAAATAAATTTACATTTGTGTATTGCTTAATTTCGACTGGTAGCTTATTGTATAATTGTACTCCTTCAAACATAATATTATTTCTTCCATATTTATTTGTTCTAGGTGGACGTACCATTAACTTGTTTTTATTTCTAAAATTGTATTTATGTGTCTTTGTAGTAAATGTAATGTTTGTTTTAATAGTATTCGAAAGTATTTTTTTATTAGTAAGCATGTATTGAAATTATATATTTGTTTTATATTGTATAATTTAGTTTTCCTGTATAATAGTTCAGTAGAAGTAAAATGCTTGTAATGGTATAGTTGTTTCATTGATTTATTTTGTGTTCGCTGTAGTTGTTCTAGGTTGGTTTTAGCAGCTGATCCCCAAACCTCAATTAAATAATCTAAATGAAGCTTAACCAGAGAATTATATACAGTACTTCTTACTCTAAAAGGTATACAATTTCCTATTTTGCGTATTACTCCATTGAATGACATTAGTTTTGATCTTACATGTTCTATGTGTGGTTTCCATGATAATTTGTCATCTAATATTAGGCCTAAGTATTTTTCATGGTTAGATCTATTAATTACTTCATTGTTGATTGTAAGCGACGTTTTAGAAACAATTTTTTTTTATTTTTGGCGGCAAATATCATGTAAGATGTTTTTGTGGCGTTTATCGTTAAGAGGTTATGCAGAAACCACTCATTAAGCAAGTTAAGATCAGTTTGTGCTTGGTTAATAATATTAGATATGGAGTGTCTGAAGTAGAAAAGACAGGTGTCGTCTGCGTACATGGTTAAATGTCCTGTTAGCCCTATTTGATTGACATCGTTTACGTAAATTAAAAACAGCAAAGTAAGATATGAGACTAGGAGTACTTTCGGATTTTCCTATTCTTAAATTTTGGTACCTATTTTGTAAGTACGAAGATAATATTTTGTAAGCTTGTCCAGAGATGCCTAAATCATTATTTTTTTAAAAGCTTTACATGGCTAACAGTATCAAAAGCTTTTTTCAGGTCAATAAAAGTTCCTAGGCAAATGTGTTTTTGATCGATGTTTTTTTTATTTTCGTTACCAAGTCAATGACAGCAGAAAGTGTATTATATTTTTTTCTAAAACCGTATTGTTGATCAATTAAAATATTCTTTTCAGACAAATATTCATTGAGTCTTGTGTATATTATTCTTTCAAAGATTTTAGAAATTACAGGGAGAATAGATATAGGTCTGTAATTATTGGGATCAGATTTTTTTCCGGATTTGTAAATAGGTGTGTCCTTCGCTATTTTTAATCTATCAGGGAACATGCCATTTTCTAAGTACTTATTTATGCACTTAATTTATCCTCCAACAATTAGACTTCTTAAACATTTTATAGTTTTAGTACTTATACCGTCAATACCAGCAGAAGTGTTGGCATCTAAATTATCAATTATTTTAGTGATTTCTGTGGCAGTACATGGCTTAAACTGTATTAATGAGTTACTTATATCATGATTTCGATAGAAAGAGTGTAAGTTAATATGATATATTGTTGGTATTTTACTCGCTAATTCAGTACCAACAGATGAAAAGAAGGTGTTAAAGGCTTCGCAAATTTCTAAGTCCTTATTTAATATACAAGAATTTATTGATAGTTTAGGAGGAGTACAACTATTTCTAACATTATTTCTAGTTAAAGAATTAATAACCTCCCACATTCTTTTTAGGTTTATGTTACATTGGTTAAAGATTTTATCATAGTATTTAGTTTTCTCGTAAATAATCTTCTTTTTCACTTTATGTTTTTCTGATACGAAAGTCTTATGCAGTTCTGTATTTTGATTATCAGTTTTTAGTTTTTTCCATAAAAAAATCCGTCGATTAATCATTTCAATTACTTCCCGATTTATCCAATCGTCTTTAGGTAAGTTTAATATTTTTGTTTTAAATATTTTATTTTTGTTTATTTTTCCGTTATAAAGTTTTCTAAATAGTTGTAGTGATCGTCTTTATTTAAGTATGTACACTTTGAAAAAGTTTCATAGAGATTTTTATAGTCGATTCCTTCATAGCTTTATCTTAATTTTGTTTGTGGCGTATGTTTTGAAAACTCCAAGTAGATCTGTTTGTGGTCAGACATAGAAGATTCCAGGATTGCCATATAAAAATAACTGTTATTTCAATCAGAACTGATGTGGTCTAAAATAGTTTTGGACGTTGTAGTTTCCCGTGTGCAGAAATATTTATCGATCTTATTTACAAGAAAGTAACCAGCCTCTTCAAAAGTTGACAGATAATTTGTAATATAATTGTTCATTATTAATAAGTTCAAATTGAAGTCGCCGAAAACAATCGACCTCTTCCTTTTCTCTAATTGCAAGGAAAATCGGTCCGTTGCCGTTACCTTTGTACGATAGTATCACCTGGCTTATATACACCCCCAATGTTTAATGCAAATTTAGGTAGATATATCCATAAAAAATGATTGTAATTTTCAAACACTTCCTCGGTTACGTTATATTTGATGCTATTATGTACGAAGATAGACACGCCTCCTCCTCGGCTGTTCGGTCTATAGTTATAAATATGTGTATAGTTCGGTAAATGGTATAGGTTGGCATCTTGTTCGGATCTCAACCACGTTTCTGTAAGTACATGTATCAAAGAGGGTATTACTTTAATTATACATTGTAGTTCATCAAATTTTCCTGGCTTACGTGTACTGCGTACATTTGCATAGAAAAATTTCAGAGAATTTGACTTTGACGGTATAATATCTTGATAATTATTTACTAGACTGTATGATATTTTATCCAGCGTACCCTCATTCCCAGTAGAAGATTTCGACTTTGATACATTTTGTTTTTTGTAAAAGTATTTGTGTTTATAATATTTGGTAAACCCTTAATGTATTTTATAACTAAGTTTTTTTCGCCATTCTTTATTCGTACTTTTAATTCTTCATTGAGACTTTTCATATAGTTACGCTGCGCTATTGTTTGATCCGAGTAAAATTTTATATTTTTATTTAATTTGTTTTTATTTCGTAATATGTATTTCGGAATTTCAGCGTTTTCAAACACTAATTTTAATGGTCTAGTCTTATTAGGGTTATATTTACCTAATCTTATTATTTTCAGCGGGTCCGGACAGTTTTCATATATTGAAGTAAGAATGTCTTGCACTTGTTTACAATCATATTTATTTGCGTCGGTAGAATGCTCAGGGCTGTTAGTCTCCGCTACCCCCACAATCACAATATTTTTTTCTCGATACAGACGCTCTTGTATTTCTCGGTAGAGAGTATGTTGATGTACGAGTTGCGATTTTGACGATAAGTTTGTGTTATTTTTCAATTGGGATATATCATTTTCCAATACTTCTATTCTTTTCTGAGTTGACTGATTTTCTGTTATAACACTTTCTAGTGCTTCTTGAATTTTATTATATTTTAAAGTTAAATTTTCAGATACAGATTTTATCCTTTATTTATTTTATTTCTTCCCGGATTTGTGCAATGTTCATCGTTGCTTGGACATAAAGACGGCGATGAACTCACCACCTGTCATGTTGTCCCGAAAATGTCTTCGGTGGAAGGTGGGTCAAAGGACTACCCTGTATTTGGAATTGCGTGAAGATATTTTTTTTATTTTATATTCAAGACTGTGATGATTCAAGATCACTAAAGTAAGTGACTGCTATAAGTAGAACTGTTGGAAAAATCTAAGTGAGAGAGCGTTTTCAACATCGCATCGGGTAAATAAATACGTAGAAAGGGACAACATCATATACATTGCTCTGATCCCAAAGTAGGGAGCCTAAGAACTTGTGTTATGGAAAGAAACAAAGAAGATACCACAAACAAAGGACCAGACGCGGAAAATGTAAAAAAATATGTTATGTACCTGACCGGGAATCGAACCCGGACCTCAAAGACGACGACACCATGCAAATCGGTGCGCCACGAAGGAGGTTAAAATATTTATTCATAGTTCAAATCCAAAATAAGTCTCTGTATGGATTTTAAAAATATGCGATTCAATATCATAAGCAGGCATTTCTACTTTCTTTGTGTACAAGATATAAATTATAGGATACTAAATAAATGGTGTGAAAAACGAACGTTTTTGTTTATTTATTGGCTTGAAATCTAACCCGTTAGCTTCGGATAAAGCCAGTGTTTTTCGCGGCCGTTGAACGAATTTGTTTGAGCTTATTCGTGCTTATTCCTATTCGTGCAGTTTGAAATGTTGTTACTTCTCTATCCATATTCTACTATGTATGTGAAGCCTTACTTAAATTAAAGGTAATTTTTACTTATAGTAAAAACATAATTTAAACATATTTGCTGCTGAAAGCTAGTTACTCGTAATAATGATATCAGACTATACGACTTTCAGTACCAAACCGTGAAATTTCGCCTTAATATATAACTATATATCCATAATGCATATATATTCAATGAGGTCCACATGATATCCCAAATTATCCATAATGCGAGGACAAACATTCATATTTATTAAATAAATTGAACCTTTTACAGCATTTGAACTCACAAACCTCGCAAATGAATCCGTATCATTTTATTTTCCACCATATCAAAACCACATATCATTTATGTTGTTGTCAACAACAGACCATGTATTGTCGACTCGCTTGATTACCCAATACACCGTTTAAAATAAGTCTTGATAGCCGTGTGGTTGGGTAATTGGTATTCGAATCTCGGGTCGAGTTCGATCCTCATGTAGTAGGTTCGTACCAATGAGTTTTTTCAAATTTTTTGTATGATTTACATGGCTATGGCTGCGCCATAAATACGGCGACAAGCTCACCACCTGGCACGTTGTCCCAAAAAATGTCATCGGTGAAAGGTGGGTTGAAAGGACGTAAATATCTGGACCCCAGTCTACTCCACTATTAGGAATAGCGCAAAGATACAACAAACAATGACAAACCCTCCTTACGACAGAGCTGGATGCTACAGTGGAATTTCACAGACCTTATCGGTCTATAATATCATAAATATATCGGTAATAATTAGTTACGATAGCCGAGTGGATGGCTGGTCGGAATTTCGTGTCGAGAGACCCGAGTTCTATCCCAAAGTGGCAGGCTCGTACCATAGGTTTTTCAAAACCTATGTAAGATTCATATCGTTGGCTTGGACATAAAGACGGCAACGGGCTCACCACCTGCCATGTGGTCCCGAAAACATTCGGTGGAAGGTGGGCCATAGGGACTTAATTGTCTAGACTAGTCTTCTGTCTACCCCTGTATTGGGAATTGCGTGAAGATATTTATTTACTATTTATTTAATAAGTGAAATATTAGGCATTATGCCAACACCAATGCTAATTCTTTCATTGGGAAAGTGACCTTTAAGTCCTATAGAGAACTTTGACAGCCTCCTTATTAAATAATAATATTATCTTTGATAATAACCGCACAAACAACCCAGATAGAATAGCATGAAATAAGCTTGTAAGTTTTTCTTTACGAGGTGTGAAATAGACATTTGTTTTGGTACAAAGTCGTAAAAGTTGGCGTTGTATACGGCTCGGTTATTTACGTACGCTTAAATTGTTTCGCCTGAGACAGCTTTTCTCGGAATCCTTATTCTCGTTCCACGATAAAAACTACGTATAATGGTACGATTTTAAATTTATTTTAATACCTTCTAATAGTTAAAATGTACATCTAAATAGGATATCACGATAGCCTCGTTATTGGGTGATCCGAATTTGAGTCGAGAGAATCGAGTTCGATCCCAGATGGCAGGCTCGTACCACTGAGTTTTTAGATCTCTGTCAACCCTCATATTGGGAAAGGCGTGGAAAAAATACTTATTTATTATCTTATAAACACTTAAGTTGCTTTAAGGTATTTAAGGTATACGGATACTGATCAAATAAGCTCATGTCTAAACACATTAAAGTCACCTTTACTAATTCCACATATATAGGTATATATATATATATATATATATATATATATATATATATATATATATATATATATATATATATATATATATATATATATATATATATATATATGTAATTAGTAAAAGTGACTTTAAATGTGTTTCAAGATGAAGTTCCACCAAGAGACATCGATCGTGAGTATTCAAGCTCATGTCATATTTATAATAATTTTATTTATTTTTATATTACAGACCATATAAGATAAGCAGTAGTAAATGCTAAGAAATATGACTTACTCAAGATTCTCCTTATAAATATCGAAGTCAGTGAAAAGTAACTCGACAATTTGATGTGATGATGCGAGAAAAATATAAATTAAACACGTTGAATGTATTGAATACGGTCGTGGATAATCCGGGCTGCTAAACGTGCCACGTTCCTTGCCATACGTAGACGAAAAACGCACACAATGACAACCTGGTAAAACAAAAAAAAGTATTACTTGTGAAAGAAGAAAAGTTGTGTAACAAAACTCTTAACTATTAATATAATCTAAAAAATGACAAAAATGAAGACACTAGTCACGAACGTTTCATTATTTACTTGAACTGAGATGAAAAGTTATAATCGTCTATTTTCTTTGTGACGGAACTTAAAGCAGTTTTTTATTCTCCTTTCTTCATCAGTGCGGGAAATAGTCTCTTGTTGCTTTTATGCTCTTACATCTTTTTACATTTTTGCCATTAATAATCACTATGATCAATTGTGGGCTTGTTATTGATGAATTACCACGGTTTTCTAAGGTTTCGCTTTAGAAAACGCCCACCAGAAAAAAAAAACACAAATAACATAAAGCAAATTACATTGTGTTCTAATAATATTATCATTCTGAAGATTACTTTCGAAAAAGCAAAATTAACTCATACGACCGCCGAGCCGCTAGGGAGCAGTATATCGCATTGTTTATATCCAGCCAAATATACATAGAACGCTGTTTTCCAACCTAAACCAATATACACGAAGATGTAAGCATTATGAGCATTATCATGGGATGGTCTGTAAAGTGGTAAGATTTTCTCCATTGTTGGATATTTACTACTAAACATTTACGTGGAAAGTTGATTCATTTAAAAAAAGTACGTTAAAAAAGATACATAAATAAAAATCTATTTACACGGAATTTTAGTTGCTTTTTCGTAAATGTCAGGACAAGTTTTGTATTAAAAAAGTTTTTAAGGAAACATTTTATCCAACAGAAAACTCTAAAATTTGGTAAACTGCAAATATTTTTTTCCGTTATGTTTTAGCCCTAATTGACATGTCGGTCATTTTAAAATACCTTTTTATAGTTAATTTTCGCTTTGTTTCAATGACCTTTATCAATAAACAAATGATTGCAAATAAATTTATAAAAACTTCAACAGCAGATCGCTTGTTTTTTTTTTAATTGTAGACGTGAAATAGTTTTATTTAAGTAACTATTTTTTTATTGAAAATATTCACAATAACTTTGTGAATATTTTCAATAAAAAAATAGTTACTTAGTTCTAATAAAATTCGGCGTATTCATAAACTTAGTTTGTCTAAATTATATATAATATGAAATATAATATCTAATCATTCAGTCAATTCAATCAATTCATTAGTAAAAGAATGATTTTTATAAATAGCAAAGTACTGGGTACATTTATGTTCACACGATTAATAACAGGAAAATATATACAAATACTTACTTGGATTTAAAGCATGTCCTTCATCGACAGTGTGGAGAGATAAGTGTATCAGCAAAACGAATGCAGTTGAGGTCTGAAAAAATTAAATAAAAATTCCCCATCTGATAAATAACTGAATATTTTAAAAACGTAATATACGTTTCTATGCATCTTTGTATTAACGAACCACACTGTTATTAATGTAAATAATATCTCTATAAAGTATTCGAAATTAAAAGAAAGTAAAGTTTTGTCAATGATTGACGTTGTTACATATTCGGCTCGATAGGGACAGGGCAACCTTCCAGAATACGTACCCAGAATGTGAAGTAAGTATATCTCGTGGATACCTATACTATCGACTACTCATTTCCATACATTTTTCACTTTGCCCATTTCCTTTCTCCTTAATGGCAACGCATCTGTACTCCTCTGGTATTCATCATCATCATCACAGCCTGTAAGTGTTCACTGATGGATCTTGGTTTCTTACGTATGGGAGGGTATGCCATAATCTTTCTTCTTCTTCTCAATCTTTGCACCAATGTTTTTCTTTAGGGCAATAACTAAATATTTGTGGAGAGAGACGACGCGATAACCGAGTTGGTAGTGACTCTGCTTTAAGGGGAAGACAAGGACAGCGGATTCCTATCCCGTTAGGGCAAACGTTAGGGTATGTTTACATAGGAATAAATACATATACATACATATTAACGTTTAAAAAAAACGTTAATCTAAAATAATTTAAAATAAATGAATGCATAATATTGTACAGTTAGCATGGATACGAAGGCCATGATAGACGATAGACTGACCACCCATCACGTTGTGTCAAATAAGTTGAAAAGTGGGTTGTCTAGACCTCTACCTATCCCAGTATGAGAAATTGCGTGAAGATAAAAAAGAAAGATGCTCCTTTGCATACAAATGTATCATTGCAGTATTGATGGAAATATTTTGAGGATTTTTATCACGAAACGGAAGCCAACTAAATTGATACCTATTTATTATCATATTTTAATATTTCGTGACAATTAACACCTGTAATCTATCGAGTTTCAATTTTTAAATTTAAATTTATTGGAGCAATTTATTTTCCTAACAAATGAAAGTTCTAAAGGCACTGTATAATATTGATTACAGCATTGTTGTACTACAGTATAATGGGATTATTTCAAGTATTATAGGAAAAACATGTTCAAGTATTCATTATGTATTCTTGAGGCTTCTCTTGGCGTATTGAATCATTGTTTAACTATTAGCGGTATCAATTAAATTATTTCATATTTTACTTTTTATTCATTTACAATATATAATTTTAAATTTTATTCAGTGATAATAATGTGGTATATTAGCGGGACAATGGCTTAATTTTAACTGGATTCAAAGAAGAACAAGGTTTTTGTTTCGGTTGTAAGTTCTTATCTGTTGTTACCTCATTACGTAGTCACATGTAAACGATTTCGAAACTTGTGTATTTTCAACTTGACTAACATTTATGTTGGGCCCAAGAAAAACAAGATAATTCATCAAATTTCGTAAGCGTTTTGACTATTTCTGCGGGTTGCTGATGTAATTCACATATTTACTCTAAGAATTATCAACTAAGGTTGCTGAGCAGATGATGAACGTCACGGCACACCTTAGCGGTAAGGATTTAAGTGATAATATACGATTTGTTGACAAAAATTGTCTGGTTGAATTAAACATCCGGAACGTCGTTACTTTTTTTTATCATTACTTATTTCCCAAATACTGAGATAGACGGAGATATAGATAATTAATCCTTTCGACTTTCTTTTCACCAAATAAGAATAAGAATAAGAATTACCGAATAAGAATTCGGGATATACGAGCAGTAACGGGTGGTGAGCCTATCGCCAACGTTTGTTCTAACCGGCTGTACAATATACTTACGTACCTACACATGTGTATATATGAACTTACACATAAATATTCATACAATTTACAACACACCCATGATAAGAGCACAAAAATTCATATAGCTAACACAAATATTTGTCCCTAACGGGATTCGAACCAGAAACCCTTGCTTCCGAAGACAGGGCCATGATCGATTAAGCTATCAAGTCGTTTACATAGATATACAATAATTTTATAAATAACTAATTATTATCAAACAGTGTTAAATGACAAAATCCTATCAGGTTAGTAAAATAATCTACTTACTATGTTTATTTCATGGTTACAATATTTTAAATACATATTTCCCATTAAGAGAAAATTTGATAAGAACTATAAAAAATCTACGAGGATTATAGTGAATCATGTTCAAATGACAAGGCTTATGTTAATATTTTATGTTACAAAAGTATATGAAGTTAAACAACAGCATTCAGTAAAAATTAATCATAAAATATATTTTATTAGGTTCAATTCATAACATTTTTTATTATTTCAGAAACATTTCCGCTCATTTTATCCCTTTCTGCAACCGTTATAACCCATTAGGAATGGTCTTTAATAAATTCTTTTTCGTTTGATAACATTTTTGGTTAAGTTTACACTTTTATTCGAAAAAAATTAAGGCCTTAATTCTTCATCATCACACTCTAAATCTCTAAAGAAATAAAATATAATAAAAGTAAAAGTCACGGTAGCCGAGTAGTTGGATCGAAACAAGAGACTCAAGTTCGATCTCCTAGAAGAAGGTTTGTACCAATGATTATTTTTAAAATTTACTTAGGGTTTTATAGTTTATGTTTTTAAACATATTAATTATATCTTCCCACTCTTATTCTTGTATTATATAAATTTTGAAAAAAAAAATAATTCGGCATTCCCAATACTGGGGTAGGCTGAGGTCTAGGCAATTAAGTCCTTTCGACCCACCTTACATCGAAAACATTTTTGCGACAACTTTAGAGGTGGCGAGGCTGTCGCGGTCTTTATGTTCAAGCAAACGATAACAATCGTACATAAGTTTTAAAAAAACCATTGGTACAAGCCTGACAAATAGAGATCGAATTCGGGTCACTTGACTCGAATTCCGATCGCCCAATAAGTCGGCTATCGTGACCATTATATTGATTCTGTTTGAATCAAAAAAACTTTACAAATTTAAATTATTACGATTTTTATTAAATAAATTCCTGATTTAATACAATAGCCGGAGATCAAAGTTCATATTAATTATTTATCTTCACGCACAGTCCTTGACGGGGTAGCCAGTCCTTACATATTTTAATGTTATATATTTAAAAAAAAAATACTGACGAAATAACATGTTTTTTTTATTCCTTCCTTACTTATTTAAATGGTATATATTTAAAGGTTATGTGACATTTTATTACGAAGATCATAGACCTCCTCAAGAAACATTTTCCGGTGTTGTGCTAACTGGTACTACTTACATATCTTCAGGCACAATCCCTAACGGGGTAGCCAGAGAGAACAGATAGCCAAGTGTCACGATCCTTACATACCTCTTTCGCTTCATTCAGATTCATCATTTTCTTTATACATGCACGTCGAGGTATCCGAGTACTGTTGTCCATCCTGTCTTCGACCAATTGGCTCACATGGTCTTCGAAAGTTAGTCTCGGCCAACCTCGACCCCTTTTAATATCAACTTTTGCGCTATATATTTTGTTCACCATTTGGTCTTCGCTCATCCGCTCAACGTGCCCAAACCATCGAAGCACGCCCTTATCCATTTTAGTGATAAGGTCTTCTTTCAAACCTACCATTTTGCGAATCTCTTCGTTTCGCTTCCGGTCGGCCAAGGTAACGCCGCACATTTTACGAAGAGATCGCATCTCCACTGCATTCAGCCTGCTTTTATGCTTCTTCTGACATGCCCAGGTTTCGCTGCCATATAACAAAGTCGGTACCAGCACTGCGTTATGTATCGCAAGGCGTGCATTTTTCACTACGCCTTGCCTTTGGACTAACGCAGTCAGGGCACCGTTGACCTTGTTTCCGGCAGCGACACGCCTGTCACATCTATATACAATTTCCATCCCGGCTAAAAGCACTGCCCAAGTACACAATCCTTTCACCTGTTCTAGAAATTTCTGATTTACCCATATTTCACACTTCGTTCTTTCTTCTACCCTTTCAAATTATTACCCTTTCAATTAAAGGTTCTGGTACCTTAGTTATATTAGCATTCATACGGAGACCTTTATTTACACATTCCTCTTTCATACACGTGACTAATGCCTGCAGCTCTGCCTCTGACGGTGCAATAAGCACTGCGTCATCGGCATACAGCAGACAATTTACTTTTATGTCACCCAATTTCACACCCAAACAACTATCTTTCAGCTTTTGTAAACAGCTGTCGAGATACAATATGAACAGCCAGAAGGACATGACACAACCCTGTTTTATGCCCGTTTGGACGTTAAACATGGGTGACAGGTCATGCCCTACCCGCACACAGGCTTTGCAGTCACAATAGAGCGATTGCACAGCCCTTAGCAGAGGGCCATCCACATCATACCCCGGCAACAGTTCCCACATGTTCTTCCTTACAACCTTATCAAATGCTTTCTCAAGATCGACAAAAGCACAGAAAATCCTCTGGTTAGAAGCCAGAAGCTTTTCCGTGATCAAGCGGAGAGAAAACACTTGATCCATGCATCCCCTTTCAGCTCTAAATCCGCATTGTGCCTCCCATAAAAATCTTTCCGATTTCTCTCGCATCCTTTGCGTCAGAACCTTCGTGTAAACTTTACTTGCTAAACTGGTCAAGCTGATCGCCCGATAGCACCCGCAGTCAAACTGTGAACCTTTACCTTTATATAAAGGTACAATGACTGCGGATCGCCAATCATTCGGGACATCCCCCGTCTGCCAGCACAAATTGCACAGCAGATGAAAGCTGTTCCAGACGCGTGGCCGACCATACTTGATCATTTCAGCAGTAACTCTATCTAGTTCCGCAGCCATTTCAAACTTCGAATTGAAGTTTGAAATGTGGTAAAGCAAAGTTTATAATTATAAATAATAAAAATGTAAAAAGAAATTTTACGTTTCGAAGTTCATATTTATATTTTATTTTCTTACCTTCATAATAATTTTACCAATCTGAAACAAAAAAATAACTAATTAGACTACTTCCTGTAAATTAAAAAAAAAAAACGCAGTTATTCTTCTCCTGTTCGATGCAAAAAATGTGTGATTACCTAATAAAATGATATTGAATTTTGAATACAATATACATATATAACGGCCCGTAAAAAAGTTCACCGCTGAAAATTTGCCGTCATCCCCAAACTTAACAAGAGTATTGATTGGCACACAAGATTATGTATATGCATATAAACAAAACATAATTGATTACGCGTAAAATGTATTTGATTTTTGGATTTCGTATTAGGGCTTATAATTAACAACTATGCAAATCTTCTAAATGTCGATCGCCAATAAAAAAATTGATATTGCATATTATACTTCCCATAATATTTGGATGTTTACAGGTTCATTATTCATATAAAGGTACAGCATATCTGTGGATACAGTCCTAAGTAAACTGCTGACTAATGTTGACGGCGCTTACGTTACTCGTATCCAGTAAAGTACGGTAAAAGTATTTGCAAAAGAAATATATTTTATCGGAAAATATATATCAGGATATTCTACAAAGGTACGTTTAAATTAAAAGATGCACTAAATGTTCATTAAATAAAAAAAAAATCTTCCCGCCATTTCAATACAGGGGTTATAATTAAGACCTTTCGACGCAACTTCCACCGGAGGTATTTTGGCACAACGTGACAGGTGGTGAGCCCGTCGCCGTCTTATGTCTAAGCCGACGATATTATTCGCACATAAGTTATTGAAAAACCCAATGGCACGAAGCTACCACCTGAGAATCGAATTCGGGTAATTTGAATTCCGATCACCCAACCACTCTGCTATCGTGATTATTCTATTGATTCTTGAAATGTAATTGGTCAGCGCGTTTAGCTTCATAAAACTTTTTGAATTAAATAACCCAAAAATACAAGCTAAAAGGTACTCCTCGATATTTTGGGAATGCTTTGCAGCCGGGAAGTTTTAACTGCGCTGTTCATGGGTGGCAATTAGAATTTATATTCGTACATCCGTACCGGCGGTTTAAATACATATTTAAAGGCAGTTTAAATAAATATTTATCAAATCATATCATCAAATAAAAATAACAAAAAATATTTTTTTTTAAGATTTTAAAGCATATAAATTATGATAACCATTTTGTTACTAAATTACAGAGAAATCTTAAACATTTTTCCTCTTTAATTTAATAACAAAAAAAAAAATATGCAAATTTGAAACTTGTAAATTGTAATTAATTTAGAGGTAGAGACGATATACAATTAGAGTGGAGGCTCTGGTCCCTCGTCAAACTTAAAGAGTTCCACAATATCCATGTTCCACAAGTAAAAGTAATATATATTTTATTGTACACCAAGAAACACTGTAATATTAAAATAATAGGGACATGGGTACAAGAAGCGGCTCATCTCTAAAACAGGTATGTCTTCCAGGCAACCTCAGGGCAGAAGATATTATTTAAAAAGAAAGCGGAAGGATTGTAGAGAATTTGATATAGAAACATAATATAAACGAGAAAGAGAAGAGAAATAACATAGACGACTAAAGAAAAAAATTGATTAACGACATTTAGTAAATTAAGAGGAAAGGTAATAAAGTTTTTATTAATTAATATTATTATTATTAGTAATATTTTTACAGTTAGGAAGAGACTTAGATTCTTTAATATGTAAAGGGAGAAAATTCCAAATCAAAAACCGATCATTCAAGTACTTATCTCAAAGTTATTTAAGTAAAACATGATAAGATATTTAAAAAAATTGTAAGAGGGAAATAACGACAAACTAAGAGTAAATAATTTGTAAATATTTCAGATGTTTCGCATACGATTTTTTATTAGTAGTAAAGCATTCATAATGCCGAACCGTTTTTGTATATCTTCGCGCAGTTTTGTAGATCATAAAGTATATGTTACGATAACTGAGTGGTTGGGTGAAAGTTATTCGAGTCACGAGACCCGATTTGATTCCCAAGGCTCGTACAAATGGTTTTTTTTTTAATTTATGTACGATTTACATGGTTGGCTTGGACAAAAAGACGGCGACGGTTTCACCTCCTATCACCTTGTCCCAAAAATATCTTCCGTGAAAGGCGGAACGAAAGTACTTAATTGCCTAGATTTCTGTCTACCTCAGTATCGGGAATGTCGTGAAGATATTGTTTTATAAAGTAATGAAATAACTTATAAGCTAGTGGTTGTTAACATTGTTATAGTATTCTTTGTTATGAATAAAATCCTAAAATTCTTATAACATTTATATAACAGTGTTTGATTCATGTATAAATATGTTATGTAAAATAAATAGATAAAATCTACGACAAAGAAATAATATATACACGTACCTTTGAGCAGATGTATTTGCGATCTTCCTATTATTGTCATAAAATTGTAGCCAAATTTGAAGTTAATAACTACTGTGTTTACTTATATTTTTAAGTATTTTTTTAAAATTCCAATTTTGTACCAAAAAAATACATCAGTATATTCAAAATAAAGTGAGAAAAATTCTAAAAATGACGAAATAGCCAAACATTTATATGATACTTAATTTTTTATTATTATAAACTTCAAATTTAAATTAAATTACTGAATTTGTTGTCAAAAGTTAATAAAGTTTTAGAGTTCGACGAAAATGTCGTAACGTCCGTCCGCGACCGAAAGCACGCTAGACTGACGGTGTAGTCGTCATATCGTCAACTTAGTAAACTCGATCTCGACACGATGGCGAATTGTTTTTGGAAAATGAACAAACTTTTACCCTTTTTTAAAATATATTTTACGATGGTTATTTTATTTTCCCTTACTTTTTTACATATTTTACATATCTTACGTATCTGAAAACTGTTATACATTTCTGCGATTGCATTGTATTTCTGTTTTTTATTCAATATATTTTTTCTATTGATATATTGATTTACATATAAAATTATAGACAATAACAATACATTTTAGACATTTATTATTTGGATTTTTTGAGGTGTAGTTTTGTTATGGTAATTTGTAATAAATTTAAATAATCCTTTCAACGAGGTAAAATGTGGTAGATTCAAAAATATATCGATTTGTAAATGTACTACATATTCCATTCGATTAAAAGATGCTTATGAATAAATGTATATATGAGTTTTTTATATAAATTACGGCGTTACGTAGAGCTACACCAGTAGTAGCTCTACGTAACGCCGTACTCTACTTACACGCGGGTTGAAAACTATTTTTTATTACACGAAAAAAGTAAATGTCTTACGTACATAAGTAATTACAGACAGGTTTTTTTTAATTTTTTTGGCGTAAATGAAATGGCTGTTATAATCATGTACATATAAACTTAATACGTTTCGAGCCGACACTAAGTGCTTTAAATCTAGCTTTTCTGTAGCTCTATCTGTAATATTACCTTTGGGAATAAAACACGATGTTTTGTTTAACAAATTGGTTCTACAAATTGCATTTTAACGGTTTTTATTAGTAGAAAATATAACCAATTATCATTTAAATACGTGGGTTTTTAAATTAAGAAAATAAATACAAGTGAATTAGCTGTCATTAAATACCATCAATCAATTTCATCATCTCAATACTAATTTCAAACAATACTTTATTTGCAGAAACAAAATTATGTTAATATTTACAATATTTATTAACCTAAAACTATTATAATCGTGGAGCCCTACTCCTCGCGGCATGGTACCAAGAACGCTGGCTGCATTTCTACGTTGAATGGCTAGACTTAACCGTTGAGCGAGAAAAGAACCAGCCCTCTTGTCACCAGCGGCGACAACCAGTCACAATTACAATTCCTTTAGAAACTGCATCGCGCGGAGATACCACGGACCGATCGTTTCTACGGCAAATTAAACAAATATATAGTCTCCTTTAAAATACTCATATTTATGCCATTTACCCGATTCAGCTGCATGTGATGCCGCCCTGGGCTTATCGAAGTACCCTTGATGTGAGAGGCCGCAAATATCGACGTAAGTATCGTCCCATACAAGAGCTTTGCCCCTCTCCCAAGGGACTAAAGTAAAGCCGTAGGGTCTCTTACCATTCTCCCTAAATATTTCACAAGGCTCTAAAACCGATGGAATATTTATGGAACAAGAGCTCTTCGGATAAATTCTTTCAAAGAGCTGTGACAACACAGTCTGCCGGCACTTTTTTGGCGTGAAAGTCCATGGAGGCCTAACTCGTCGACGTCGCTGCCACAAGGCAAAAATGACAAATCGATGCTCCCAATCGTATTCCTACAGCTATTCGTAAACTTTCGCTATCCAGTAATGAACCAAGGTTACTTGATAGTAAAACATGTAGCCAGTAACTGGATTCCTTTGTCGAAACGCCTAGAAAGCGGGCGCGGTCTCTGTCACAGTGAAAATTGTTCAGTAAGCATTTCTTCACATTCTGAACCAAAGGGATATCCGACCGATTTTGTGAATTAGCTTCCAGTGGAATATCTTCGCCGGGACATATACGTAACCATGCTTCTCTAGCCTCGGTAGCAAAGGTCAAGTCCAAATCATACTAACTTTAATTAATACAAAAATCCTCTTAAAGTTAATGCACCTTATTTCCTTATGATAGTAAACAGTTTATTCATACGGTCGGAATCCAAAGTGGACTATAAATTTAATGAAACCACGGATACTGAATAATAAATGATAGTAATAAATTTCTATCCTGCGAGATCTCATAAATATAACGTTTTCAAGAATGGTTTATTATATTCATAGTAATCAAATGATGAGAAAGAAAGTTACAAACTTTCTCATTGGATTTTAGCTTGATTCTACTCTATACCCTTTACCCACCCTCTGGGGGCAAGAATAGGTAATGTAACTTAACCCTCTAGATGTTCTGTCTACGTGGCTTGTCAAAGATTTAGAGGCACCCTTTTGCAGACATCCACCACCACTCCAACGCTGACTACAAAAAAAGTTCCTCTGAAAAATAGCAAAGGGTATCTGTCTCTTCTTCGTAATCCTTATCGAGGCTGCGGAATAACGTCTGTAAAAAATCTTAGTTAATTAATAGAAAGCCAATTATCTGTAATTGGGTTCTAACTAAATGAGTATATAAATACCGAAAACCTTGTCTGCTCCTGTTCCCTGATCCTTCGTGACTAAAACTTCGCTAAGACGCGACTGGCTAACATTTGATCCTTCACCCAGGAAATGTAATGGATGATTTAGTTTAATTTTTTAAATTTATTAATGACGTACTGACGCTTTAACATACTATTACAGTAACAAAAGTATAACAGTGGTAGAGCCACGCATCAGCTTTTGTTTTTGTATGAATGGGCCGGCTCGACCGGGGAAGTACCACGACCTCACAGAATAACGGCGTGAAGTAGAAGTCTAACAAACTTCTGCGTTTCGTCTGGTGAGTGCAGGTAACCGGTGGCCCTCGCATCCCCTTCCCCCAATTCTGAGGGGGGGGCACTCTAAGAGGCAACGCATCTGCTATACCTCTGGTATTGCGGGTGTTCATTGGCGTCAGTAATCACTTACCATCACTTGAGCGACCTGCTCGTTTGCCTCCCTTTTCCATAAAAAAACGTAGAATAAGTAATTGGTATAATACGTTTATTATACATACTTAAGTATTAAATATGAATTATAAGTATTTATTTGGTTTACGTGAATTCTTGACTTTGCAGATAAAATCAATTTTGTGAAATTTGTGGCGCTTTACATATACTGCATTTTGGGTTATTTGCTAAAGAGATTTGAATGAAATTTGTCATAAATTAAAAGAAAAACTGTTTCGTAACAGCATCTTCCTCGTCAAGTCAAGCTTTTGAAATTTGGTACTCATGTAAAGTTTTATACTATGAATTTGATATAATGTCATATGACATATGATGAATCAATGTCCAAGGTGTTGCCTCGGAAACTAGAATTGAGGGTTCGAATCTCGCTAGTGGCAAGCATTGAGGAAGGCATAATGTATTTACTCAAATCTTAAATGTTCATATGTTTAATTTTTTTATAAAAGTTTATTTACAGAAACAAAATTATGTTAATAAAAACTGCAGTAATTGTAGAGCCCTACACCTCTTGGCATGGTGCCAAGAACACTGGCTGCATTTCCACGTTAAATGGTTTGACACTAACCGTTTAGCAAGAATATAACCAGCTGTCTTATCCCCAGCGGCTACGATGAGTCCGGAAAACAATTCCTTTAGAAACTGTATAGCACGTGGACCCCACGAAGCGATCATCACTACGGCATCACATAAGGGCTTTGCCCCTCTCCAGAGGAATCATTGCCAAGTCGTCACATTTCTTACCATATCCTTAAGGCTTCATTTCATGCTTCCAAGCTTTGAAGCTTCCATTACACAAGGATCTAAAACCCGTGGCATGGAAGCCCGTGGAGGCTCAACTCGTCGACGTCGCTGCCATAAAGATACCGATGTGTTCATTAATATTTATCAGTGTAAGTATATATGTATGTATATTACACAGAATAAACACTAATGTAACATTATTTCTTCATAATGCTTAACAGACGTATTTAAATTAAAAAGACAATTGGGCTTTTGATGTTAAAAAATTATGCTTTGGATAAAAGATACAAATAATAAATCTATTGAATCGTTAATTTTTAATGAGAGTCATAGAGGAATAATGATCATAGAATCTAGTTAAAAGTTGCAGACATATATTCAATATATATCTCTTATACTTATATTTTATAATGACGTGTATGTTTATAATAAGAATGTGGGTTAGATACAGGGCGTCATATTATAACATATTGTTGGAATTAATAAAATTATGTTATAATATCCTTAGGTTTGAAACAATACACAGGGAACTTATTCTTCCATTCTTATCAAAGATCCTGGAGTCTATAGTTCACCGGCAAGTATCAGGTTTTATATATAAAAATAACTTGCTCACTCAATTTCAGTCGGGCTTTCGTCCCGGACATAGCACCACCACTGCACTTCTTAAAGTTACAGAGGACATTCGGGAAGGCTTGGAGAATAGAAAGGTCACTGTGCTTGTTCTCGTGGACTTTTCTAATGCCTTCAACATGGTTGGCCATGATATTCTCCTCGCTATGCTCGGTAATCTAAACTTCTCCTCCATTGCTTTAAATTGGTTCTTTTCCTACCTTTGTGGCCGTCAACAAGCTGTTCGAATTAGTAATGATTTGTCTGACTGGTGTCAGACAAATCATCGTATCTGGCGTGCCACAGGGTGGAATATTATCTCCTTTATTGTTCTCTATTTTCATTAACTTCCTTTCCTGTCATCTTTGCTGCTCTTACTACTTCTACGCTGACGATTTGCAAATTTATACTCAGATTGATGTTGATCACATTAATAATGCTGTCATCAATATTAATACAGATTTATTAAATTTAAGCAATTGGGCTAGCAAATTTGGCATCCAAGTGAATCCTAACAAATGCCAAGCAATTTTAATAGGAAGTGTTCGTCAGTTATCTAAACTTGATATTTGTTCTGTTGCTCCTGTTATGTTTGATGGATCATGAATCCCTTATTCCAGCACTGTGAAAAAACTAGGTCTCTGTATGGACTCAACCTTCAATTGGTCCACTCACATACAAACAATAAGTGCTTCAGTTATTGCTAAGTTGAGTGCCCTAAATCGCCTTAGAAACTTCCTTCCGGTCAAGGTAAAGATAACTCTGGTGCAGTCTCTTATTTTGCCCATTATTGATTATGCTGATGTGTGTTGTACTGATCTTAATGAGAACCTTCTAGACAAGCTGGATCGTCTCGTAAATAATTGTGTCCGATTCATCTTCTGTCTTCGCAAGTTTGATCATGTTTCCTCCTTTAGATTTTAGCTAAATTGGCTTCCCATTCGCCAACGAAGGCAAGTCCGGACACTTCTCACACTTTTTTCTATTTTATTCGACAAGCGTTGTCCAGACTATTTGAAAAGCAAGTTTCAATTTCTATGTGATACGCATAAGATAAAGACCTCTACGTTCTTCGGAGACTCTTACGCTCTCCATTCCACTTTACCGCTCCGTTTTCACTTCATCTTCGTTTGCTGTACGAGCTGCGCGACTTTGGAATGCACTACCTGAAACTATAATATATATATATATATATATATATATATATATATATATATATATATATATATATATATATATATATATATATATATATATATATATATATATATATATATATATATACATATATATATATATATATATATATGTATATATATATATATATATATATATATATATATATATATATATATATATATATATATATATATATATATATATATATATATATATATATATATATATATTATAATAACCGCCTTCAATGTTTTTCCACTCCTCAAGGTTGACAGGCAGAGAAGGCTTTAAGCATTATGTCCGCCTTTTGTACTTATATTTTTTATAAGGATCATAAAGTTAAATAAACAAATAAACTTATTCTCCCAGAAACAAGTTGTTTCTTTCAAATCTTTGATACATGAATATACTTACTTTACATAAGGTGAATGCGTCAAACCCTGATTGGTTGATCTTTAAAAATTAAAGAAGTGTTTAATAAAAACTATACATACACACACATATGGTCTGTAAAAGTTTACTGCTAGACTCAGGTTTCTCCCATAAGGAGAATTTGCTGCAATTGCCACGTTTGGCAGGCGAACTGGCAATCGTAATTTTATAATTTTAGAAACTTATACCCTTCCCTGGTCTAATTTGCTTTTACGTGGTAATGCCGCCATATGTCGGCCGCCATTACGGTATTTAGGGCCTTTAGTCACAAAACTCATGGAAAGAGAAAGAGGGTGGCATATTCATACCTCGCGAACTCTTTTTGTATAATATTCATAAATAAATAAAAAAATATATCTTCACGCAATTCCCAATGTAGCGGTAGACAGAGGTCGAGTCTAGACAATTAAGTCCCTTCGACCCACCTTCCACCGAAGATATTTTCGGGACAACGTGACAGGTGGTGAGCCCGTCGCCGTCTTTATGTCCAAGCCAACGATATAATACGTACTTAAATTTAAAAAAAACGCATTGGTACGAGCCTGCCACCTGGTCTCTTGACTCGAACTCAGGTCTCTTGACTCGAATTCCGAGCACCCAACCACTCGGCTATCGTGATCGGTTTGAGTACTTAATAGCTAAAATATTAAGGTCCAGGGGTTCTTTATAACATACTTGCCTTGAGGATCTGTGGTATATACTATTATATCTGTTATACTGTCTTTTATACTAGTTTAATACTTGGAAAATACATAGGAAACAGAGAAAAATGGAAGATGAATATTATAGAAAAGTCACGATAAAAGTTACGATAGCCGAGTGGTTGGGTGGTCGGAATTTCGAGTCAATAGACTCGAGTTCGATACCCAGTTGGTAGGCTCGTACCAATGGGTTTTTCAAAAACTTATGTACGAATATCGTTGGCTTGGACATAAAGACGGCGACGGGCTCACCACCTGTCACGTCGTCCCGAAAATATCTTCGGTGGAAGGTGGGTCTAAAGGATTTAATTGACCTCTGTCTGTAAAAGAACTAATGTAGACCGTAGAAAGCCTTGTAACCAATATTTGGTGGGAAAACCATCTCGAAAAATACCAGATCAATATTAACTACATCGGTGAGAGGTAGCAGGGTCTACGGTGCGAGGCGTAAGGGGCGAGGTGTGACACTGTGTTTGCCAATTCGCTTACCGAGCGTGGCGATTATGGTAAATCTTTCTTATGGGAGAAGCCTATATCCTATTGTGGTAGCTTAAATATACTTTCGATCCCTATCAAATAAAGCTAGCAAACTATAAAGAAAGAAAAGAAAATGAAATAGCACAACACAAACCAATTTATTCGGAAACAAGCTCGGTTTAGGTTACGTGTAAAGGAAATCATTCTGTCAATGAAGATCTTTTGAAACTCGATTTTATTTGCCAAACAGCTTCTCCAGTCGCCTCAATGAATATTTGATTTAAATGATTACAACCCTTATTTCTGTAGACAAAAGCTTCGAAAATTGACATCAATGTATATGTGTAGGTAAAAACCTTTCAGAAACCTCATATTATGTTTGACTGAACAATCGAGTTATTTTTCTAATATTATTTGATGTTGCGAATACATTATGAAATATATTTAAGAAATTGAGTATTATAATATAAACCATAATACCTTAGTATATTTGAAGCCGGGACAGCATTGATAGGTTTAACCGATTTCGAAAGTCTTTGTCTATGATCGTTTGTAAGTATTTTTAGGTAAGTTAACAAAGAACGTTAATTTTGAATGGGAACCAACTTGGAATTTTTATTTTTTATTTTTCTTGATTGATGGAATTGTATACTTGTCTAGTTCGAAGGTGTTCCATTCAAAGAAATGTGTCAGATCAAGGAAATTCCTTTAAAAGTGACTTTAAAGACATGTTCAGTGTTTGTGCTGCATTCTTTTCTTTTCATTCATCTCATTCTCCAATGTTTTAATATAGGATACATCAACACCAATTCAGTTGTTTACATATAGGATTCATCATCTTCACTTTATATTGGTCAAAAGTTAGACATTGATACTCAATTTGATGACAGAAAATATCCCAGATATCTTTTTAGTTCATCAAAAAAATTACACAGTAACAAGTTGAGAAGAAGTTGAGAGTTGATATACGAATAATCAACATATATACGAATAACAATACATAACTTAAAAATTATTTCATTCATAGATGAACACATCATATGTGGTATAGATGCATACACATTAGGTAAAATATCATAAGTAATAATTATCATAAAAATAATTATCATAAAAATTATCATAAAAATAATTAATTTAATCTAGGAACAGGCAAATGAACTAACGTAACTTTAATTAATTTTATGTCTTATGTTGTTGAAGTCTAATGCCATTAACTTGATATGACGCCTCGATAGGTTTATGAGCAAGTGGTAATTTTTGACTGACGGTAGTTAAAATGTAACTAATGTTATAAAATATTCGATTTTAGAAATTTTGTTTGTATTTAATGTTTGAAATTTACGTTGACGTGAGTTTTGAAGTAATTATTGAATTAATAATGTCTCTGAATCCCTGTCTATTCTGAAATCTTTATTGTATTATCCAAACTCAGTGAGAAACAACTATTGAAGGCATTTCCTATTATGACCATTGAAGGATTGGAAAATAGTTCCAATTGCACAACCACGGTGCTGTTTAAATACGACATATAAATAAAGCGCAGAAATTTATCACAATCCTTATTGTAATAGTAAACACCTAAATATTTCATAAACTTTTACAAAAATTAAGAATATAAATTTTATTTGACAATTTTTTATTCTGTTTTAATATTTAGAGATTTTAGATCACAGTACTATTTCAGTTAAAGCATAAGTCAATAAGTTCTAAAAATAAGGTTTGGTTTTCCTTTCTAACATCTCGTATATGAAAATCTATAACAGGTAACCGCCGAACTTGATCACTCACTAACGATATATCTGTGTATAACCACTTTGAATTATCATCTGGGACCTGAAAAAAAGGTGTTTTTAAATATTAATGTTTCTAAATATTATATATGTTAAATTACGAGAAACTATGAAATAAACAACCGACCCTACTTTGTTAACACTGAAACTGCTCTCTCACTTTGTTAACCTCCATACAAGTGACACCGTAGCGATAGATAACTATACAAACAGATAAGAAACTTGTTCGAAAAATAAATTTCTATATTATTCCAAGACTTATTACTAATATTAGTTAGACTACTTTTTAGATTGTTATGCATAACCAATTTACAGATTAGAGAAATCAATTTCCGTAGTCATTTACAACTATACATAAAATCGGTAATCCAAAATAGCCAAAAGATATACAGAAATGTGCTAATGACCATTAATCTAAATTGGTTCTTATAACTTTTCAGTATAAGTTACATGAAAAAATTATTACATATTCTTTTATACCAAGAAACCGACGAGCACTTTTAAAAAAAGAGGAAGCAAACTTCATTGTGAAAAAAGAATGTTTCTTTTCTTTTGGGTTTTGTCTTTTGATAGGCTTAATCTATTGTAGCTTTGCTCTATTTAGGTATGTACTATCAATGAAAATCGATTTAATATTAAAATTGAACTTATGATTACTTTTAATAAATCGGGTGTATGTTTTTGATTAGTCTGTGGCACAACTGGAAAGCTTTTACTAAGTTATAATCAATAACTTACTATAATGAACAAGTTACAATAAATAGAATATAATAACAACACTTATTGATATAAAACTAGAGGACCCAGCTGCCCCACACCATTGAAAATCAAGTTGAATATTGAAAGCCAATTTAAGTGTGTAAAAGATAAAATAACAAACTCGTTTATTCCAGCGAGAGGTCATAGACCAAAACGAAACGAATACCTTTTACCAATTAGAGAAAGAAAGCTATGAAAAAATAATAAATGTAATGCAATGTCTGAAATTGAAGAAATCGTGATTGAGTATAACTTGAAAATAAGGTCATATGCAACTCTTGATGACCAAATAATATTATAAATATCTTTCATTTAAAAAATATTTTAAGATCT
>JAGSMR010000015.1:13307500-13552500 GCA_029286605.1 Sericinus montela
GACATTCCACGCAGGCGAGGCACTGGTCAACATATACGTTTATCACAACAAAAACATGGCGGTGCTGTGTTTTTATGGCTTAGTCTTTCATTGTTTATGATAAAGTTGTACTATTCAAGTTAAAATACGAAATTGTGTGAAAAATTCTAATGGATTCATTTATATATATATATATATATATATATATATATATATATATATATATATATATATATATATATATATATATATATATATATATATATATATATATATATATATATATATATATATATATATATATATATATATATATATATATATATATATATATATATATATATATATATATACATATTATATGTACGGTATACCAAAATAACTTTTGTCTGTCTGTTTGTTCCGGCTAATCTCTGAAACGGCTGGACCGATATTAAACAGGATTTTCACTGGCTGACTGCTAAATTAGAAAAATAATTATGGTTCTTTTATATTCCAAAAATAATTGTGGTTCCGATTAAGAGTTAAACGGCGGACAAAGCCGCGGGGGCAGCTAGTATGAAATATATTTAACAATTGCACTGTTGAGAAAATCGACGGAAAAAGGTAGGCATTACGTTAAACACTCCAAGTAACTTCATATACATTTAATGGTCAAAATTACGTAAAGAGTACAAATATTTACAAATTCAGCTTATAAATCAAATCAATTGTGTGATAAAATAAGATTACAATGTAACTTACCTGATTGCCCCCAACAACATATTAATTTTAAAACACAAATTAATAAGTATAAAACGCATTTACTATCCATGGCTAAGCGTTGTATTAATATGAGCAAATGTTGTTCACAAATAATATGTTCAAAGTTTCCTCGTGTTAAATATAAATAATATCATTTGTCAATTTTCCTTATACATTTGCGCAAAGTCTTAATATAACACAAACGTAAACATCTTCACATCATTCCTAATACTGAGACAGAGGTATTAAGTTCTTTCAACCCGAAAAAATATTTTTTAACAACTTCTCAGGTGGTGAGCATATCTCCATCTTTATGTCCAAGCCTACATGAAACATATTGGTACGAGGCTACCATCTAGCGATCGAACTCGGGTCTCTTGACTCGATTCCCGAGCGCCTAACCACACGCCTATCGTGTCTTAATACAATGACCAAATATTATTGTGTCGACTCGATAATCTAGTTGGTAGTAACCTTGCTTTCGAAGTTAAGTATTGCGGATTCGAATCTCGCTAGGGGCAACTATTTGTGGGATGAATAAAAGTGTTTGTACTCGAGTCATGGATGTTTATTGGTATATTTGAGCATTTATCCATGTAAATATGTTCATGTTTGTGTGTGTATTTTACCGTTGGCTTGGACACTAAGACACGATCATCAACTATTTCGCTGTCCCCACTTAGTTGTATTATACTCACTCATTCTCTAGTCATTAGCTCGACGTCAACAGGCTCACCACCTGTCACGTAGTACCAAAAAATGTCACCGGTGAAAGATAGGTTGGAAGGCCTTACTTGTCTAGACCTCTGTCTACCGCAGAATTGAGAACAGCGTGAAGATATCCATTTCATATTTTTAGTTACTTTTTATGTTTATTGCCTAATAATATTTATAATATTTATATGTCAGAGTTATAATCAATGAACCAAAATGTATCAGATCTGAACAAATTACATTACATTGAATAAAAGTTAGTAAATAAATAAATAAATATCTTCACGCAATTCCCAATACAGGGGTACACAGGTCTAGACACTTAAGTCTTTTTGACTCACCTTCCTCTGAAAATATTTTTCGGGGCAACGTTACAGGTGGTGAGCCTATCGCCGTCTTTATGTCCAAGTCAACGATATAATTCGTACATAAGTTTTTTTAAAAACCCTTTGATACGAGCATTCCACCTGGGATCGAACTCGTGTCTCTTGACTCGAAATTCCGACCACCCAACCACTCGGCTATCGTGATAAAAGTTAGCATTAATTAGTTTCTTAATTCAATGCTTATTTTCAGATTTTTATTAGAAAAAAGAGAAAATATTTAACAAAGTTGTCAACATCAAGCATACTAAATTCAAAGAATTTCGTAGGTATTTAAATATGTATCTTCACGCCATTCCCATGCAGGGGTAGACAGAGGTCCTAAGATAACTAAGTCCTTTCGACCCACCTGCCACCGAAGATAGTTTTGGGACAACGTAACAGGTGGTGAGCCCGTTGCCTACTTTATCTGCAAGCCATAGATAGAAATCGTACATAAGTTTTTTTGAAAAAACTCATTGGTACATGCCTGCCATTTGGGGATCGAACTCGGGTCTCTTAAGTTGAATTCAGATCACCCAACCACTCGGCTATCGTGACTTCATCGTAGATATTAATCTTATGGCATAAACATGCCCTTAAAAAGGATATTCATGACGGATTTCCTCACTTAAATAAACAACCATGTTTAAAATGTCGCGAGATGATCCTATGTATCTCTAGTGTTTTAATATCTGTACTATTGGTATAGAAATTAACAATTTAATGAGACTGTCAAACAATTTTTTAAATTCAATATTCCAAACGCACAATATCTAAACCATATAAAATATAATAAAAAAGACAATTTTAATCTGAAATTAGTTTTAGCATGTGGTAGCGCATAGCCACGAATGTAAACATTTTATTGACTAATATATATTTAATGCCCTCTGTGTTTAATATTATTAATTTACAATTACTGTCTATCGCAAAGAGTAAACCTTATTTTTGTAGGTATAACGTTATGAGTAGCGACACCTAAATATGTTTTAGGGAAACAGATTGACCGTACTTCTCATCTTAGCTTAAATATCACCTAGTTAAGATATTTCTCCTTAGATGTCGCTTTCATCTAAAATAAGTGAGACATAATATTTTAGATTCTTGTAAACACCTCACATAATGTAAAATTATAGTGAAATAATGAAATATTTTAAGTTAATTAGTGAGTTAATTATTAAATTTCCAAGAATTGTGATTGTTGCGGTAACAAATTTTATAATACATTACACGAATATGTAACTTTTAACTTGACAGTTATATACGATAACGATATAAATAAATTTTATTTACAATATAAATGCTCGTAAGGTCTATGAAGTTCATTTGTAGTAAGTTTTGTAATGACTAGATGGCGCTAAAATATAATCTGTATTGCTGTTATAAAAATGTATGATTAACTGCCTATCAAACGTTAATTTATTCATATGAACGTCAGAATAAACTTATTTTTAACATAAAGACTAATTAACGGATTAAATGACGGAAAAAGTCACGGTATCCAAGTGGTTGGGTGATCGGAATTCCAGGCAAAAGACCAGAGTTGGATCCCCAGGAGTTAGGCACGTACCAATGAGTTTTTTTAAAAACTTTTGGATCATTTATATCGTGAGCTTGGAGATAGACTTATTCAAAACAACTCTAGACCTCTGACTGAGTAGCTTTGTTCTTGTTTTCATTTGTTCTTTTGTATTTTTTTTAATAGAAAATGCCGGCAAACGAGCAGGCGGCTCACGTGATGGTAAGTGATTACCGACGCCCATGAACACCCGCAATACCAGAGGTATAGCAGTTGCGTTGCCGGCCTTAGAGTGCCCCTCCCCCCTCCCAGATTTAGGGGAAGGGGGTGTGTGGGCCTCCGGTTACCTGCACTCACCAGACGAAACGCAGAAGTTCGTAGACTTCTACTTCACGCCGGTATTCTGTGAGGTTGTGGTACTTCCCCGGTCGAGCCGGCCCATTCATGCAACAACAAAAGCTGATGCGTGGCTCTACCACTGTAAAGAAATTGTATTGAAAAAATTGTATTGAAAAATTCATTAAAATATGCAATCCACACACAATCCATGACGAAGTAGGCAGAGAGAACGGATCATGAAGTGTCATGATCCTTATGTAACCTGTAATTTTTTTTAATTATTCCCTGATTCACTTACCACTGTCCATCTTGTTAACTAGTAGTAAACACTTCAGAGATATTTAGGAGATTGACTTATACAGAGATGCATTTCTCATTAAAACTTTGTATCTTCACACATTTACAATATTACAATACTACTACTTTGCCCACTTATCACCGGAACTTATTTTGCGGCGTGTCAGGTGGTAAGGTGGATCTTTTACTACATACCGTATGCGGAGGCTGAAAGTTGCTTAGTACGTAATGTTGCATTTAAGGATTATTTACAATGAATTTAGTGGGGTCAATGAAATTGCTGCTTCAATGTTGTTGCCACTTTATTTGTTCTGTATCTTTTTATAGGCGGTAAGAAATAAATCATCCCACCTTATGAAATTAAATGACAAACGCACAGGTAACGTAACGTATGTGCAGATGTCACACATTAAAGAAGAGAGTGTTATGTTAAGACAAAACAAAATTTTTAAATAAAGAGGTAAATCGGTCTTTAACCCCTCCCTTACCTTAAACTCCTTACTGCACGTACTGCCGCTATAGGCGTCACCAGTGCCACCCTGCGGCAATAGTAAGAAACTTAAAATCCCACAACGAGTGATATTGTGCTCCTTCTTATTTTTCTAATTATCACAGAATATAAAAGTTAAATATAATAAAAGAATAAAAGTTAAATAGCAGCCTGTACGTACCCATTGCTGGGCAAAAACCTTTCGCAAACGAACAAATAATTGATTGATGGTTACTTTTATTTAGTAAATACTTTTTTTCTAAAAGAAAATATTTTAAAAGTATATATTGTTCCTAATTAATTTAAATATTAATTCTTAGTAAAATATACGTAATAAATAAATAATAATAATATCTTCATGCCATTCCCATACAGGGGTAGACAGAGGTCTAGTCAATTAAGTCAGGTCTCTGACGAGACCGCGGTCTACCCCTATATTGGGAATTGCATGAAGATATTTATTTATTTATTTTATTATTTCTCAGAAATGCCTGTTTACTCGCGATGTACTTCTTCATCGCTGAACCCAAGTAAACTCAACACATAAATTTTTAAGTTAATTATATTTTTATTGCTAATAAATTTAGTGGTCGATGTTGTATGATAATTTTTAATCTTACTTCACACATTTTATAATAAAGAAAGCAGTCAAATAAACCTGACATCAGTCAATGCAGGAAATGAATGCTTGAACACGTTCATCAATTTGGTAAAGTGACAAACAAGATCGATAGTACTTAGACAATTTGCCGCATAAACGATGAGATAAGTATATCTATTTCTACCATGTGTTTCATATAAAATTTGACTGGATTTTTTTATATAGAATTTGTGGATCATATGTGATAAACCAAACAGAGACCCAAAAAACTCTTTAACTTTTTACATTACTGATTTTATCAAATATTTCCATGTACGCTTTTTATGTGATTTAGAATCGTATTTTTGTATTGCGTTAGAATGAAGCAATTCGTTTTCCATTCATCTTGTAAGCGGTATAAAGGAAATAAAAAAAAATCTTGTTAAAGAGCGGTTGTGATGCCTTATCTTATAATAAACATTTAAATCATCCTACGTTTCATCATAAATGTGGAAGAAAAGTGAAAACTCTTAGACGCTATGTGTTCGCCACCTTAGTATAATTGGATAATATAATTAAAAGTCAATAGAGATTTGTAAATATAGAAATGATCAATAATTAGTGTGGCGTTTGGTTGTGGCGTAAGAATGAACCGCATCTTTACTCACATGCGTGTCACAAGAGGCGACAAAAAGTTGGTGACTGTTATCACTTCTCGAAAAATACAAGACCAACATTTAGCAGATCGGTGACCGACAGCAATCAATAAGGTACAAGGTCAAAAGAACATCGAATTTATTATTTATTTACTGTCCTATCCTCTTTACTTTTCCTCCTCTTTGTTTTATATCTATCACTTGGAAATTTGTTAGTACCTATTTTTTATATCTACAGACAGGCAGCTACAGATAGGGACAACATCTCATACATTGCTCCGATGTAAGAAGTTAAAGCACTTGTGGTATGGGCGTCGGAAAGAAAGCTGGCACCACAAACACTCAGACCCGAAAAAATGTAGACAAAAGATATTTTTTTTACATTGACCCGTCCAGGAATCGAACCTGGGATCTCGAGATGGCGACACCTTGAAACCGGCGCTTACGCCACTCGTCCACGGATGTCGTCAATATCTAAATAATATCTAAAGACTACATAACAAAATGAAAAATCTAGGGATGTGAGAAAGATATTTCATTAGTGTTTCATATTTGTTTATCATAATATAAATGTAATAATAGTATTATAAAAATCCATATATTTTTCCGTGGTGGTATCCTAAGAATATGCTTCCTCATTTCATCTCTAGGCTTTCTTCCCTAGAATCGTAAAACGGAAATATCAATAACAAACGAATTTTAGTGCGGTTTTCACAATGCTTTTGATAATTATAAGTTTATTATTAAATTATAACAAGTAAATAAGTGTCATATTAAATTATTTCATAACAGATCGGTACCGCTTCTAATTATCTGCGGATTTCGGTGTCTATACAGTTAATTGCCATAGTCACTACTTACTATAAAATGAGGTTTCAGTGTGGGTCTCTCGTTTTTTGTTTTTAATTAAAATATTCGCACATGTATTTGATGTTATTTATATTTGAATTTGTATCGTGTAACAGTGACCCGCAAAACTTAGAAACAACGTTTTTGTTCTAACGTTGTAACATTGTGTGTGGTATATGTTCTAATCTTTTGTTGTAACGCTGCATGTTTTATGTAAGAATAATAAATAAATATCTTCACGCAATCCCCAATACACGGGTAGACAGAGGTCTAGTCTACCATCTGTCGTGGATATCCCGTCGCCGTCTTTATGTCCAAGACAACGATATAATTCGTACATAAGTATTTTTGAAAAACCCATTAGTACGAGCCTGCCACCTGGGAATCGAACTCGGATCGTTACCTTATATAAGAAGCTTCTTAAATAATTAAAAATGGCTAAACTCATTTAAACAATCAGTCTAGGTACTGACTAGTTTTGGTTTTTAAAACTGTATAACTGTACTGACTACTGACTAGTCTTGCGCCAGTGATGACAAAGAGCATGTTGAGACTGATGAGTATGTCACTGTTTCAGTTTAAGGGCGCACTAAATGTACTCACAACTGTGCAACTATGTAATCATCAGCGCTATTGTTCTTATTATTTCGCGTTTTACATAGCCCACCCCCTGTCTCTCTCTCTCTCTCTCTCTCTTATCGCCAAGATGTCGTAATCCGCTTGGCGCACACTGCAGATGTGTACGATGATCCTGGTTTAAATGTTGTGCCCTGTTTCTCCAATATAACTTTTGCTGCAATCGCTCTAGTAGGCGCGAGGGTATTTAAAGGGATCGAATCCTCAAGCCATTGTATAAGTTTAAATGTATCAATTTCCAAAGAAGTCTAGCTTATAAGCGATATGGTTTAAGCTCTGTGTTGATTTGAAGAGTTGAATGAAGTCAGCTACTCAATAAAAACTACAAGGAATTATGTACGTATAGAATTTTTAATGCCTATAAGCATTAAGATAACTTATTGGTTTTTAAATAACTTATTAAGTCTAGGTTGTTTGTTATAGGTTGCATTTTTGTGACACGTTGTGTATTGTGTGTAGTGATATGATTGTGTAATATATCCCAAAAGGCAAAAGTGTCCTTTGAAAAGAGTTTAAAACTTTAGAATGAAATGAAATTTTGTTATATTGTCATCTAATTTCTTCAAAACTATAAAATACAATTTGCTTGTTTACAGTAATGGTTTAATTTTAAACTTTTAGAAAACCTAAATAAAGTTCCTATTTTCATGTGTACTCAACTAATTTAGAGGAGCAGCTCAAAGTGTGATATGTCTTGCTGGATAAATAATCTCACTCGCCGAGATACGGTTTATGTTGTATTTCGAACCGTGGTAAATGTTATTGCCAAGAAAAGAAATCTCACGCGTTGCTCTATTTCGAACCCTATAGGCAATCAGTAAAATACACTATGACCTTCACATAACCCCACAAAAAAAGTCTAGCTAACGTCGCTAGGTCTGGTGAACGTGCAAACCATGGTAAACTTACCTTCACGGGCGATCCATCCTCGTGGGAAGGTTTAGTTATTATCATACTTATGACCAAACTATACCTTCCCTATTTCCATTTGCTCATAAGGTTATTAAATTTGAGTCTCAGTCTACCTCGGCCCTACCTTTTATAAATTTATTTTATAATCACTTCTTCGCTCATTCGTTTATCAAGCTCATCCATTTCAGTGATAAGATCTTCTTTTATACCTGCTAAATTGCGTATGTCTTGTTCTTTCGTTTTTGATTGGCCTGTGCAAAGACGCACGTTTATAATTATTGATTTTCATTGTAATTATTGAGATCGACAATCCTTTGAAGGACTTCTTTAGTTGGTATATAAATAGTATATTTGCATATTTTACTTTAATGCCCTAAACCTCCTGTTAATAGCAGTCTGTTAATTAATCAGCTCCTGTTCATTTGTAAACATTTGAACGAAAATTCAGCAAATGAAAGACAGAAATAGCTATTTCAGTTAACTCAGTTACCAATTATGATTGATGAGTTCGAGGGTAAAAGCAATCAATACATTAATTATATTGCTACAGTGCATTTTAGTAAACAACATGATTGATTATTTTACTATAGAACTTTGATCATTCCACGCACATTACAACAAGAAATGAATGATGAAACAATTGACCTAACGTAAACTAAGTTATTTTCTTGACAGTTACTTTAATGGTAATCACGAAAATCGTTTTAGGTATTTTACTGCAAGTGTTTCATCATATTACCAGCCATAAAATTAAATGAATTTTCTGAACAAAGTTACGATTGCGTGAGAGAATTCATGATTATAATGAATTAAACTCTAGATTCTGAAGTACTTCAAGAAGAGCAAAAAACTGAATTAATTGTTGGCTGGTGAAAGAAATCTTTCACCAGCCAACAATTAATTCAGTTTTTTTGCTCATGAAAAGCTAGGACTAAATAATAATACTCTGTAAATACCTACATGTTTTTTTTTGCGCAATATGACTTTTATTATTCATAACCATAACCGAGTTTATTTGTGATCTAATGTTAATTTTAATTACCGCACTCAAGCTCATCCCCATATAAATTGGACACGAGATATTGTCTCGTAAAAAACAAAACGATGATTGAACAATTAAAAATTACAGAAATAGTCCTGTGGCGAAATCTATGTTTCCACATAAGAAACTCGCTAGTGACAGATTCAGGAAACACATCGACGTCTTACATCGTGCTATCGAAGTTCGTACAATTAAAAGCATGTATAGGATTACCGATAGTGCATACAGTAGAAGAGACGTCCTACCCAGGGCATCATCACCCGACCTGGCGGGTAGCTACCTTTTTCCTGCAGTACATCGTCCGCTACAGTCCTGTTCTAAGTGTCTTGAATAATTCTGAATATAACTCCACATTCAGAATTATTCAAGTATTGTTAAGTTTTGTTAAGGAAAGAAAATTATAATTATTCAACAACATATTATAATAATACACCTTTACACATGATCCATAAAAGTATAGCCAGATAGTTCTGGTATCAGAATCAAATACGTGAACATATTCGATTATACTTCATAATCTCACATTGTATATTTTTTTCATTATTTTTTCTCATTTTTCAATGTCTCCAAAATATAAAAACTTGCCTTTTTTATTTATCTAACGGACAAACAATGGCGATAAAATAAAATTACAATAGATTTAACAAAATCATAATATCGTTAGTGGTTATAATGGGATAAGTTTTGAGTCTGAATTTTTTTATAAACGAAATTCTTACAAACAAACAAAACTTCTCGCTTATTATATTTGAAATGAATAACATTTTTAATAACAGATAAAAATGAAAAAGTATACAAAAGTTGATGTACAACCGACTTTCCGTTAAAGTGATAACTCCTTGATATAAATTATGACGTAACGTCCGGTACCGTGAGCAGTGCCATATCAAAATTAAATTAAAATGCAAGCATTTTAGCAACTGTTTCTGAATACAAAAACGACGTAGTTAAGAGGTTAAAGTAAGGCGGAAAACTATGCATCAGTTTATATGTAGGTTAGAAGGGAGTAGATTTTACTAAATAAAAAATTTCTCTTTACGATTTCCTTTCATAACAATTTTTAATAATCATGATTTTAAGATACTAATATTTTTAGGCCTTGCAGTATATTTTAAGTAATTAATTACAGTAACATAGTATTTTATAATTTATAATCATCTACATATCAAAACGCGAAGAGAATACTTTGTTTCCATAATTATTTAACAAATTACGGCATACATAACTATCTAATTTGCTCCTGTTAAAGTTTATATAAAGTCTCCTATTCCACACACAAAATTAAAACATCTTATAAATAAATCAATAATAAACAATGTCAAATATCTAATGGACTGATATGAAAGTGTAAAGAGTATTAAGAAGTGAAGATTGTTGGTAAATAGTTCTAAACTCTATGACTCACTTGACGTGGGCAGAATTTGTAACACCAAGATTACCACAAAAATAAAAAGACTAATAATTTAAAAATGTTGTAATACCACTGAAACACTGAAGAACGTTGAATGGGACACAGGTGTGTGATTAATACATAAATGAAAAAGAAACTGAGCAAAACAGAATAGCTTGTTGCTTATATTGTTGAAAAATATATTATTCGGCAAAATATCTTTATTCAGCAAACGTTCTTATTCCATTTTCCTTTATTCCACATTCAGTCACGTTGAATGATTGTTGTGCTTGCAAAAATTCTTTACCTATATGAAGCGAGCAATATCATGTATATTATTGGTTATTGCTTTTGTTTAATAAGGAGTAGAATGATTATATTTAACTGAAAATATGTACAATTAGATTAATTACATGTGTTTCAGTATATTATCTAAGAAATTGCCAAATAAATGAAGTCACGATAGCCGAGTGGATGGGTGATCGGAATTCGAGTCAAGAGATACGAGTTCGATTCCCAGGTGGCCTCCTCGTACCAATGGGTTTTTCAAAAACTTATGTACAATTTATGTGTGAAACTTATATTTATGCCTAAAACTTATTCTCTTTACGTCTTTAGTTGTGTGGAAGAGAACGCGATAAGGCCGCCAAATTGTACCTGCTACCTAAGATTCTTGTTTCATAAAAGCATTATAATTCATACATTCGTTCATTAACATTTATTCATTACCTTACTGTTAACAATGTTATTCCTTGCCATATCAAGATATTTACAGTAGTATCTTATGGCCTTCAATTAATAGTGTAGTGGCTTAAGGGTCCCGAGAAAAAAAAGTAAGTATGGGTATTAAAATTTTAAGCGACCACCTGAGTTTTCAGTGAAGTTTTTACAGTAAGCAGTGTTTTAAAATTTATAAAAGCATGAACTTTACTAGTTTAAGCGTATTTACTGTTAAATGAAATAACATAATACGATTATCAAATATAATAATTTCTAAGTAATATTAGTAGTTGGTAGTCGTTAACGATATCAGATTCAAACTTGTCTTGTGTATTAGCAATTTGTCCCAGATTACTGCGTTAACGAAGGATAACTAATTATAAAGTGTTTGTGAAATTTAGATAAGCAGGCGAATGTATTTAGTGGCAGTAGAAGTGTTAATATATGCTATTTTTACCTTTTGGTAAAATTTACTTAACGGCCTGACGAAGTTTAAAGTGGGACAAGAGCTTCTCCTGTAAGGACGATTTACCGTAAACACAGCGCTTACTTACAGAGATTGGCCAAACCATACTTGTGTAACTGTATAATACGGGGCAACAAATAAAGTTAATTCCTTTTTCATTTCGCATTTTATAGGCATAGGCTGCCCATCGTTGGCCTGTAAAATTTTGGCGTGGTATTTTACAAGATGTTCGTCTCAGGATCAGTCGATAGCAATTCATTTTCTAAGGCTTTACTTTACTTACTAAGTCGCTTCTTACGATAGCTACGGGAATAAAATGGTGACGTTTCTTACACATTATTTAGCTGTTATTCTCTGTTGTTTACATTATATAATGATATAACTGTTAACATGTTGTTTATTATAATCCCGCCCGTTTTGTTGCATTTTTTAAATTTCATATTAATTATAACAAAAATGTTCTATTACTTTTACTTAGTATTTATTTTCTCTGCATCGTTTTAGGAATTAAAGCGTTATATAAAATATAAATGATGAGTTTTAAATTTTTAAATTTTGCTTAAATTTCTTTAGGATCAATGACCAATCTCTATCATTGGCGATAGTCCGTTTCCAGATATCTCTCTTATATCTAAGTTATTCTTTCTTTTGTTGAATAAGGCAGCAAGCAAACAAAAGGTGAAACTTCTAGTAAGTGATTACTGCCGCTTACGTTATATCCGTATAACCAATGGAGTTGCAGTTATTTTTACTGCATTAAAGAAATAATAGAGCAGAAAAAAGTGAAGCAGATAAAAAAAGGTATAGTATACACGTAGAAAATTCAAAAGCACACCGTATCTCTCCTCGAAGACTACGAGTCAGATACCCCCTGTTTTCCGACACATGTAGCAGCAAAAACCACTGCTTGGTATTACAGTAAAATGTAAGATATACATTTAGATACGGAAAAATTGTATTCAATATGCGCTATACAGAAATCATAAACGTTCTGTGATTTAAAAAAGAAACTATTGATATATTTATATTTATACAGCCGAGTGGTTAGTGGTCGGAATTTCGGGTCGAGAGACCCGAGTTCGATCCCCAAGTGGCAAGCTGGTACCAATGGTTTTTTAAAAAAAAACACACGTGTAGGAATTATGTCATTGGCTTGAACATAAAGACGGCGACAGGCTCACCACCTATCACGTTGTCCCAAAAATATCTTCAGTTGAAGGTAGGTCGAAGGGACTTAATTGTCTAGACTAGACCTCTGTTTACCCCTGTACCTTTTTTATTTATACATCAATACATCGAATATGTAATATGAATTAAAATTAATAGAGAAAAGATAAGTAGCGCTATCTTGTGAAGTCTAAATGCACTCTACTCAGCATAGTACGCTACACAAAAGCTGTAGTGCTAGCTTTCTGTGGTGTGTGTCATTTATTAACAAGTAAGTGCCGAATACGGAAGTAGGCATAAGTAGAAAAGTACATCCTCCTACATTAATTAAAGTAGGAGGATGTACAATGTAATAATAAAAACATCATACATATTATAACAATATTTTGATATGGCCTTTGTGGTATAAGCTTAAAAATATGACACCCCGTTTCTTCTCATGGGTGTCGTAAGAGATGACTGAAAAAGTCACCCGTGAGAGGGGCCTTTCTCCAGGCGTGGACTATTACAGGCCGTTTACTACATATGTAAAATATTATAAAAACAAATGACTATTGTAAAAACCATAATATAAAAAAAAGTTTAAAAGCAACTAATAACAAATACATAATAACAAAATAAATTAAATAATGGCATTATAATTACGTTTTATGTATATTAGTTATGCACTAAAGGCGTTAGAAAATATCTAAAATGCTTACTAGTTCCTCCATGAAACATTGTTACCACTCAAATAAATATGTGTAATTTATGTTCAGCACACATGTCCTTCATCCCCTTACACAGGCTCTTAACATCAATGAAAATCACAATGTTCTCCCTATATGTATTGTGGTAAATGTTAGTTGTAACGCGACTACGTCGGCATACGGTATGTATAGTCGCAACTAAGCTAAAAGACGTGAAATTTGATTGGTACGATATTGAACCTTTGCGGTTAGTAATGGAATTAATGAATTTTATAGCAAAATTTATGTTAATTTTTAACGAGAGTTTTCAACTATTTAACAAATTGTTATAAATCGAGACTTTAAAAAAACTGCAATCCATTCACATTTCAGAAAATTGCAAGATCGCCTAGAACGGGTTTTTCATTTAGGTAGAACGAAATATATAAAACTCACAGGAAAATTTTGATTTTGCCAATTTAATTTATTACTTATTTTTCAGAGATTTTGGGCAGGCGTAATTAACCTATTTATAAAAAGGGAATTATCACTTATTTTATGAAGTAAGTAAGTATTGAATATTAATAAATATATACATTTATTAATTATTATTCATATATTTCTCTGAAACAGTTTCTATCCCTTCTTTTAAAATAAAGCGATAAATGGACAACTCGTCAAAGTTTAAAATTCCGTGTCCCCCAATGGACATGGGTATTGTAAAAAGGTCGGGAATTTTGAAAACATTTTTTTTTCATTTTTAACCTTATAATTTCATAAAAAATCGTTTAAATTTTAAATATGTAGTATTTGTGCAAATGCAGGATATCATTATTTATCCATTGTTTTTTTTTTTTTTTTTTATTACGTTTCCTTCTACTCACGGAATAGAGTTAATGAAAATATTTGAAGCAGTAGCAGTAACCTAAACTTTTTTACATCGTCTTGTGCAATAACTTGTTACTTAACGGATATAACAGAATAGTGTGGGTAGTGAGCACGAAAATGTAACTCAACGCCGCCGTGTATTATTTTCGAGTTTTATAGTAGAGGCCTTAGTATCAGTTCATTTTTGTGCGACCATCTCTACCTCATTCTTTTACACGTAAATTAAGTAAACAAACTCCTTATATGTTTTATAACACACAACCATTTCAACGTAAAAAGCCTCATTATCAAATCTTTAAAGAAAACGCAGAACGCTTTGAAAATTAAGATTTCAGATAAGAAAATTATTCAAATTCCAGATTTATTTAATCGTATAGCTCGTACAATTACCGTAGTTAATAGATTAATGGATTTATTTTCCACATACACGATCCAAAGAATAGTCATCACATTGTAATGCGGTATAAGATATTCAAATAATGACTTAAATCACTGACACGTAGTAATATAGTAGGTATCATTAAGCTCATAGAAAAAAAGCACAAAAAACATTTAATATTCTCTGAAAGTAGGTCGTCCCAGTCAAGTTTGAATAATCAAAGCTGGTAAAGTAAGAACATACATATTTGTAATAGCAGTGCAAGCTCATTTAGATCTTCATTTCTCTGTGAGAACCTTACTGCTTTTGTACCAAAATTGTGTGTAAAAATTTGCTTACCAGTCATAAGTATTATTATTTTTGTCTCTGTTTATTTTATAAGTCAGTTTAATAAAATGTATATATTTATTTGCTGCCAAGATATTTATTTAACTCTTTCAGTTGAAGAAAATGAAAGAGAAGATAAAACCAATTTAACTAAATCGTGGTATGTAATATGCGTTACCAGCGTAAGAGTTATAAATAAATAAATATCTTCATGCCATTTCCAATCACAGGGGTAGCCAGATATTTGGTAGAGCCACGCATCAGCTTTTGTTGTTGCATGAATCGGCTGGCTCGACCGGGGAAGTACCACGACCTCACAGAATACCGGAGTCTAAAAAAAAGACAGAGATAGTATAGACAATTAAGTTCCTTCGGCCCACCTTCCTCCGAAGATAAATGGACAACGTGACAGGCGGTGTGCCTGTTGCCGTCTTTATGTCCTAGCCAACAATATGAATCGTACATAGGTTTTGAAAATAAACCATTGGTACAATCCTGCCACCAGAGGATCGAACTCGGGTTTCTCGACTCGTATTGCGATCACCCAACCACTCGGCTTATTGTGACTTTCTAAGTCGTAAGAATTAACTACCTCGATTTTACACATAGGAGTTGTAAATTTTTGAATAACCTATTATAGCGGATAGGGCAGTAATCTTATTATTATCAAATAAAATTCTATAAAAGACAAACGTCTACAAGAAAGGGTTTATTGAAGTCGATTAAATATATACACTAGTCCAAAATGTTTTTTAACGAAAAACCGAACAGTCAATATTCGTTATTGTTTTACGAACATAACCTTCACTCGATCATGACAAACAAATTGGTATATCGGAATCCTATAAATATAAGTTTCACCGACTTGTATGATTGAATTACCTAATAAACCAAAATGATTTATCGGTTCGTGTAACTTTTACACAACATGTCAGAAACCATAACACTAAATTTAAGATGACAGATTTTCTTATCTTATTTGAATACTCGCCTTTAGGACTAGGATTTCTTATTTATAATGTTAATCATAATATACCTTTTGATATTCTCAATGATTGAGATGATAATACAATGTCTTAGAACCGTTCTTTGTAGCAAACATTGGGGGAATATTGGCCATATTCAGCAGAGGACTGCTTGTAAAACGTAAAGAAAAAGGATAATGTAATTTACTTATCTAGGTTGTGATTAAATTTTTATTTCTACGAAATATCTAATGATAACATAGTTGGGGTAACCTTTCCTTCGGAGCAGAGGCTTACATGTCTCTCTAGGGGCAAACATTTGTGCGATAAATATGAATGTTTTTACTCGGCTCACGAATATATATACAACTATTTATTTTTGTAAGTATATTGAATATCTTTAGATGGTTACATTATATAAGTATTTTATATTTATATTTTTTTATTTATTTATAAATTTCAGTTGGCGTAACGTAAGACTAAATGTATGTAAACACTAGGAACAGGCAGGAATTTCTCGAAAGACATCGTTTACTTTCTTTCTTCCTTTTCTTCTCTGAAAATACTATTATATTCGAGTACTATCTTTTCTTTTTAATTTTGCTTATTTTATTTTACTCAGTATTTAATATTGCGGTGTAAAAATTATACATCTCCCTCTCTCTTCCCGTGGGTAAGAGAGCACTAAGAGAAAGCGTTAAATACAATAGGCACAGACGTTATCTCGGTTACCATCTCGAAAAATACTAGAACTAAATTCAGAAGGTCGGTGACGGGCAGCAGCTTATAAGATGCAAGGTAACTGTTAAAATAATCCGTAAACAAATACATACATATCTTTACGCACAATCCCTGACGGGGTAGCCAGAGAGAACAGATCGCCAAGTGTCACGATCCCTACATACTTCTTTCGCTTCTTTCAGATTCATCATCTTCTTCATACATGCACGTCTAGGTATCCGAGTACTCTTGACCCACCCCTCTTCGAGCAATTTGCTCACATGGTCTTCGAAAGTTAGTCTCGGTCTACCTCGACACCTTTTAATATTAACTTTCGCGGTATATATTTTCTTCACCATTCGGTCTTCACTCATTCGCTCAACGTGCCCAAACCATCGTAGCACGCCCTTATCCATCTTTCAAACCTGCCATATTGCGAATCTCTTCGTTTCGCTTTCGGTCGGCCATGGTAAGGCCGCAAATTTTACGAAGAGATCGCATCACCACTGCATTCAACCTGCTTTTATGCTTCTTCTGGCATACCCAGGTTTCGCTGCCATATAATAAAGTCGGTACCAACACTGCGTTATGTATTGCAAGGCGAGCACTTTTCACAACGCCTTGCCTTTTGATTGACGCAGTCAGGGCACCATTGACTTTGTTCCTGGCAGCGACACGCCTGTCCACATCTAAATCACATCTTCCATCCCGACTAAACGCACTCCCCAAGTATACAATTTCATTCACCTGTTCTAGACATTCCTGATTTACCCAAATTTCGCACTTCGTTCTTTCTTCGTCCCTTTCAAATACCAGAACCTTAGTTTTATTAGCATTCAAACGGAGACCAATAATTTCACATTCTTCTTCATACACGTGACTAATGCCTGCAGTTCTGCCTCTGATAGTGCAATAAGCACTGCATCATCAACATAAAGCAGACAGCTTACTTTTATGTCACCCAATTTCACACTCAAACAGCTATCTTTCAGCTTCTGTAAACAGCTGTCGAGATACAGTATGAACAGCCAGGAAGACATGACATAACCCTGTTTTACGCCCGTTTGGACGCTAAACATGGGTGACAGGTCATGCCCTATTCGCACACAGGCTTTACAGTCACAGTAAAGTGACTGCACAGCCCTTAGCAATCGACCATCCACACCATACGCCGGCAACAGTTCCCACATTTTCTTCCTTACAACCTTATCAAATGCTTTCTCAAGATCCACAAAAGCACAGAAAATCCTCTGGTTAGCACCCAGAAGCTTCTCCGAGATAATGCGGAGAGAAAACATTAGATCCGTGCATCCTCTTCCAGGTCTAAATCCGCATTGTGCCTCCCATAGAAATCTTTCCGATTTATCTTGGATCCTACGTGTCAAAACCTTCGAGTAAACTTTACTTGCTAAACTGGTCAAGCTGATCCCCCGATAGCACCCGCAGTCATAATGTGAACCTTTACCTTTATATAAAGGCACAATGACCGCGGATCGCCAATCATCCGGAACAGCCCCCGTTCGCCAGCACAAATTGCACAGCAGATGAAAGCTGTCCCAGACGCGTGGCCCACCATACTTGACCATTTCAGCAGTAACTCTGTCTAGTCCCGCAGCCTTACCATATTTCAAACTTCTAATCGCAAATTCAATCTCTTTCATACTGATGACCTCAGTGTAATCGAGGTCCGAGTCTGGTGTACCAGTTACGGCATCACCCCCGGATCCCTCACTAAGATCATCACACGCATACATATCTCTATAAAATTCACTCCATCGCTGCATGACGTCCGATTTTTCTGAGAGGACGTCATTGGTTCCCGAAAGCACTTTATTCATTCTTAAGGCTGTTGCACCACTCCGGGTCCTTCCAACCTCTTTCCAGAAGAGTTTGGAGTTCTCCTTGAAGTTGTACGACAACCTTTCGTCCGCTTCCATTCTACTCCTTTCACGCACTTCCTCAATCAATGCTTTCGTGTGAACTTTCTGGAGCTTATATCTTTCTTTCCTCTTCTCTCTCATATCCTTATAATTACTAGAGGCCAAGTAGTCTAACCATGCTTTCTTCTTCTTATTTACAGCTTTTTTCACTTCGTCATTCCACCATGCATCACCCTTTTTACTACTACCTCTTTTCACAGTTCCACACACGTCTTCCGCTGCACTAACCATTCCAACTCTAAGGCTCTGCCATATTTCTTCCACACATTCTTTCCTGACATCGATGCTGTCCAACTTTTCGGCTACCCTTGCTTGATATTTATCCCTAGTGTCCGCTTCCTGAAGCTTCCAGCTTCGGATGCTACCGACCGACTGTGGTTCTAGTATAGCCGTCCGGTGGCGCCAACCCGCGAACAGACCCCTAAATCTAGTAATCACTAGATAGTAATCCGTTCCCAGGTCAGCACCCCGGAACCCTCGCGTATCCATCACCTGTTTTCGCAGTCGATCATCCACCAGGAATAAATCGATCATACTTTTTCTTGTGACTAATCATAGTGTTTGTCACAAGGAGACCCTTTTCCTTGCATACAGCCAGTATAAGCTAGCCAGCATCGTTAACCCTTTTATCACCAAACATTCCAAGCACCGACTCGTACCCTGGCCGAGCGGTACCAACCCATCCATTCAAATCACCACATACAACAATTCTTTCATTTCCTCTAACCAAGTCTACAACTTCTCTTACATTCTCCCAAAACTCCTCCAGCTCAGCTCTGGACGACGAAGCTACCGGCGCATATACAGCCAAAAGGAATAACTTCGTCAGTCCCAATTTAAAGCGAACCCAGAGAAGTCTCGAGTTCACAACCTTATATTCAGTCATAACATCGACCAACCGAGACGACAGCAGCACCCCCACTCCCTGGCAGGCGCTCTCGCTCTCCGGGACTCCGGACCATAGAGCTAACGTCCCGCCAGGGAGCTCTTCAGTACCGCTGCCCTTCCGCTTGATCTCCGACCAACACACGACATCTAATTCTCTTTCTTTCATTATTTCAATCAACTCATTCGTCTTATCTCTCATGCTTCCTCTAACATTCCTCGTGCCAACTCTGCACTCCGTCCTCCACCTTCCGCCGTGTCGGGCTGTGCGTGACGGGTGGCGGTCCCCATCGCCGCGTTGCTCGCTGCATTTCACACCAACGGGGACGAACTGGTGTGCGTCGCCTTGGGGGGACGCCCTAACCCTCGTTGGCATGGGTGCGCAGCTGTGTACAATTGCAGCCCTGAAAAGGGCTGGCAGGGGTCGCGACGAGCACGCAGAAGCGTTTTGATTATGGAAAACCCTTCTTTATGAGAGGGGCATATATCCTGAGATGAATTTTTATGGACCTCTGTGTATAAATGTTAATCTATTAAACAATTTTATGAAAACTATAATATAGTTCACAAAGTCTTCGCGTTTGCAATTGAAAATTGTAACAACAATTGCCTATAATATTCGGCATAATTTGATTGTCAGTTAAATTAAATGTATAATCTAAATGCCTTATACCTCGAAGCAAAATAAACAGCCTCCTGTCGCCCTTTCAACGGCAGGAACTGTCAACTGTGAAGCCTTTGTACTGTTATTTCTCTCTGCCAAATTGTGTACGTTAACTATGTAAACATGATTCAGTAAATACGTAAAAATAACCTATGTCTTTTTTATTTCACGACTTTCCCAATACTGTGATATCAGCTCCAAACAGTTAATTTTTTTCAATCCTGAGCTTGTTAAGGACTGTTAATGGTATTAAGCCTGTCGCCGTCTTAGTTCTCAATCCAACGATACAAATCGTACAAACAGTACGAGCCTTCCGTCAACCTACTACACGGCTATCCAGCTAAATTAAACAGTATTTTCTGTTAATTAGGAAATAATGTAATGTATTTTAATAAATTTATCTATTTAATAAATAAATGTCATATTAAATTAATATTCATTTACTTTAAATTAATGATATTCGATAACATGAAGTTTTACAAGTGGTGAGCCTATTGCCGTCTCAGTGTCCAATATGCATAAATAAATAAAGAAAAAAGCACGTCTTGAATACAAACATGTATATTTATCACGCATGTATTTGTCCATAGCTGGATTCGAACCTGCAATGCTTAGCTGCGAAGGAAGCGACGTTACCATATAGACAATCGGGTCGTTTTATTTAAAATCAAAATTTTCTATTTTTCGATCTACAAACGAATAAACGATAAATCTACGCACAAATTTATGCAGGAATATGAATTCTTGAGTGCAGGTAACCGGAGGCCCTCACACCTCCCTACCCAATTGCACTCTAAGGCCGGCAACGCATCTGCTATGCCTCTGGTATTGCGGGTGTTCATGGGCGGCGGTAATCACTGACCATCACGTGAGGTACCTGTTCGTTTGCCTCCCTTTTCTATAAGAAAAACATAAATTTTAAATTTAAGGTGTCAAAGGAGGCCAATAATAACTTTCGAAGACCATGTGAGCAAATTTCTCTTGGATTTATGCATTTGAAAAAGCGAAAGAGGTATGTTACGATCGTGAAATTCTGCTCTTTCAGGCTACTCCGTCAGGTACTCTGCGTGAAGTAAGTACAATATATTTTGGATATAATTTTTTGAGATAATAATTTGCCATGTTCTTTTCTCCGAAAAAATCCGCGTTTCGATGACTTAAATTTTCACACCCAAGTTATGTTGAAATACTGTTGAATTTTTCACGACATCATTATTTTATTTATTCATCAGACGTTTCCCTGAGCTTTTTCTATTATTTACACTCACAACTCCGCACCTTATTCAGGTAAAATGGTCATGGAATACTTACATAGGTTATTCTTTATACATTTTTGTAAGATTATACAACTGACGCGAATTTATCACGCGAAATGAATACAAAGATTTAAATTGATAAAAATTTAAAAATATTAAAACTGCAAAATCTAGACAGTACGCGATTCAATAGCCTTGTGGGTAGTGGGCCTGTCGTTGAAGCCAGCATTCGATTTTTATCTCGCTGAGCAAACATTTGTGTGACAGATGAATGTTTGTACACGAGACATAGATGTTTATTTAAATATTGGCATATAAACACACCATATATTGGTAAATATATTGGTGCAGGACGTCGATCAAATTATACACATTTGTCTTCTTACGAAATATCATGGCAAATTGATGGACTTGTACACTCTTGAAACTGACGCCCTTAAATGGATATAGGATAATGGATATTTGGTGTTAAGATTGTAACGATTTGTCAATTTAAAAGCCATTAGATTAACTAAATTAATACTAAAACCTATGTATTTAATTACATATCTAGGTAAGTATAGTACACCGTTGGCATAGACACTAAGTCACACCGTCTCAAATAGACTTCGGTGAAAGGACTTAGTTCTCTAGACTTTGTCTTTGTCTACTCCAATATTTGTAAAATGCGTGAAGATATAAAAATCCGAGAATGTAGTCTTTGCTTTAAGCGTGCCTAATGTATTTGTTTACTTTCTTTTCAGGACGTCAAACATCTTAGTCCTCCCCTGAGCTGTAAAACAACCGCATCGCTGTAAAATACAAAAGTAAATTAAAAATAAATTAAAATTGTAAACTTAAATGCACCTATATATATTACTTTCAAATCCAAATGACACGGTTTTTAAAACACTGCTAATTTACGCACAGATTTCCTGAGAAACCATCCTGATGCATTTCATTTGCTCGTTGATTTCTTAGGAGACTCTTCATTACCATGTTGCTATGTACAACAATGATAATTAAATACATTTTATTCAACAATTAAATAGAATTTTTATGGAAAGAAGGTGAAAATTTTAATTTTTAGATATTGATAATAATGATTAATATCAAAGGCAACTATGGAAGTCATGCATCTTTTTTCTATCAATTTATAGTATATAATCATTTTAAGCCATTACAAAAGCCTCCGACAGAAAAAAAATCGGGGAAAGCGTTGGCAATGTCGCAGGGCAAAAATCTTTTCATTTTACAAAGTATTGATGAAATTTGGTAACAAACATGAAAATTTTACTATATCCGAGCAAAGTAAAGCTCAAAATACATAAATGTGATGGTAGAGCCCGCTAATTATTAATTGGTCCCACGATAAGCTTTTAAATCTTATGCATGAGATGTGAGAGAAAATCAAACAAACTTTTGATTTATGGCTAGGCTCCAAACAGTTTGTGTTTACTTGTATTAGTAAAATAAATACAGTATTACACAAACTAGTACAAAGCATTTATGAAATTTGGTAACAAACATGAAAATTTTATTACATTCAAGCAAAGTAAAGCTCAAAATACATTAATGTGATGGTAGAGACCGCTAATTATAAATTGGTCCCACAATAAGCCTTTAAATCTTATGCATGAGATGTGAGAGAAAATCAAACAAACTTTTGATTTATGGCGAGGCCCCAAACAGTCTGTGTATACGCGTATTAGTAAAATAAATACAGTACTTAATTATAATTGAATCGTTTCTGTTTTTATCTATTTTGCTAGCTAATTCGTCTATTTAGACCACGAAAAAATAAATATAATTTATATAAAGAGACAATTAACCTTATTTATATAATCTTAATTTACAACCAGTTTGTGTTGCTGGTTATGATAAGATGTGTCGATATTTAATAAATAAATAAATATCTTCACGCAATTCCCAATACAGGGTTAGCAGAGGTCTAGTCTAGACAATTGAGTCCCTTCGACCCACCTTCCAGCGAAGATATTTTCAGGATAACCTGACAGGTGGTGAGCCCATCGCCGTCTTTATGTCCAAGCCGACGATATAATTCGTACATAAATTTTTGAAAAACCCATTGGTACAAGCCGGCCAACTGGGCATCGAACTCGGGTCTATTGCCTCGAAGTTCCGACAATCTAGCTCGGCTAGCTATAAGAAAATAAATATATTGGCATTGGGTGGGTAACATGATTTGTAGAACTAACAACGATTGTAAAGATTCGCATGTGAACATCCTTTAGGCTAAAATAGTGTGAGAAGTCCGCCCCGTGACGGAGCCACGACCTGCCAAATAGTGCCGACCATTGCGCCAATCTTTTTTTTATAGAAAAGGGAGGTAAACGAGCAGGTGGCTCACGTGATGGTAAGTGATTACCGCCGCCAAGAACACATGCAATACCAGAGGCATAGCAGATGCATTGCCGGCCTATGAGTGCCCCCCACATAATTTAGGGGGGGGGTGTGTGGGCCTCCGGTTACCTGCACTCACCAGGCGAAACGCAGAAGTTTGTTAAACTTCTACTTCACGCCGGTATTCTGTGAGGTCGTGGTATTTCCCTGGTCGAGCCGGCCCATTCATGCAACAACAAAATCTGGCTCTACCACTGTAAACTGTAATCTTTGGGATAATTATTTCATTATATGTTGAGCAATGGACTTTTATTGGCAATAAAGAGTGAAGTAAGAGGATATTTCAAATCCAAAGTTATTTATAAATATCCGCTATACGACCGCAATAGACGACCCGATAGCCAAGTTGTTAGTGACCCTGTCTTTGAAGGGATGCGGGTTCGAATCCAGCTAGGGTCAAACATTTGTGAGATGTATATGAATGTTTGAACTCGAGTCATTGACATGGCTATGTATTTATAAATATTTATATGTAAATGTATTCTCATATAAAATAGATTGTACCGCCTGCCTTTAGTAGCAGTTGTGTATCCTGGACATTAAGACGGAGATAGGCTGCAACACCTGACACGCTGTCCCAAATAAGCTTGGGTAAAAAGTGCATCTACAAGTTGCTGCATTGCGTTAGTTAGGCCTACAATCTGTAAATTTCGCAAAAAATATGAACAAATATCCCCACAGAAAAATTCATCTGGATTTCCTCGTGGCTGGTCTTGTACCGCATCTCACCAATATAGTGATCTGATGGATAATAAGTTCTATTGTTCTTCTTCTACTTTCACAGTACCTTAACTATCATTAATCTTCGAAAGAAAATTAATTAATTACATATTAACATATTTAAACAGAATTATTAGGCCGGGCACTTGATTTATATGCGAGTGACTCAGGTTCTATCTCTTAAATTATTAAATGTATTTTCAGGTGCAGAATTCACCACTAAGTCGGTGGTGAGGAAAAAAATTGTGAGGAAAATTTCTAGGACGTATAGATTCTGCCCAGTAAAATAGAATAGAATAGAACAGAACAGAGCAGAACACAGAGAGCGATATTAGCTTAATGGTTTAGGGTGCGGACTGCGAAACATGACGTCGCAGGTTCGGACCCCGCCATTCGACTATTGACGTTAACCAACTCCAGACACCAGCATTGCAGCTTAATTGGAGTGGTTAACAGGAATACTAGTAATGTTATTCGGCATTGCTAGTATTCCTTTAAAAAAAAGAACAAAACAGAACAGTACAGAACCGAACAGAACAGAACAGAATATATTAGAACACAACGGAATGGAAGAGAATAGAAAAAGAATATGACAGCACACAAAATCATTTGTACATTGAAAGCATTTTAATGTCATCATCGCCGCGCTTAGCAAGCAGGTTGACGATCGCAGTACACATATACCTTACCCGCTGCTATCTGTCACCGGGCTATTGTTTTTGGTTTGGTATATTTCGTGGTTATCCGGTCATATGTCGGTAGCCAATGGTAATTCATAATTCTTCTTACCAGTGACGCGAGGCTTAGGGCAATATCAATCGGACCTCTCCACTTGCCTTATAGTTTTCTAAGTACAAAATTAACGCAAAAATAATAATATTAATACGAAACAGTAATGATACTACTTCTGTATTGTAAAAATATTAAAAATAGAACTTTAACATTGTCTGTCGCAAGACAAACAATATGTTTTTTTCGGTGTAGTGCAAATTTCACAGTTTAAAAAAAATCTCTGTATAAAATTATACCATCATATGTTGACTTAAAACATCCTCCGTGTTTTTTGTCAGTTAAAAACAAGGAAAATGTCAGCCAAATAAGAGAACTATGAATTTATCCGTGTGTAATTTTCTGTGAGAAAATGAATAACGTCTTCCGAACTGTCCACGCTCAGGAATGTGTGTACTGTAAAGGACTGAAAATGTAAATATTCATTTAGGCGCCACAAAAAAGAGCAAAATCTGCTGATTGTTTGCGAGGCTCTACTATGTCAACCAAGTCGAAATTGTTACAGAGATATTGTTTTGTTTTGTTTTTTTTTTTTTTTTTTTTTAATACGTAGAACAATATTGTTTTTATGTCCTTATAATCTTGTGTGTTTTTCAAACAGAATTCCATTATATTGTTGGGATAATTAATGACGTATCGGCCTTCGTGGTTGAGCGGTGCATACATCGGTTTTCAAACTGACGCTTGCTCTGAGGTCCAGGTTTCTGTTCCCATATGGATCAATGACGACATTTATTTATATTCTTTGATTAAACAAAGATTAATGGCCATGGAAATTTTGATGTTCGAGAGTTACACTTCCTTATAAAACGCCCGTGAACTGAATTCAAAGTAAGATACCGTTCCCCCTGTCATTACTAAATAAAAAATTAAAAGTTTAATTTACCACGTGCTTTGAGAAAAATCCTTTAGATATTTATTTAGTTAACATTTTTTAAGATAAAATACATGAATCTCAAAATTCTTTTCGACTTTAAATCGTTGCTCTGCTTAATTTTAGTGTGGCATTGTTCAAGATAATTATCCTGCTGTCTGGCGGCTGCTATCCTGCTATTAAAGTTTTCCCTTCAGTTGCCTCTTATAAATACCACGGGAAAAAATGGAGATCTAAATTCTTTCGCCGACTGCCTAACCGTTTGTACCAATACTGGGGTAGTCAGAGGTCCAGACTAATTAGTTCTTTTGCTCATTCCAACGGAGCTTAGCGGATCCACCATGTCCAAGCTTATGTCTAAGCCTCGATACAACTCTGCTGTAGGTTTAGAAAAAAACTCATCAAACGTTGGACTTCTTTGACTCTTACTTTGGTCACCCTAATTATAATTTTGATCACTTAACCACTCGGCTATCGGGGCTCGTCCAACATTTTATTGTTAAATTTCAAAATTAATTTGACTTCGAAAATTTTAATACTTTTGTACTCCGCTTAGCGTGAATTCGTTTAAATAAATTGAGTTGTTTTTCGACGCTGTCTAGAGAGCTGTGACTTATACAATTTTTATTCACTGCATAATTGATAGAGACATCGTAACTCGACGTTGCAGGAATGCAATGTAAATAATCTCTAACTGAATTTTTCAAGGGAAGTCAAGTCAATTCCTGGTAGATATTTTATTTACAATATTTTACTTTAATGCAATCGTCCAAACTAATGGTACAAAGGTGAGTAAATATTCAGTCTAACGATGTCGTCAAAGATACACTATACTACAAGTTGTAGATATGCGTATAAAATATGCTATCCTTTATGTTGAGGGACTGTTTTAATCTTATATATTTTATCACACATATTATTTATATATTGGTTTAGGAAAAAAGTTTCTTCGCATTTTTCAAGAAAATTCACAACATGTTTTAATATAGTTTAACAACATTTAACTAAAGTATGTACATTTTGATCCATAACTTTTTGCCATATTTTAGGTAGGGACATGATCCCATTGCTATAGAAATTTTGGGGCTTCTGATCAAAATACCGCGACAATTGGTTTTAACAGTCTTCTCTTAATATTACCCTGACCCTGCCTAAAGAATTCTGAAGTAACCGAAAAAGATAGAAATCCAAAGCTGCAAGGTCAGGACTATATGCATTAACACCTCTCAGCCAAGCTCTCTTAATTTTTTCTGAGTGGCTAAAGATATGTGAGGTCGTTATCATGATAAAAAACTACACCCCTTCTGTTGATTAATTCCGGCCGCTTTCTTTCAACTTCTTGCTTTAATCTCATCAGTTGTTCGCAGTAGAGTTCAGAATCGATGGTCCTGCCTGGTGGTAACAGCTCATAATTAATAATGCCCTTTCAATCCCACCGCACACACATCATCACCTTGTTGCAGTCTGTGAAGCCTGACCGGCCTTTGACCGGCCACCACCTTTTTCACACGTTCTCGTCGTACGTGATCCACTTTTCATCACCAGTTATCAGGCTCTTCAAATATGGTTCGGTTTCATAACGTGGTAATAAAGAATCACTAATGAGTACACGGTTCATTAGGTTTCTTTCAGTGTGCTCGTGAGGTACCCAAATATCGAGCTTTTTGTGTACCCAGTTTTTTTTTTCAAATGCACCAGTACTATTTTATGATTAATTTCCAGTACTTCAGCTACGTCGTAAATACTGATATGCTGATCTTGATCCACTTTTTAAAAAATGACATCCACTTTATCCGTAATAGGGCGACCAGAGCGACGTACATCTTTGACATCAAAACTTCCGGATCGAAAACGCTTAAACCAAATATGTGCTACTCTCACAAACACTGCATTAGGTCCAGTCCATAAACATCGCAAGTTTTTTCGCGGCATGCGTTGCGTTTTTACCTTTTTTGTACAAAAATTTTAAAATAAACAAATTTCTTTATATAACTCACTCATCCTGACGGTACGAAAAATAAATAAAAATCACACATTTTTCTATTTTTAATTTGGAACTATCTTCTTTAAAATTTAAACTTTTAATGATACCAAAACGAGCCAGATACAAATAGTATAACCAAAGAGATTTTATTACAAGTTCATACATACTATTACAACTTTTCCCCCAATTCATTATTATTAAACAAATAGATACATGGATAGGGACAATAAACAAGGATTTTTTCGGAGAAAAGAACATGACAAATTTTTATCTCATAGAATTGTGTCCAAAATATACTGTACTTACTTATTTCCACGTAAAATACCTGAAAGAGCAGAATGTCATGATCATAACATACCTCTTTCGCTTTTTTAAATTCATTATATTCTTTGTACGTGTACGACTAGGTATCCAAGAGAAATTTGCAGACATGGTCTTCGAAAGTTATTCTCGGCCTCCTTCGCCACCTTAAATTTAATTTAAAATTTATGTAATATCATAATACCATTTTCGAAAAATAATTATTATTTTAGCGTAATATGACACGAAAAAGATCATTTTTTAAGCTTCTTCGACTCGATAGCCTACCCGGTAGTTACGGTTGCAGTTTAAATGTCGCTAGAGGCAATCATTTATATTAAACATGAATGTTGTACTTTAGACATGGACCTTTGTACGTTGGATTGTACTCGGCAATAGACTCAACACTTGTCACCTTGTCCCAAATAGCCTTTGATAGTAAAGGGAGCAAACTATCTGGGCGATACTTAAAAGCATATTTTATCGGCGGCTGCCTTAATTAAGGATGTCTTGAGTGACTCCAAATTGGGATGAGGCTTTGAGCACGCCTTTTCCTCCAAGTGTTTCCATATCTTGTAGTCTAACGGATTCAAATCTGGACTGGAGGAGAGCCAGTCTTCGTGCTCGATGAAGTCGATTTCACGCGCCGCCAGCCAGTCTTGTGTGCTCTTCGCTCTATGAGCTGGCGCCAAATCTTGTTGGAATACCCAGTGCCCGTTATTGAACATGGTATGAAAAAGAGGTTCCACAAGGTTCGTCAGGACTGTATTTTGATACACAACTGCATTCGTTTTTACACCTTACTCGCAAAAATGCACCTCTGTTAAGCCTCAATAAGAAACTCTATAGAATATATATATATATGTATATATATATATATATATATATATATATATATATATATGTATATATATATATATATATATATATATATATATATATATATATATATATATATATATATATATATATATATATATATATATATATATATATATATATATATATATATATATATATATATATGTATATATATATATATATATATATATATATATATATATATATGTATATATATATATATATATATATATATATATATATATATATATATATATATATATATATATATATATATATATATATATATATATATATATATATATATATAGTTCTTAAGTCAATATATGATGGTATAATTTTAGTTTTTAGTTTGGTATTATTACTATATTTTTTATATTTTTGTGAATTTATAAGGTTAAAAATAAAAAAAATCTTTTTCAAATTCCCGACTTTTTGAGTCCATTGCGGGTCAGTCCAATTTTTAAATATGAACGAACTATATGTATACACGGAATTTTAAACTTTGACGATTTTTCCATTTATCGCTTTATTTTAAAAGAAGGGATAGAAACTGTTTCAGAGAAATACATGAATATACATTTATTATTATTATATACTTACTTACTTCATAAAACAAGTCATAATTCCCTTTTTATAAATCGATTAATAAAGCCAGCCCAAAATCTCTGAAAAATAAGTTATAAATTAAGTTGGCAAAATTAAAATTTTCCTGTGAGTTTTATATATTACATTCTACCTAAATGAAAAAAACCGTTCTAGGCGATCTTGCAAATTTCTGAAATATGAAAGTATTGCAGTTTTTTGAAGTCTCGATTTTGAACAATTGGTTAAATAGTTGAGTAGTTTTATCCAAAAAATCTCGTTTTGGCCCCGAAGCCGCAAATTTTGGAATACAAATGCATTTACATTTATCAAAAAGTGGTACAGACTTTATAAAAGTTATTTTCGGATTACTATACCTCCTATTATAAACAAAGAACGAGTGCAGAATGATAAAAAATCAAGAAATACCGGCAATAATATCAGTTAATTACTCGTTCTTCATATAGTTCGTTCACATTCCATAGTCGAGTGAAAAGTTGCTAACAATAAGCTAAAAGTAACACTCGTTAAAAATTGATGTAAATTTTGCTACAACATTTATTAATTTCATTACTAACCGCAAAGGTTCAATAGCATACCAATCAAATTTCACGTCATTTAGCTTAGTATATACATACCATATGCCAGCGTAGTCGCGTTACGACTAACATTTACCACAATACATATAGGGAGAACATTGTGATTTTGATTGATGTTAAGAGCCTATGTAAGGGGATGAAGGACATGTATGCTGAACACAAATTTCACGTATTTGTTTCAGTGGTAACAATGTTTTATGTAGACAAAGATTTTAAGCATTTTAGATATTTTCTAACGCCTTTAATGCATAACTGATATGAATAAAACATTACTAAAATGTCATTAAATAATTTATTTTGTTATTATGTATTTGTTATTAATTGCTTTTAAACTTTTTTGATCGTTTATATTACAAGTAAAATAAATATAAATATCTTTATTTACGTAAACACAGAGAATACAGGTGGTTACAATTGTCTGATGTCTCCTTTAAGGCAAAAAAATGCCTGTGCCAGGAGACATTGCTCTTCCACATCCTAGCGAAGTATACTATATTTACTTTAAGTATTAAGTAAACTTGTTAATAAGAAACAAAGAAAAAAAAATCTAATAAAATGGGTGTAGAGTTTGTGTGTGTGTGTGTGTGTGTGTGTGTGTGTGTGTGTGTTTGTGTGTGTATGTGTGTGAGTGAGTGAGTCTGTTTATATATTAAGAATTACTTCAGAAATACTCCAAAATTTAATTAATTTATTTATTTATACACATTATTGCATACACCATAACAGAAATATTATTAACAGGATATACATTTAAAAAGATCATATATAGTGGTTGTACAAAGGGCGGCGTTATCGCTTAAATAGCGATTTCTTCCAGGCAGACCTTTCACAGAGAATATTAAGTAAAAATTTCCCGGAGGTGTGTACATATAAATAAGGAAGCACAATTTAATATATTATATAAAAATTATGAATAAATACACTTTACATACGAAAAAACAGTGAAAAACAACGAAAACAAATACATATGTAAAGAAAAAGAAAAAATTCAAAATTATCTCAGTAATTTGCCTAAATAATACAGTTTGATTTTATTTTTTAATAATTCAAGGCTCTGAGCCCTCCTTATCCTCCTCGTCAACCAGGAGTGAATTCCACAGCGACACTGCTTTTACGTGAAAGGAAGAATGATAAAAATTCGAGCTGTGGGCGGGCATTCGCAAAACTTAATTTGTCTGCCAATCTTGAATGGTCTTTATTTTCGCCCATAAACTCGAAATTTTCCTTGAGATAGTTCGGCGGATCAAATAGTACACAGTACAGCAGAGATAGAATGTGGGTATTCCGACGAAGTTTAATAGGGAGCCACTTGAGCTTAGCGCGAAACTTTGACACATGATCATATTTGCGAAGACCAAATATGAACCTAATAACGAAATTTTGAAGACGAGTTTATTCAAATTCTCTTCAGTGATGTTTGAATAACATGCATCAGCATAGTCTAGAATGGGAAGTAAGGAAGTCTGTGCCAATAAAACTTTATTTGTTAATTTTATTATATAAATACCTTGAACGATTCTTATACTGCGAAATGCGGTTTTTACTGGGGAAGCAAATGTCACATCATATTTCCTTCGTTTATAAAATAAATAAATAAATATAAATATCTTCACGCAATTCCCAATACAGGGGTAGACAGAGGTCAATTCTAGACAATTAAGTCTCTTTGACCCACCTTCCACCAAAGATATTTTCGGGACAACGTGACAGGTGGTGAGCCCGTCGCCGCCTTTATGTCCAAGCCAACGATGAAATTCGTACATAAGTTTTTGAAAAACTCATTGGTACTGCCACCTGGGGATCAAACTCGGGTCTCTCGACTCGAAATTCTGCCCACCCAACAACTCGGCTATCGTGACTTTTTTTTACTTTCGTTTAGATTTTAAATTTACGTCACGTGGTACAGTTTTATGTGTTTTTAGTGCACTGTGTAGTTTACAGTGGTAGAGCCACGCATCAGCTTTTGTTGTTGCATGAATGAGTCGGCTCGACCGGGGAAGTACCACGACCTCACAGAATACCAGCGTGAAGTAGAATTCTAACAAACTTCTGCATTTCATCTGGTGAGTGCAGGTACCGGAGGCCCACACACGGGAGGAAATGCATCTGCCATGCCTCTGGTATTGCGGGTGTTCATGGGCGGCGGTAATCACTTACCATCACGTGAGCCACCTGCTCGTTTGCCTCCCTTTTCTGTAAAAAAAAAAACATACAACTTCCGAACTGATAATAATTCACTTTTTTCGTATAAATTATAAGTAAGATGTGAAATTTTTTTGAAGTGCATTGTTTTTAGTAACGCCCTTTGTGCTCGTTGCACTTCAATGAAATGTGTCTTAGCGGCACCACCCTAGATCGGCAAACAGTATATACATATAACAGAAATTAGACTGCACCAAAGCGACATAAACTTTATTTGTTAATTTTATTATATAAATACCTTGAACGATTCTTATACTGCGAAATGCGGTTTTTACTGGGGAAGCAAATGTCACATCATATTTCCTTCGTTTATAAAATAAATAAATAAATATAAATATCTTCACGCAATTCCCAATACAGGGGTAGACAGAGGTCAATTCTAGACAATTAAGTCTCTTTGACCCACCTTCCACCAAAGATATTTTCGGGACAACGTGACAGGTGGTGAGCCCGTCGCCGCCTTTATGTCCAAGCCAACGATGAAATTCGTACATAATTTTTTGAAAAACTCATTGGTACTGCCACCTGGGGATCAAACTCGGGTCTCTCGACTCGAAATTCTGCCCACCCAACAACTCGGCTATCGTGACTTTTTTTTACTTTCGTTTAGATTTTAAATTTACGTCACGTGGTACAGTTTTATGTGTTTTTAGTGCACTGTGTAGTTTACAGTGGTAGAGCCACGCATCAGCTTTTGTTGTTGCATGAATGAGTCGGCTCGACCGGGGAAGTACCACGACCTCACAGAATACCAGCGTGAAGTAGAATTCTAACAAACTTCTGCATTTCATCTGGTGAGTGCAGGTACCGGAGGCCCACACACGGGAGGAAATGCATCTGCCATGCCTCTGGTATTGCGGGTGTTCATGGGCGGCGGTAATCACTTACCATCACGTGAGCCACCTGCTCGTTTGCCTCCCTTTTCTGTAAAAAAAAAAACATACAACTTCCGAACTGATAATAATTCACTTTTTTCGTATAAATTATAAGTAAGATGTGAAATTTTTTTGAAGTGCATTGTTTTTAGTAACGCCCTTTGTGCTCGTTGCACTTCAATGAAATGTGTCTTAGCGGCACCACCCTAGATCGGCAAACAGTATATACATATAACAGAAATTAGACTGCACCAAAGCGACATAAACTTTATTTATGGTATAACTTGAAGAGCCATGTAACTTTGGATTATTATTATTAGGATAGTATGTCTTATAGTACCATAACTGAAGTCACGATAGCCGAGTTGTTGGGTGGTCGGAATTTCGAGTCGAGAGACCCGAGTTCGATCCCCAGGTGGCAGTACCAATGAGTTTTTCAAAAACTTATGTACGAATTTCATCGTTGGCTTGGACATAAAGGCGGCGACGGGCTCACCACCTGTCACGTTGTCCCGAAAATATCTTCGGTGGAAGGTGGGTCAAAGGGACTTAATTGCCTAGACTTGACCTCTGTCTACCCCTGTATTGGGAATTGCGTGAAGATATATTTTTTTTTTATAACCAAATAAATTTTCTTATTCTTGCAGTAATCTGCCCTATTTAGGGAAACCATGACAGCCTCTGGTCAATTAGAACACCTAAATATTTTGTATAATTTACCTTATTCATATTTGGACAGTTGGATAGATAGATAGATAGATAGATAGAATACTCTTTATTGCACACTAACACAGAAAATATACAATAATAAATTTTAAAATATACAATATTAAATTACAGTTAATATGTGTGATAAAATATATAAGATTAAAACAGTCCCTTCAATATGAAGGATAGTATATTTTATACACATATCTACAACTTGTAGTATAGTGTATCTTTGACAAGATCGTTAGACTGAACATTTACTCCCCATCGTACCATTAGTTTGGACGATTGCATAAAAGTAAAATAGTGTAAATAAAATATCTACCAAGTATTCCACTTGACAAATTGAAAAATTCAGTTAGAGATTATTTACATTGCATTTCTGCATAGTCGAGTTACGATGTCGAACTTCGAACTAATTAGTCTGGAGCTCTGACTACCCCAGTATTGGTACAAACGGTTAAGGAGTCGGCGTAAGAATTTACATCTGCATTTTTCTCGTGGTATTCATAAGAGGCGACTGAAGGAAAAACTTTTATAGCCGGATAGCAGCCGCCAGATAGCAGGATAATCATCTTAAAAAATACCACACTAAAATTAAACAGAGCAATGATTTAAAGTCGAAAATTATTATTATTATTATTATTATTATTGTTAAATATTAAACGCCTTTGATCTGCAACTCTCTGTTCGGTAATGTGAGATAAGTACGGTTGTCTTTCTATGAATAAATCATACATTTTTTTCCTATAAGCAGTCTTGTTTATCTCTAAATCGGTTACTTCAAAATAACACCTAACTATTTCCGCATTAATTTCATCTGACCATTTCATTCTTGTGTTGTAAGAAGTGTTTTTCTGTGGCTGTGACATTGTGGGTACTTGTTTAGAGTTATATGTCAGTGTCTGCTTTAAGTTATCGGTTTGTATGTGTTCACTTACTTCTCGATTTATTTCATCAAGAATATGCTGTGGTAATAACTTTCTTCTCAATATAGCCCTTCTTTGGTCACCTATTCGTTGGCGATTGGCACGCATTTCTGGGTATCTATTATTAAAATTCTGGTGTAAGTGTTCCAAGTAGTTGTTCATATTTGTGGTTTCACATTTAGTTATTACTAGGTATGTGCGCCATATAAATCGGTTCATATCTTCAGTCCATTTTTTTCGCGCACGGGTATGGCCAGCAGTGGGTACAGGATTATTGGCAAATGCCTCCTGCACAACAGCCGTTGACCTTGTATTTCTGGATGAATTTGTAGATGATATTGATGAAGCAGGTGATCGAAATATGCTTTGGGTTGAAGAAGGTGACGGAATGTTGTGAAAGAGTGAATGTTCAGAAGTGGATGAAAATGAAGGTGACGATGATCGATCGGCTGTAATATTTTTATCGAGGGGAACCCGCCTGCTCAGTCCCCCGTCGCCCACGGTTCGCATGCTGTGGCATCCAGCGTCGGCTCCAGATGCGCCCCGGCGATCCCCGGGCAGCGGCCGTAAACTATATCTCTTTGATTGACTTTCCATTCGATTCTCCATTCATTCGGTTCAGGATCGTTGGTCTGGGTTATAGTGAAAATAAATTTATGGAAAGTTGTTAGGTCCATTTAACCAGTACTTAATACCCGTAAGCCCCCCCACCACGTCAAGGTGATCCTTTGGGGGGGTTATTATTATTATTATTAAATGGCTCGAGCTGAAACATTCATATACATGACACAGACGTTGCCCCTAGCAGGATTCGAACCCACAACCATTCGAAGACAGGGTCACTACCAACTTGGCTATCGGGACGTCTATTGCGGTCATACAGTGCGGATATTTATAAGTAACTTTAGACTTTAAATATCCTCTTTCTTCACTTTTTTTTGCCTATAAAAGTCCATTGCTCAACATATGATGACATAATTATCCCAAAGATTGGCGCAATGATCGGTACGGTGATGCCTGCATCAACCTTCTGCACTATTTTCCAGCTCGTGTCTCCGTCACGGGGCGAACATCCCACTCTATTTAATCCTATACGATGGTCTCACATGGAAATCTTTATAACCGTTGTTAGTTCTACAAATCATATAACCCACCCAGTGCCAATATATTTCTTTTCTTATGGCTATGTTTTACCCCTGTTCTTCTGAGAATATGTTATTTGAGATTTTTTTTCACATGGTGGGGGCTTGCGCCCATGATTAGTCATCTGTGTTACATTAAATATTAATATCCTGTTGTTTTATGTGTTTTTATAGCTTTTATAGTTTTTATATATATAGTTTATATATATATATATATATATATATATATATATATATATATATATATATATATATATATATATATATATATATATATATATATATATATATATATATATATATATATATATATATATATATATATATATATATATATATATATATATATATATATATATATATATATATATATATATATATATAAACTATAAAAGCTATAAAAACACATATAACAACAGGATATTAATAATTTATCTTAACACAAGATGTGTTGATATTTGTCATAGACATTTTACCATGTGAAAAAATCATAATATAAAGATAAATATAAAGATTTCCATGTGAGACCATCGTATAGGATAAAATAGAGTGGGATGTTCGCCCCGTGACGGAGACACGAGCTGGAAAATAGTGCAGAAGGTTGATGCAGGCATCACCGTACCGATCATTGCGCCAATCTTTGGGATAATTATGTCATCATATGTTGAGCAATGGACTTTTATAGGCAAAAAATAGTGAAGAAAGAGGATATTTAAAGTCTAAAGTTACTTATAAATATCCGCACTGTATGACCGCAATAGACGTCCCGATAGCCAAGTTGGTAGTGACCCTGTCTTCGAATGGTTGTGGGTTCTAATCCTGCTAGGGGCAACGTCTGTGTCATGTATATGAATGTTTCAGCTCGAGCCATTTAATAATAATAATAATAATAATAATAATTTACGTGGCAATGTATTTATAAATATTCACCTATGTAAATTTATTCTTATATAAAATAGATTGTACTCGTACGGCCTGCCTGTAGTAGCAGTTGTGTAGCCTGGACATTAAGACGGAGATAGGCTCAACACCCGTCACGCTGACCCACATAAGCTTCGGTGAAAAGTGGATCTAAAAGTTGCTGCATTGCATAGGTTAGGCCTACAACCTGTAAATTTCGCAAAAACATATGAAAAAATAACCGCAAAGTTATTCAGAAAGATTCATTTAGATCATCTCTCCTCGTGGCTGATTTCGTACCGCATCTCATACCTTACCGCTATAATGATCTGATTGATAATAAGTTCTATTGTCCACATTCACGGTACCTTAACTATCATTGAATTCCGAAATGAAACAGTACAGTTTAATATAACATATTTATACAGTATTATTAGGCAGGCACCTGATTTATACTCCAATGACATTTGTTCTGTCTGTTAAATTATTAAAATGTATTTTCAGGTGCCGAATTCACCACTCAGTCGGTGGTGAGAAGACTGTGAGGAAGAGAGAACATTGTGAGGAAAATTTTTAGGACGTGTGAAGTCTGCCAACTAAAATAGAATATAACAGAATAGATTAGAACAGAACAGAACAGAATATGGTTCGATATGGTTATCCAGTCATATGTCGGTAGCCAATGGTAATTCATAATTCTTCTTACCAGCGACTCCACTTGCCTTATAGTTTTTTTTAGTACAAAATTAACGCAAAAATAATAGTAATAATACCAAACTAAAAACTAAAATTATACCATCATATATTGACTTAAGAACATCCTCCGTGTTTTTGGTCAGTTAAAAACAAATAAGAGAACTATGAATTTATCCGTGTGTAATGTTTTGTGGGAAAATTAATAACGACGTCCGAACTGTCCACGCTCAGAAATGTGTGTTCTGTAAAGGACTGAAAAATGTAAATATTCATTTAGACGCCACAAAAAGAGCAAAACCTGCTAATTGTTTGCGAGGCTCTTTGCTATGTCAACCAAGTCGAAATTGTTACAGAGAGATTGTTTTGATTTTTTTATACGTAGAACAATATTGTTTTTATGTCCTTATAATCTTGTGTGTTTTTCAAACAGAATTCCATTATATTGTTGGGATAATTTGCGTGTCGACCATCGTGGTCGAGCGGTGCATACATCGGTTTTCAAAATGACGCTTGCTCTGAGGTCCTGGTTTCTGTTCCCGTATGGATCAATGTAGAAAACCACTTTTTCTGTTTAAATTGCCTTGGATCACGTTGTTTGTGCTATCGTGTTCCTGATAACACAAGTCTTTTAGCTTCTGGCTTTGCAATGAGAGTAATTTATGGAATATGTCGACATTTATTTATATTATTTTATTTAACAAAGATTGAGAGCCATGGAAATTTGGATGTTCGAGAGTTACACTTCCTTATAAAACGCCAGTGAAAAAGTTTAAAGTAAGATACCGTTTCCTCTAGAAAATTAAGAGTTTAATTTACCACGTGATTTGAGAAAATTCATTCAGATATTTATTGAGTTTTTTAATGACATTTTTTATGACTAAAACACATTGAATCTAATAATAATTTTCGACTTTAAATCATTGCTCTGTTTAATTTTAGTGTGGTATTTTTCAAGATGATTATCCTGCTATCTGGCGGCTGCTATCCGGCTATAAAAGTTTTTCCTTCAGTCGCCTCTTATGAATACCACGAGAAAAAATGCAGATGTAAATTCTTACGCCGACTCCTTAACCGTTTGTACCAATACTGGGGTAGTCAGAGCTCCAGACTAATTAGTTCGAAGTTCGACATCGTAACTCGACTATGCAGAAATGCAATGTAAATAATCTCTAACTGAATTTTTCAATTTTTCAAGTGGAATACTTGGTAGATATTTTATTTACACTATTTTACTTTTATGCAATCGTCCAAACTAATGGTACGATGGGGAGTAAATGTTCAGTCTAACGATCTTGTCAAAGATACACTATACTACAAGTTGTAGATATGTGTATAAAATATACTATCCTTCATATTGAAGGGACTGTTTTAATCTTATATATTTTATCACACATATTAACTGTAATTTAATATTGTATATTTTAAAATTTATTATTGTATATTTTCTGTGTTAGTGTGCAATAAAGAGTATTCTATCTATCTATCTATCTATCTATCCAACTGTCCAAATATGAATAAGGTAAATTATACAAAATATTTAGGTGTTCTAATTGACCAGAGGCTGTCATGGTTTCCCTAAATAGGGCAGATTACTGCAAGAATAAGAAAATTTATTTGGTTATAAAAAAAAAATATATATCTTCACGCAATTCCCAATACAGGGGTAGACAGAGGTCAAGTCTAGGCAATTAAGTCCCTTTGACCCTCCTTCCACCGAAGATATTTTCGGGACAACGTGACAGGTGGTGAGCCCGTCGCCGCCTTTATGTCCAAGCCAACGATGAAATTCGTACATAAGTTTTTGAAAAACTCATTGGTACTGCCACCTGGGGATCGAACTCGGGTCTCTCGACTCGAAATTCCGACCACCCAACAACTCGGCTATCGTGACTTTTTTTTACTTTCGTTTAGATTTTAAATTACGCGACGGGCTCACCACCTGTCACGTTGTCCCGAAAATATCTTTGGTGGAAGGTGGGTCAAAGAGACTTAATTGTCTAGAATTGACCTCTGTCTACCCCTGTATTGGGAATTGCGTGAAGATATTTATATTTATTTATTTATTTTATAAACGAAGGAAATATGATGTGACATTTGCTTCCCCAGTAAAAACCGCATTTCGCAGTATAAGAATCGTTCAAGGTATTTATATAATAAAATTAACAAATAAAGTTTTATTGGCACAGACTTCCTTACTTCCCATTCTAGACTATGCTGATGCATGTTATTCAAACATCACTGAAGAGAATTTGAATAAACTCGTCTTCAAAATTTCGTTATTAGGTTCATATTTGGTCTTCGCAAATATGATCATGTGTCAAAGTTTCGCGCTAAGCTCAAGTGGCTCCCTATTAAACTTCGTCGGAATACCCACATTCTATCTCTGCTGTACTGTGTACTATTTGATCCGCCGAACTATCTCAAGGAAAATTTCGAGTTTATGGGCGAAAATAAAGACCATTCAAGATTGGCAGACAAATTAAGTTTTGCGAATGCCCGCCCACAGCTCGAATTTTTATCATTCTTCCTTTCACGTAAAAGCAGTGTCGCTGTGGAATTCACTCCTGGTTAACGAGGAGGATAAGGAGGGCTCAGAGCCTTGAATTATTAAAAATAAAATCAAACTGTATTATTTAGGCAAATTACTGAGATAATTTTGAATTTTTTCTTTTTCTTTACATATGTATTTGTTTTCGTTGTTTTTCACTGTTTTTTCGTATGTAAAGTGTATTTATTCATAATTTTTATATAATATATTAAATTGTGCTTCCTTATTTATATGTACACACCTCCGGGAAATTTTTACTTAATATTCTCTGTGAAAGGTCTGCCTGGAAGAAATCGCTATTTAAGCGATAACGCCGCCCTTTGTACAACCACTATATATGATCTTTTTAAATGTATATCCTGTTAATAATATTTCTGTTATGGTGTATGCAATAATGTGTATAATTAAATAAATTAATTAAATTTTGGAGTATTTCTGAAGTAATTCTTAATATATAAACAGACTCACTCACTCACACACATACACACACAAACACACACACACACACACACACACACACACACACACACACAAACTCTACACCCATTTTATTAGATTTTTTTTCTTTGTTTCTTATTAACAAGTTTACTTAATACTTAAAGTAAATATAGTATACTTCGCTAGGATGTGGAAGAGCAATGTCTCCTGGCACAGGCATTTTTTTGCCTTAAAGGAGACATCAGACAATTGTAACCACCTGTATTCTCTGTGTTTACGTAAATAAAGATATTTATATTTATTTTACTTGTAATATAAACGATCAAAAAAGTTTAAAAGCAATTAATAACAAATACATAATAACAAAATAAATTATTTAATGACATTTTAGTAATGTTTTATTCATATCAGTTATGCATTAAAGGCGTTAGAAAATATCTAAAATGCTTAAAATCTTTGTCTACATAAAACATTGTTACCACTGAAACAAATACGTGAAATTTGTGTTCAGCATACATGTCCTTCATCCCCTTACATAGGCTCTTAACATCAATCAAAATCACAATGTTCTCCCTATATGTATTGTGGTAAATGTTAGTCGTAACGCGACTACGCTGGCATATGGTATGTATATACTAAGCTAAATGACGTGAAATTTGATTGGTATGCTATTGAACCTTTGCGGTTAGTAATGAAATTAATGAACTATATGTTTGTACAAATGCAGGAAATCATTATTAATCCATTCTTTTTTTTTTTGGATTACATTTTTTTTTGTATAGAAAAGGGAGGCAAACGAGCAGGTGGCTCACGTGATAGAAAGTGATTATCGCCGCCCATGAACACCCGCAATTTCAGAAGCATAGCTGATGCGTTGTCGCCCTTAGAGTGCCCCCCCCCCCCAGAATTGAGGGAGGGGGGTGTGTGGGCCTCCGGTTACCTGCACTCACCAGACGAAACGCAGAAGTTTGTTGGACTTCTACTTCACGCCGGTATTCTGTGATGTCGTGGTACTTCCCTAGTTGAGCCGGCCCTTTCATGCAACAACAAAAGATGATGCGTGGCTCTACCACTGTAATTTCCTTCATTTCCTTCAACTCACGGAATAGAGTTACTGAAAATAATTTAAGCAGTAGCAGTTGTTTAAAAATTATAGATCCAAAAGTGACGTGAAGACTGTTTACCTAAACTTTTTGACATCGACTTGTGTAATGACTTGTTACTTAACGAATATCGTTTACCATATTCGTTATGTGAATAGTGTTTGTAGTGAGCACGAAAATGTAACTCAACGCCACCGTATATTATGTATGAGTTTTGTAGCAGAGGCCTTAGTATCAGTTCATTTCGTGCGACCATATCTACCTCATTCTCTTACACGTAAATTAAGCAAACAAACTCCTTATATGTTTTCTGACACAACCATTTAAGTGTTAAAAGCCCCATTATCAAATCTTTAAAGAAAACCCAGAACGCTTTGAACATTCAGATTCCAGATAACGAAATTATTCAAATTCCAGATTTATTTAATCGTATAGCTCGCAGCATTGCCGTAGTAAATAGATCAATGGATTTATTTTCTACGTTCGGTTGAAACGATCCAACGAATAGCCACAATATTGTTATGCGGCATAAGATATTTTAAATCGTCTTTTTCGGTACTCCTACTCTGAAGGCGTCATCCCGATGACATGGAAGACAGCTTTGGTGCACCCGATCCCTAAGAAAGCGACCGCCCAGATCCAGGTAACTACAGACCGATCGCCATCACTTCCTTGTTCTCCAAAATAATGGAGTCCATTATAAACTACCAGCTCTTTAGGTACTTAGAGGAGCACCAGTTGATCAGTGACCGCCAGTGCGGCTTCCGTCGGGGTTGCTCGGCTGGTGATCTTCTTATGTACCTCACTCATCGATGGGCGGAGGCAGTAGAGAGCATGGGTGAGGCCCTGGCAGTTAGTTTGGATATAGCGAAAGCCTTTGATCGGGTATGGCACAAAGCGCTTCTCTCAAAGCTTCCGTCATATGGGCTTCCCGAAAAAATTTGCAATTGGGTCACTAGCTTTCTCACAGACCGGAGCATCAAGGACGTAGTTGACGGTGCATGCTCGGACTCCGAGTCTGTGAACGCTGGTGTCCCACAAAGCTGTGTGCTATCGCCAACCCTGTCTCTTCTGCATATCAATGATTTGTTACAAATTAGAAAGAAAGAAAACTTTATTTGTTGCACCATAACAATCAATAAAATATAAATACATGATATTTAAAAACTAAGTGAAAACAACAAAAAGGTCAACGCTCAGCATACGTTACGGGTATCCCCGCAACACTTATTTTCAGCGCAGCCTATGGTCCATCTTGGGCTGGTAGTAGTTATAACTACAACAACTTAAAAGAAAAACACACACACACAATTTGACACATATGACTATTTTAAAATATTAACCAATTTCTAAATAATAACACATACCAAATGAAAATAATGATAATAATAAAAAAAAACAAAGGAAAACTAATTGCAAGAAATTGATAAAGTATCATAGTAACATTTAATGGTATATACACCACCTACGGATATAAACAGCACATACATATATATAAAATTTTACACATATATTTTTATTGCTAAAAACGAGTTACTGGAACAATCAGAACAAATATAAGAAACTAATAAACATTGAACTGTACTAAAAAAAAACTCTCATCAATAAACTTAATATTGTTTTTGTAACTTTAAAAACCACAATTTATATTTTTTCATAAATAAAGTTACCGTATCAAGATGTCTCAACGGGGGCGATAGGTATTAAATAATGGAATTACTTTAACTAGTTAGGATATGTTTCTTATAGGATGCAAAAGGATGTTATTTTTTTAGTAAATAAATAAATTAATATCTTTGCGCAATTCCCGCCAGCCACCTGGGGATCGAACTCGGGTCTCTTGATTCGAAGTTCCGACCACCCGACCACTCGGCTATCGTGACTTTTTTTTAGTAAAGGATGTTATTCAGTTTCGCCTAGGTCTAGGTCGCTCCCTTTATTACCAAAGCCTATTTAAGACAACGTGATAAGTGTTCAGCCTATTGCCGTACAATGTACAATGGCTTGTGTACGTTGGCACGTACAATGTTCCATGTCTCAAGAACAACATTCATGTTCAACACAAATGATTGCCTATAGTTGCATTTAAAGCGCAACCCTGATCTTCGAAGGCAGGATCACTACCAACTAGGCTATCGAATCGTCGATGCTTAAATAAATAACCTTTTTCGTGTCATATTACGCTAAAATAATAATTATTTTTCGAAGATGGTATTATGTTATTACATAAATCAAATAAAATAAATAAATATACATAAATATCTTCACGCAATTCCCAATACAGGGGTAGACAGAGGTCTAGTCTAGAAAATTAAGTCCCTTCGACCCACCTTCCACCGAAGATATTTTCGGGACAGTGGTGAGCCCGTCGCCACCTTTATGTCCTAGCCAACGATATAATTCGTACGAAAGTTTTTGAAAAACCCATTGGTACGAGCCAGCCACCTGGGGATCGAACTCGGGTCTCTCAACTGCAAATTCCGACCACCCAACCACTCGGCTATCGTGACTAAATGTTATTACATTATAGCAAAGTATCATTTTAAAACAAATATTTTAAATTTAAGGTATCGAAAGAGGTCGAGAATAACTTTCCAAGACCATGTGAGCAAATTTCTCGAAGTGGGGGAGGTTCAAGAGTACTCGAAAACCTAGTCGTGCACTTATGAAGAAAATAATGAATTTGAAAAAAGCGAGGTATGTTATGAACGTGACACGTGGCAATCGGCCCTTTCAGGCAACTCAGTCAGGCACTATGCGTGAAGATAAGTAAGTAATATGTATTTTGGATATAATTCTATGAGATAAAAATTTGTCATGTTCTTTTCTCCGAAACAATCCGAGTATCTATGACTTACATTTTCACTCAAGCTACAGGTTAAATACTGTTGAATTTTTCTCGACATCATTATTTTATTTATTCATCACACGTTTCCCTTAGCTTTTTTTATTATTTACACTCACAACTTCGCACCTTGTGCTGGTAAATTGGCCATGGAACACTAACATAGGTTATTCTTTATAAATTTTTGTAAGACTATACAATTGACGCGAATTTATCACGCGAAATGAGTTCAAAGATTTTTTTGAGAATTAAAAAAAAATAAAAATTAAAAAGATAGTCTAGTGGGTAGTGGCCCTGTCGTTGAAGCCAGAATCCGTTTGTATCTCACTGGGCAAACATTTGTGTGACAGATGAATGTTTGTACACGAGACATAGATGTTTATTTAAATATTGGTATAAACACAACATATTTTGTTAAATATAATGGTGCGGGACGTCGATCAAATTATACACATTTGTCTTCTTACGAAATATGATGGCAAATTGACGGACTTGTTCACTCTTGAAACTGACGCCCTCAAATGGATATAGGATAATGGATATTTGGTACTTGTTAAGATTGTAACGATTGGTCAAATTAAAAGCAATTATGTATTTAATACATATCTAGGAAAGTATATTGCACCGTTGGCATGGACACTAAGTCAGCGATAGGATCGGACAGAGACAGTATGAATATCGTCTCAAATAGACTTCGGTGAAAGTACTTAGTTGTCTAGACTCTCTGTCTGTCTGACGGACTGTCTTTGTCTACTCCAGTATTTGTAAAATGCGTAAAGATAAATAAAAATGCATGAATTTAATCTTCGTTTTAAGCGTGCCTAATGTATTTGTTAACTGTTCAGGGCGTCAAATATCTTAGTCCTCCCCTAAGCACAGACGCTGTAAAACATCCGCATCGCTGTATAACACAAAAGTAAAATAAAACAAATGAAAACTGTAAAATTATATGCACCAATATATTTTTTGTTTCAAGTTCAAATGTATTTGGTTTGTGTGTTTTTTGGGTTTATGTGTTCGGTTTTTAAAACACGGCTAATTTACGGATCTAATTTACGGATTGATTTTCCGTCAGAAACCACTCTGATACATTTCATTTGCTAGTTAATTTCTTAGAAGATTTGACCATCATCATTACCTTGTTGCTATGCACACCAATGAAAATTAAATACATTTTATTCAACAATTAAATTGAATTTCATTTTAAGCCATTGCAAAAGCGTCCGACAGAAAAAAAATCTGGGAAAGCGTTGGCAATGTCGCAGGGCAAAAATCTTTTCATTTTACAAAGTATTGATGAAATTTGGTAACAAACATGAAAATTTTACTATATCCGAGCAAAGTAAAGCTCAAAATACATAAATGTAATGGTAGAGCCCGCTAATTATTAATTGGTCCCACGATAAGCTTTTAAATCTTATGCATGAGATGTGAGAGAAAATCAAACAAACTTTTGATTTATGGCTAGGCTCCAAACAGTTTGTGTTTACTTGTATTAGTAAAATAAATACAGTACTTGATTAAAATTGAATCGTTTCTGTTTTTATCTATTTTGCTCGCTAATTCGTCTGTCTAGACCTCAAAAAGAATAAAAATAATTTATATAAAGAGACAATGAACCTTATTTATATAACCGAACATAACTTTATTTATTTAAAAACTCTATTTATTTGTAGAGATATTCAATAGGTTTTAATTTACAACCGAGTTGTGCTGCTCGTGACGCCTTATAGAAGCGATGAGTGGTCTTTGAATGCATATCCATAGAAGCTCAAAGTTAATTAGCGGGTTATGAAAAGATGTGACGATATTTGTGATCGATATTTCGCCGCGTGAATGATTCTTTAAATAAGATATTCTCAGTAGAACTGGGTTAAAAGATAGCCATAATAAGAGAAATATAGTGGCACTGGGTGGGTAACATGATTTGTCAAACTAACAACGGTTGTACAGATTTCCATGTGGGAACATCGTATAGGATAAAATACTGTGAGATAAATATGAATATTTGAACTCGAGTCATTTACGTGGCAATGTATTTATAAATATTTATCTATGTAAATATATTCTAATATAAAATAGATTCTACCGCTAGCTTATACATTAAGACGGGGATAGGCTCAATACCCGTCACGTTATCCCAAATAAACGTCGATGGAAAGTAGGTCTAAAAGACTACATTGGTTAGGCCACTGCCTACTCCTGTAAGGTAAATTTCGCTAGATAAAAGTCATAAAAAATTACAATTACAATTTACATTCTCTCCTCGTTCCTGGTTTCGTACCGCATCTCATACCTCACCGCTATATTGATCTGATGAATAATAAGTTCTATTATATTGACAGAACAGGACAGGACTGGACAGGACAGGATAGGATAAAATAGAACAGAATAGAACAGAACAGAGAAGAAGAGAATACAATATATTAGATTAGAATATAACAGCACAGAATACAGTAAAATACAATGGAAAAGAATTGTTCATTCAAAGCATTTTCATTTTAAGCATTTTATGTCATTTTAAGCATTTTATGTCATTATCGCCGCGCTTAGCTGGTTAACGACCGCAGTACACATATGCCTTGCACTCTGCTATCTGTCACCGGGCTACTGTTGTTGGTTTGGTATATTTCGACATGGCTATCCGGTCATATGTTGGTAGCCAATGGTAATTAATAATTCTTCTTATCTGAGACTTAGGGCAATATCAATCAGACCACTTTACTTGCCTTATAGTTTTCTTGGTCCAAAATTGAGCAAAACCTGCTGATTGTTTGCGAGGCTCTTTGCTATGTCAACAGTCAAAATTGTTACAGAGAGATTGTTTTGATTTTTTTAAATACGTAGAACAATACTGTTTTTTAGTCCTTAATAATCTAGTGTGTTTCGAGACAGAACTACTTTATATTGTTGGGATAATTAATCATGTGTCGACCTTAGTGGTCGAGTGGTGCATACATCGGTTTTCTAAGTGACGCTAGCTCTGAGGTTGCGGCAGTTCCCGGGCATATCAATGTAGAAAACTATTTTTCTGTTTCAATTTTCGATTTAGATTTCGATTTACGGATTTTATCGCGTTTTTAATTAGTTTTAACAAACTATTTTTATTTCCCGAAGTTTCGGATGCTTTACAGCAACCGTGGTCACGGGGGGACAACACGCGACAAAATCTGAAAATCGTTTTATTTTAAAATTAGAAGTGATAACTAATTATAAAGTGTTGGTGAAATTTAGATAAGGAGGCACATGTATTTAGTGACCGTAGCAGTGTTATTTCATGGTATTTTATCTTTTGGTAACATTTCTTACTTAACAGCCGGTCGAAGTTTCCGGTGGGACATGAGCTTCTCCTGTACGGACGATTTACCGTAATCACAACGCTTACCATGGAGATTGGCCACACTTGTGTAATTGTATAATGTGAGGCAACAAATAAAATTATTTTCTTTCTTTTTTTCATTTCGCATTTTATACGCAGCTGCATATCATTGGCTTGTAAAATTTTGGCGTGGTATTTTACAAAATGTTCGTTTCGCGATCTATCGATAGCTATTCACTTTCTAAGGCTTCTCGCTAATTCGCTTCTTCCAATAGCTACAGGAATAAGAGGGTGACGTTTTTTATACCTTCAAATTAAGCTATTATTCTCTGTTGTTTACATTATACAATGATCACACTGTTAAAATAGTTGTTTTTTTTAATTATAATGTTAATTATAACATAAGATAATAATTTAACTTATTTTAGAATGTTCTATTGCTTTTACCTACTGTTTGTTTTCTCAATCATTGTCAACATTCAATCTCTATCATTGGTGATAGCCAGTTTCCAGCTATCTTTCCTTAAGTTACGAGTTTCTCTTCCGTAGAATAAGGCAGCAAGAAAACAAAAGGCGCAACTTATAGTTAGTCATTACTGCCGCTTACGGTATTTGCGTAAAACCAATGGAGTTGCGTTATTTTTCAACAAATAGCCGTCATATTTTAATGCGGTATAAGATATTGAATTCATGACTTTTAAATCTCTGACATGTAGTAATATAGTATGTATCATTCCTCTCAGAAAAAAAGGTACAAAAAACATTTAATATTCTCTGAAAGTAGGTCGTCCTAGTCAAGCTTGAATAATCAAAGCTGTTAAAGTAACAACACACATATTTGCAATAGCAGTGCAAGCTCATTTAGTTCTTCATTTCTCTTTGAGAACGTTACTGCTTTTGTACCAAAATTGAGAGTAAAAATTTGCTTACCAGTCATAAGTATTATTGTTTTTGTCTCTGTTTATTTTATAACTCTGTTTAATAAAACGTATATATTTCTTTGCGGCCAAGATATTTATTTAACTCTTTCGGTTGAAAAAAATAAAAGAGAAGATAAAACCAATTTAAATAAATCGTGGTATGTAATGTGCGTTACCAGGGCAAGAATTATAAATAAATGAATATCTTTACGCCATTCCCAATCACAGGGGTAGACAGAGGTAGTATAGACAATTAAGTTCCTTCGACCCACCTTCCTCCGAAGATAAATGGACAACGTCGCCGTCTTTATGCTACCGATATGAATCGTACATAGGTTTTTGAAAATAAAAAACCATTGGTACTATCCTGCCACCAGGCGATCGAACTCGGGTCTCTCGTCTCGTATTGCAATCACCCAACCACTCGGCTTATCGTGACTTTTTTAGTCGTAAGAATTAACTACCTCGATTTTACACATAGGAGTTGTAAATTTTTGAACAACCTATTATCGCGGATAGGGCAGTAATCTTATAATTATCAAATAAAAGTATAAAATTCTATAAAAGAATAAAAGTCTTCAAAAAAGGTTTTTATTGGAGTCGATTAAATATGTCCAGTCCAAAATGTTTCATGACGAAAAACGGAACAGTCAATATTCGTTATTGTTTTACGAACATAACCTTCACTCGATCATGACAAACGAATTGGTATATCGGAATACTATAAATATAAGTTTCGTCGACTTGTATGATTGAATTACCTTACAAATGATTTATCGGTTCGTGGAACCTTTACACAATATGTCAGAAAACATAACACTAAATTAATACTCACTATTTGAATACTCGCCTTTAGGACGAGGATTTCTTCTTTATTATGTTAATCACAAGATACCTTTTGATATTCTCAATTATTGAGATGATAATACAATATGTCTTAGAACCGTTCTTTGTAGTATACGTTGGGGGAATATTGGCCATATTCAGCAGAGAATTCTTTATAAAACGTAAAGAAGAAAGGATGATGTAATTTAGTTATCTAGGTTGTGATTAAATTTTTCTTTCTACGAAATGTCTAATGATAACATAGTTGGTGCAACCTTTCCTTCCTACATGTCAATGTTTCAATTCAATGTTTCTGTTGTTCAATGAAATCAATGTTTTTACTCGGCTAAGAAATAGTAATACAACTATTTATTTTTGTGAGTATATTGAAGTCACGATAGCTGAGTGGTTGGGTGGTCGGAATTTCAGGTCAAGAGACCTGAGTTCGATCATCAGGTGGTAGGCTCAACCAATGGGTTTTTCAAAAACTTATGTTCGAATTACATCGTTGGTGTTGGACCACGTTGTTCCGAAAATATCTTCGGTGGAAGGTGGGTCAAAGGAACTTAATTGTCTAGACTAGACCTTTGTCAACCGACGATATTTATTCATTTATTTTTTATTATTTAAGTATATTGAATATCTTTAGATGGTTAATATTATTATACATTAGTAAAGTTTTATTTGTTGGTTAATATTATTATATATTAGTATAGTTTAATATTATTATATATTAGTATAGTTTTTTATTCATTTATAAAGTTCAGTTTCATTAGCAATGGCGTGCCGTAACGTAATACTAAATCTATGTAAACACTAGTAACAGGTAGGAATTTCTCGAAAGACTTCTTTAACTTTCTTTCTTTCTTTTCTTCTCTGAAAGTACTATTATATTTAAGTACTATTTTTTCTTTTCAGTTTTGCCTATGTCATTTTTCTCAGCGTTTAATATTTCGACGTAAAAACTACATTAAAAACGTACCTCTCTTTTTCTCTCTTTCTTCTCGTGGGTAAGAGACCACTAAGGGAAAAGCATAACAAATACCATGGGTACAGATGATATCTCGTTAACCATCTCGAAAACTACTAGAACTAAATTCAAAAGGCCGGTGACGGGCCGCAACATCTGAGATCCAAGGTATCTGTTAAAAGAATACGGTAGCTAAGCGTGGCGATTATGGAAAACCCTTCTTTATGACTGGGGATATATTCGGAGATGAATTATTACCGACCTCTATGTATGAATATTAACCTATTGTAGAATTTTATGAAAATTATAATATAGTTCACAAAGTCTTCGCGTTTGCAGTTGAAAATTGTAACAATAATTGCCTATAATGTTCGGCATAATTTGATTTGATAGTCAGTTCAATTAAATGTATAATCTAAATGTTTTATACCTCGAGGCAAAATGAACAGCCTCCTGTGGCTCTATAATTTTTAATTTACAACCAGTTTCTGTTGCTCTTGATTCCTTATAGCAGCAATGGTCTTTGAATGCATATCGTTAGAAGCTTGAAGTTGATAATCGGGTTATGAAAAGATGTGTCGATATTTGATGGTAGTTAATAAGTAAATAAATAAGTAAATTATTTACTTAATTAATTAATAATAAATAATTAATTAATTAACAAATATCTTCACGCAATAAAGGGGTCGACAGAGGTCTAGTCTAGACAATTAAGTCCCTTCGACCCACCTTCCACCGAAGATATTTTCAGGATAACGTGACAGGTGGTGAGCCCATCGCCGTCTTTATGTCCAAGCCGACGATATAATTCGTAATAAGTTTTTGGAAAACCCATTGGTACGTGCCTGCCAACTGTGGATCGAACTCGGGTCTATTGACTGGAAGTTCCGACGATCTAGCTCGGCTAGCCATAAAAAAAGAAATATATTGGCATTGGATGGGTAACATGATTTGTAGAACTAACAATAGTTGCAAAGATTCGCATGTGGGAATATCGTATAGGCAAAAATAGTGTGGGAGGTTTTTTTTTATAGAAAAAGGAGGCGAACGAGCAGGTGGCTCACGTGATGGTAAGTGATTACCGCCGCCCATGAACACCCACAATACCAGAGGCATAGAAGATGCGTTGCCTTCCTTAGTGTGCCCCATAATTGGGGGAGGGGGGGTGTGTGGGCCTCCGGTTACCTGCAATCACCAGACGAAACGCAGAAGTTGGTTAGACTTCTACTTTACGCCGGTATTCTGTGAGGTCGTGGTATTTCCCCGGTCGAGCCGGCCCATTCATGCAACAACAAAAGCTGAAGCGTGGCTCTAACACTGTTCCGCCCCGTGACGGAGCCACGTCCTGCCAAATAGTGCAGAAGGTTGATGTAGGCATCACCGTACCGACTATTGCGCCAATCTTTGGAATAATTGTCATCATATGTTGAGCAATGGTCTTTTATAGGCAATAAAGAGTGAAGAAAGAGGATATTTCAAGTCTTAAGTTATTCATAAATATCCGCACTATACGACCGCAATAGACGACCCGGTAGTGACCTTGTCTTTGAAGGGTTGTGGGTTATAAAATAGTGTGTACTCGTACCGCCTGCCTGTAGTAGCAGTTGTGTAGCCTGGACATTAAGACGGAGATAGGCTCAACACCCGTCACGCTGACCCACATAAGCTTCGGTGAAAAGTGGATCTGAAAGTTGCTGCATTGCCTTGGTTAGGCCTCTGCCTACAACCTGTAAATTTCGCAAGAAATATAAAAAATATCTGCAAAGTTATTCAGAAAGATTCATCAAGATCGTCTTTCCTCGTGGCTGGTTTCGTACCGCATCTCATACCTTACCGCTATAGTGATCTGATTGATAATAAGTTCTATTGTATACTTTCACGGTACCATAACTACAGTGGTTAAGTGCCGTGCGTATCTTTGAACTCTGCAATGAAATTAATTAATAATAGTTTAATATAACATAGGTATGCAGAATTATTTATAGCAGAATTAGTAACAGAGTTAGGCTGGACACTTGATTTATACGCGAATGACATTTGTTCTATCTCTTAAATTATTAAAAGTATTTTCAGGTGCCGAATTCACCACTCAGTCGGTGGTAAGGAAAAACATGGTGGTAAAGAAAAATCGAATCGAATAGAATAGAATAGAATAGAATAGAATAGAATAGAGATAGAATGGAATAGAATAGAATAGAATGAATAGAATAGAATAGAACAGAACAGAGACAGAACAGAACAGAATAGAATAGAATGAGAATAGAATAGAATAGAGATAGAATAGAATGGAATAGAATAGAATAGGAATAGAATAGAATAGAATAGAATGGAGATAGAATAGAATGAATAGAATAGAATAGAATAGAATAGAATGAATAGAATAGAATGAGATAGAGATAGAATGGAATAGAGATAGAGATAGAGATAGAATGAATAGAATAGAATAGAATAGAATGAGAATAGAATAGAATGGAATAGAATAGAATGAATAGAATAGAGATAGAATAGAATGGAATAGAATAGAATAGAGATAGAATAGAGATAGAATAGAATGGAATAGAATAGAATGAATAGAATAGAATAGAATGGAATAGAGATAGAGATAGAGATAGAGATAGAATGAGAATAGAATAGAATAGAACAGAACAGAACAGACAGAACAGAACAGACAGAACAGAACAGAACAGAACAGAACAAGAACAGAACAGAACAAGAACAGAACAGAACAGAACAGAACAAGAACAGAACAGAACAAGACAGAACAGAACAGAACAGAACAAGAACAGAACAGAACAGAGACAGAACAGAACAGAACAGAACAGAACAGAACAGAACAGAACAGAACAGAACAGAACAGAACATAACAGAACAGAACAGTACAGTACACCTTACACCTTATAAGCTACTATCTATCACCGGACTACTGGTTATGGTTTGGTATATTTCGACATGTTTATCCGGTCATATGTGGGTAGCCAATGGTTTCATTCATAATTCTTCTAACCAGCGACGCAAGACTTAGGGCAATATCAATCGGACCACTCCACTTGCCTTATAGTTTTCTTAGTACAAAATTACCGCAAATAATATAATAGTATTGAAACTACTTCTGTATTGTACAAATATTAAAAAGTCACGATAGCAGATCGGATGGATGGTCGGAATTTCGAGTCAAGAGACCCGAGTTCGATTCCCAGGTGGCAGGCTCGTACCAATAGGTTTTTCAAAAACTTATGTTCGAATTGCATTGTTGGCTTGGACATAAAGACGGCAACGGGCTCACCACCTGTCACGTTGTCCCGAAAATATCTTCGGTGGGAGGTGGGTCAAAGGGACTTAATTGTCTAGACTAGACCTCTGTCTACCCCTGTCTTGGGAATGGCGTGAATATATTTTATTTATATAGAACTTTAACATTGTGTTTCGCAGGACCAACGATGTCTTTTTTATGTGTAACAAATTTCACAGCTTAAAACAAAACTGTATAAAATTATACCATCATATGTTAACTTGAGAACATCGTCCGTGTTTTTGGCCGGTTAAAACTAAGGAAATTGTCAGCCTAATAAGAGAAATATGAATTTATCAGTGTGTAATGTTCTGTGGAAACATGAATAACGACGTCCGAACTGCCCACGCTCAGAAATGTGTGTTCTGAAAAAGAATGAAAAATGTAAATATTCATTTAAACGCCACAAAAAAGAGCAAAACCTGCTGATTGTTTGAGAGGCTCTTTGCTATATCAACCAAGTCGAAATTGTTACAGAGAGATTGTTTTGATTTTTTTAAATACGTAGAACAATATTGTTTTTAAGTCCTTAATAATCTTGAGTGTTTTTCAAACAGAACTACTTTATATTGTTGGGATAAGTAATAATGTGTTGACCTTAGTGGTCAAGTGGTTTTCCGTAACATCGGTTTTCATCAAGTGACGCTAGCTCTGAGGTCGCGGCAGTTCCCGGGCAGATCAATGTACAAAACTATTTTTCTGTTTTAATTGCCTAGGATCTGGGTGTTTGTGGTATGGTGTTCCTGATATAAAAGTTTTTAAGCTACTTGCTTTGCGATCAGACTAATGTATGGAATATTGTCTTTGAGAAAATTGTGAAAATTGTGCTTTGAGAAAAACCCTTCAGATATTTATTAACATTTTTTAAGACTAAAATACATTGAATCTAAAAATTCTTTACGACTTTAAATCGTTGCTCTGTTTAATTTTGATGTGGTATTTTTCAAGATTGCGTTCATCATGAAACACTTGTCAGGAAATTACACCATTACGGTATCAGAAATATGCACTTGACCTAATTAAGTCTTATTTATCTAATGAATTCATAGAGTGGCAATCAACGGTGCGTGTTCCTCTGGATCTACGGTAGCTATGGGCGTACCGCAGGGCTCGATTCTCGGTCCATTTCTTTTTCTCATTTATATTAATGATTTACCTTCCTTACTAGGGAATAAACACGATATAGTATTATTTGCTGATGATACCTCTATAATATTTAAAATCAAACGACATATTGTTACACTTGACGAGGTAAATGATGCAATGTCAAAAATATTCCATTGGTTCAATGCTAATAATTTACATTTAAATAGCAATGCGACTAAATGTTTAAAATTTTCAACATATAATGTTAAACATTTGGGTGGTACCAATGTACTAATAAATGGAGAAGAATTGAGCTTTGTGGATACAGCTGTTTTTCTCGGAATAACACTTGATGCGAGGCTTCAATGGGGCCCCCATGTATCCCAACTTGCGAGTAGGTTAAGCTCTGTAGCATATGCTGTAAGAAAATAAGGCTCTTAACTGACGTGCAAACGGCTAGACTTGTTTATTTTAGTTACTTCCATAGCATAATGTGGTATGGTATTCTGCTATGGGGTCATGAAGCTGTCTTAGAAACAGTATTTGTTTTACATACGGCCATACGAGCTGTATATTGTCTAAATTCCCGAACAACTCTTAGAGAGAAATTTAATGAAATTAATATTTTAACACTGGCCTCTCAATACATATATGAAAATTTAATGTATGTGCATAAAAACATTAATACATTTAGCAAGAGTTCTGATGTACATAATGTAAATACTAGGAACAAACACAAACTTGTAACACCGGTTACTAGACTCCATAGAGTAAGTAACTCGTTTTTAGGGCTGTGTATACGCTTCTACAACAAAGTCCCGGTAAATGTGCAAAGCCTGTCTATTAACAGGTTTAAGAAATTTATTAAAGAAAAGCTTCATAGGAAGGGTTATTATAATATAAATGAATATATTAATGACAGTAACCCCTGGGAATGAGTTGATCGTTCCCAAGCTATTTCTAGAAAATAATACATTATATTTGTATAATGCATTATATTGTTAAAAATATTGAACAAAAGAGAGGATACCTACGGAGTTTCTTTCGCCTGTTTCTTCTCCGTTTGAGGAACCTCATTACGAAACGGGGGTAGATTAAAAATGACTATTGATAAACGAATGTATGTTCTTATGTCGATGAATTAATGATTTGATTTTATTTGATTTGATTCAAGATGATTATCCTGCTATCTGGCGGCTGCTATCCTGCTATAAAAGTTTTCCCTTCAGTCGACTCTTACGAATACCACGGGAAAAATGTAAACGTAAATTCTTACGCCGTTTTTACCATTACTGGGGTAGTCAGAGGTCCAATATAATTAGTCATTTCGATGCACATTCCAACGGATCTAGGTTAGGACAACCTGACTGGTGGTGAACTTAGTGTCCAAGCCTCGATAAAACTCTGCAAGAGGTTATGAAAAAAAAACTCATCAGGTTGGTATTCTTTTAACTCTAACCTGGGTCACTCTAATTCGAATTCTGATCACCCAACCACTCGGTTATCGGGGCTCGTCCAAAATTTTATTGTTAATATTACAAAATTCATATTCAAAAATTATATTTGTGTATGTGTAATATTTTTGTACTCCGCTTAGCGAGTATTCGTTTAAATAAATTGAGTTGTTTTTCGACGACGTCTAGAGAGCTGTGACTTTTACAATTTTTATTCACTGCATAATTGATAGAGACATCGTAACTTGACGTTGCAGGATTGCAATGTAAATAATCTCTAACTGAATTTTTCAAGCGAAGTCAAATATTCCTGGTATATATTTTATTTACAATATTTTGCTTTTATGCAATCGTTCAAACTAATGGTACAAAGGGGAGTAATTGTTCAGTCTAACTATGTCTTCAAAGATACACTATACTGCAATTTGTAAACATGCGTAACATATACAATAACATATACTATCCTTCATGTTGAAGAGCCTGTCTTAATCTTATATATTTTTTATAACAATTTTTGTGTAAATTTCACAATTACAAATACATACATAGATTGGGACAATATTACATACATTGCTTACATCCCTAAGTAAGCAGTTTAAGCACTTGTATTATGGAATCTGTTTGGTATGGAATAAAATTTTCTATATTGACCCACCCGGGAATCGAACCCGGGACCTCAGAACTGTCACCATGAAAACATGTGTGCGCTACTTGTCCACATAAGTTTTCTTATTCTAATTATATTTTCTTACGTTACAATTTATCATAATTACAGTTATTACGCCAGAAAGTTTTAAGTATTTGAGTACAAAGTATTTCATTTCTCTTTTCATAGGTCCGAATTGTCGTCGGTTCAGTATTGCTCCGGAATTGAAAGCTATAAGAGGTCACGGTACAGGTGTGAACATTATACTATCTCTTTCTTCCTCATAAACAATTGACAGTCGATGATGAAAATGTTTTACTTGGTGTGTACATTAAATTATAAGTTTCGTGAGACTTTATTAATCAAATAATTAAAAAGGCTAAACTCGCGTCTAAGTACGGACACACAAAATTATAATAAATAAATATATATCCTCACGACATTCCCCATAACAAGTGTAGACAGACATCTAGACAATTAAGTTCTTTCAACCCACCATCCATCGAAGATATTTTTGAGACAACGTGACATGTTGTGAGCACGTCGCCGTCTTTGTGTCCAATGATATAAATCGTAAATAAGTTATTTAAACCCATTGATACGAACAAGCCTTGGAGATCGAACTTGGGTCTCTTGACGTGAATTCCGATTACCCAACCACTCGAATATCGTGACTTCTAAAACTAAATTATGTATTTGATTTATGTGTTTAGAGTTTGTAAGCATATTAGAGATCGCCATAATCATTATACTGATACTGATTTATTACACTGAAATTGCTAGCAACACTGAATCCTGTCAGGAATGCTTTTATAATCATATATGACTCGAATAGAAATTCGGGTCATATATGATTATAAAACGTTATATAAATATTTACGTATAAACAATAACTAGGATGCTAAGAGGTGAATGATGAATTACTAATGAAATATTAAAAAACCTGAAAGACACCAATGCTGAATGTTAATTTAAATTAAACAGCTTTCTGTCATAAATATAGTTACCGTTAACAAGGCAGCACTTCGGATGTTTTGGATGTAGATTTAAAAATAGCAGCTCTTGACTGCCAACAGCTGGGCAAAAGTATTTCTATTAAATATTTTTTTGATAAAGATCAAAGTAGTCAATGTCTATGTAGTAAATGTCTGTCACACTGTACCTGCTAATGCGGTTTAGCGGGATACGAACATTTACGTTTCATTACATTTTTATTTCTATATCTCTGATACTGGGTTCCCGGTGCACTCGTGTATAAAGCACTTTGAATACAAGACTACTACGGCTTGTCAAAATATAATATCAACTTTCAGAATAGTAGTTCTGAAGTTACAAAAAGGAAAGTGTGTCAATAAACTAAGATTCATGCGAAAGAAACGGTTACACTAAAACCTTTTACTAAACGACCCGTAAAAAGTTAGAAAGCTCTTTTCACTTATTCCAGTTACATTTACAAGAGGTCATCCATTTGAGTCACCTTAAAAACATAAAATCTTATTAATGGTGCACACTTTTTTGTTGATTCATAGTAGATCGCTAAATAAAGACAGTAGATCATATTCTACGTATTTTATTATTAATTTAACGTATAACGTATAAACATATTACATGTAGTCGTGTGAGCTATCTTGAAATATATTTGCCTTTCTGTTTTGATTTTCTGCTGCACATATCATATCCGGATAAATTTGTTTTTTCGTGTGATACTGAATCTAGAACCTAAAATTTGTAAATTTATACGTAAGAAGTAATCTGTAATGTATTCAGATTATTAAACTCTTTCTAATAGGAGGTTTCATTGTGCTGTAGGTTTTAAATTATAAATGTATTGTATGTTTTTGCCAAACTGTCACGATTTAAAAAATACCACATATGATGTAAAAGTTTCAGGACGAAGCTAAATGGAATTTTAATTATTTTCAAGTTTATGACATGTAAAGAAAAAGAGAAAAAAGAGCTCGTAGCTGTATTTAAACAAATGCTGTACATTTATCATCGGAAAATTACAAGAGGCTTATGACTACATAAACTTGGATATGGACCGAACTGTCTGCAAAAGAATCCAACAAATAGCAAGTTATTATACATCTCAGCTGAATTCGTTGACTGCATTGTTTTCTTTCTCGGCCTATTGGCTGTAAGCCAAAAAGCAATTTATTGGAAACGAGGCCAAGGACATTCTTCATTTATTTTGAAGATGACCTTGCCAAAACTACGTACAAAAAAACAATGTTTGACGAAAACGCAATTTGTTTTTTTTTTCGGACATGTGACAGTGATATTAAAGTAATATGAAACTTTATTTTAAAGTAACTGTTTTATTTTTTTTAACTGAACTGATATGAACGTACAGTTCTAACGAAAATATAAAGTGTCGTTTATAGTTTTTTGACATATAATTTTTAAAAAGTTTATATATACATATTGTAAATAGTAAAAAGTGGTTCAAATACTTACATAAAACATTCATTTATATATTTCGTATAAAAATACTAATCATTTCAGAGGCTGAGCAGGCTGTGTTACTTGGCATGTTGCCAAAGATAAGTATGATTCAATGCCGCTCGTTTCCGTGCCCCTATTTACTTTCTTGAAACCAACAATGACCCTAAGAATACATTCTCATGTATCCTTAGGGTCAATATTTATTAATTTGTTTTGTTTTATATTGATTTCATTTTTCGTTTATTTGTGATTTTTAATCACAAAAAATACATGTTTTTGCATTAATACAGAATATATTATTATATTATTCACTTTTGTATCGTTGTTTTGCCCACTAAGACAGCGACAGACTCATCCTCTGCCACGATGTCCCTATAAGCTCTAGTAAAATGTAAACAGAAACGACTAAACGAATTTATATCATCTTTGGCACATAGCCTGTAATCTGAATTTACGTTCTGATATGTATATATATATATATATATATATATATATATATATATATATATATATATATATATATATATATATATATATATATATATATATATATATATATATATATATATATATATATATATATATATATATATATATAAAAGTATATATGAAGAAATTTGTTGCTTTAAAATTTTATTCCTATCTATATACGTATATACATATACGACATCAAAAGGCTAAGTAATGAGTTTGCTTTCTAATCGCAATCTTTTCCTCTGAAGCTACCAGAACTCCGCCAAATCAAACCATATTTAGCCCGATAGTATGTAGTGGTTACTAACAAAGACTATAGTGCTTTCTCTGTGTGAGTTAAATGACAGGGTTCAGCGAAAAGTAAGCGACTTGCCATACATGACGCTGTGATAGTACCGACTTTATTACTTAGTTTGGCGTATATGTATGTAGCGAAACTCCGATATGTTAGAGAAAACATAGGATCAAACCAAATGCAATGTAAATGCTATCTGTTTATTGAAATACGCGGGGTTACTTCTCGACTAAATACAAAACGAAAAGATACACAATATGACTTGTTTGAAAGCATTTAAGAAAGTTCTATATTTCATAAAACAAGGAAGGACTACCATTAGGCTCCTTTTAAAATACTTTTTTCCGAGTGAACATTATGTTAAAGCGACTAGAATTGTTGATCTCATGGAATTGGAAACAAGATAAGTGACAAGTTTTTCCTCACTTAATTCTCGGGTCAGTAGGTAAAAGGTTTTCGTAAGTGTCCTTTGATTTAAATTTAAATAACTATATATAGTTATGTTTATATACTTTACAATAAATTTATATATTTTTTTTATAGGGAAGGGAAGCAAACGAGCAGGTGGCTCACGTGATGGTAAGTGATTACCGCCACCCATGAACATCCGCAATACCAGAGGCATAGCAGATGCGTTGCCGGCCTTTGAGAAAGGTATAGGCTCTTTTCTTGAAGGTCCCCTAAGTCGTATCGGTCCGGAAAAACCTCTGATGGCAGCACATTCCATAAAGTGCAAGTGCGTGGCAAAAAAACGCACTGTGGTGGAATGCCAAGCATCAAAATGGTGTTGATGGAATTTTTGACTATGCCATAAGGTTCGATGGTGAAATTCAGCGGCTGGGATTAATCCGAACAATTTCTCAGAGCACTCCCCGTAGTAAATCTTGTAAAAAATGCAAATAGATGCAACATCTCTACGCAATGCCAGGGGATCTAGCCTATCAGATAGAACATGGTCGTCGACGATTCGAGCCGCTCTTCGTTGGTTACGGTAAAATGGAAGGAGCTGACACTGGGGTACCCCCGCCCAGAGATGCAAACAGTACTCCATGTGCGACCGAACCTGCGCCTTATAAAGTTGCTGGCGGTGGGCCGGCATGAAGTACTGTCGTGCTCTACTGAGCTAGCCAAGCTTCTTAGAGGCCAATTTGACCTTCCCTTCCAAGTGACCGCAAAACTTAACGTCGCTCGATATGTCGACGCCAAGGATTCCGATACTGGCTGAGGCAACAAGGGGAATACTCTTAAAATGAGGTGACACGACGAAGGGTTTCTTTTTAGCGTTAAACGCGCGAACTTGTGTCTTTTCAGGGTTGAACTGGACTAAATTTAGTCGGCCCCAATCCGAGACTTTGTCTAACAAAATCTCGACTTCAGACACAAGTTTGTTCCGGTACTCGTCGACGTGTTCCCGAGAAATATTGGCATGGCCGGTATATAGGGCATCACCAGTACTGTCGTCTGCATAGCAATGAATATTACTAATTTGTAACAAATCATTGATATGCAGAAGAAACATGGCTGGCGATAGCACACAGCCTTGTCGGACACCAGCGTTCACAGACTTGGAATCCGAGCATGCTCCGTCAACTACGACCTTGATGCTCCGGTCTGTGAGAAAACTAGTGACCCAATTGCAAAATTTCTCGGGAAGCCCATATGATGGAAGCTTCGAAAGAAGCGCTTTGTGCCACACCCGATCAAAGGCTTTTGCTATATCCAAGCTAACTAACCAGGGCCTCCCCCTTGCTCTCTACTGCCTCCGCCCATCGATGAGTGAGGTACACAAGAAGATCACCAGCTGAGCGACCTCGACGGAAGCCGTACTGGCGATCACTAATCAACTGGTGCTCCTCCAAGTACCTTAAGAGCTGTCAGTTTATAATGGACTCCATTATTTTGGAAAACAAGGAGGTGATAGCGATCGGTCTGTAGTTGCCCGGATCTGAGCGGTCGCCTTTCTTAGGGATCGGGTGCACCAAATCTGTCTTCGATGTTATCGGGACGACGCCTTCAGAGTAGGAGCACACATCCTTAGCACAATAGGGGGCACCATCGGGCCCAGTCGACTTCTGGATGTCCAGGGAGAGGAATGCTTTTTGCACTGAGCTTTGAAAGAACCAGATGTCCGGCATAGAGCACTCACTGCACGGGATGGTCGGTGGTGAGTTCTTCCTGTTATGGAGAGTCGAGTTGGACGCAAAAAGAGAACTTGGAAGATCGGCTTTCTCTTTTGCGTCATGGGCCAGCGAGTTGTCTTCCCTGTGCAGAGATGGTAATGATGGCTGACTGAAATTCCCTTGGACAGCCTAGGCGGGGGACCAGATCGCACGAATTCCCGAAGAAAGACGAACCAGTTTCTCGCCAATTCTGCCAATGTGCTCGGACTTTGCCGCAGCAACTACTCTTTTGAAGGACCTGGCGGCAGAGTTATACTTCTTCTTAAAAACGCTAGTATTCTTTTAATTAAGATTAGTAAAACGAATCCCGGGACGTCAATGCATTAACCCAGGCCCGGCAGCACTGCTGCTTTTGACGAGATGCCATTCTGCATGCGCTACTAAACCAAGACTTAGATCTACCACCGTTGGGCACCGCAGAGGAAGGAACGAAAAGTTCCATTACTTAAAGCACCACATCGGCGATGGAATCTGCAACGGCGTCGGGACTATCCACCGAGAAGCAAACCTGCCCCTACGGGTAAGATGCAAAGAAAGATCGCATCCCTTCCCAATCTGCCGACCTGTAGTGCCACACACGGCGGTGGCCTGCATATCGCGACCGCAATGGGCACATGATAGGCACTTTACTCCGAATCAGGCAGTGGTCCGATGAACCCAAAGGGGCATCAACGGAGACCACATAGCCGTCCACACATAGCCGTCCGGATGAGAGGTCAGCAAAAGACCCAGCAGGGAAGGTGTATGATCTTTGACATCCGGAACCCGCGTTGGCGAAGTAACCAGTTGTGTCAGATCATATGCTAAGGCAAAGTCAAAAACAGATATCCCCGCATGATCAGTTGTTCGAGATTGTAGCTATTCGGCGTGGTGGGCGTTGAAGTCGCCGAGTACTACGATCTCTGCGGATGGGATCTGCTTTAGCACGGCATCTGCAGCCATTTGGTTGATGAGTCGGTCAGTTTCGGCATTACCGCTGTGGGACCTATAGAGGCACCCATAGACGCGAGGGTGGTCGTCGCTGTCTATGCGTAGCCAAAGAGTGGACAGATCCCTACCTTCAAGGCTGCCGAGGCACTGAGAACATATATCCTCTCTGACGTATACAGGAACCCCGGCCTGTGGCACAAAAGAATGTTCAAGCTTGTAGCCCGGGTAGGAAAGATAAGACGTATCCACCGGAGAGGATATCTGCGTCTCGGTAAGAATTAGCAAGGCCGGCTTTGCCGTCTCCAGATGGTAGTGGACGGCATTTAGATTGGAGTGTAGTCCCCTGATATTGCAGAGATCCATAGCAAGCGTGGAAAGGGTTATGACCCCCCCCCCCCTCCCGAATACGAGGGGCAGCCTGAGCATCCACACTCAAGCAGCGATTGGTAACCCGACCGCGGTGCCCAGAGGGGGATTCTCCAGTACCGATGGTACTGGGAGCCCCCTGGGGTAGATTTTTTTCATCCGCTACCATGTTTTCGGGGAGAGGGTGTGTGGGCCTCCGGTTATGTACACTCACCAGACGAAACGCAGAAGTTTGTTAAACTTCTACTTCATGCCGGTATTCTGTGAGGTCGTGGTACTTTCCCGGTCGGCCTATGCATGCAACAACAAAAGCTGATGCGAGGATCTTCCACTGGTAAATATTATATATTGGTTATATTATTGGTTATTTTGGTTATATGGATTGTACAATATTACGTTTATACTTTTATACGTTTTCACATGTTGCTGTATTTTTGTATAAAACATAAGGAGACAATTTTTTTTTTAATTTGTAACATACTATATATCCATTTACATTATTTTTGTGTCGTTGTGCCATTTCACCTTGTATCTCCGTTTACGTAGTTAATAATAAGTCATTTGACCTCGCACTGATTAAAATTACGATGTACCAACTTTGACAGACGTCAGCAGGGCCGCGGGATTAAGGAACGGAAAAATATCCACGACTGAAAAACACCCTATCTATTCTTGAGACAGAAGTCATTTCCATCAAATGAAATCGTTGGTGCATGAGTTTGAGGTTATCTTCTAAACTCACACAAATAAAAATCGTATTTCTGTACCAGTATAATTTGTTTTAGATACTAAGACAGCAATAGGCTCAACACCTGTTACGTTGTCCCAAAAATAAGCTCCATTGAAATGAGGACTAAATTGTCTAGACTTTTTTTTTATTTATTTATTTATTATTATACACAAAACAGACTGAGACAATTACATGATAAGATTAAAACTCTAAGGTATTGAACAGTCCTTGTCCAAACTATGTGTATACAGATTTAAAACAAGGACACGGTGTCTTCTTTCTTACACTTAAATATAAGTAATGAAAAAAAAATTAGAAAATTTACACAAAGATATAATAAAACAAAAATCACAAATACAGAAATCACTAAGCATTTACAAGAGGGCTTTCCAAACACTTGACTTAGATGTGTTCAAATTCGAAATAAATACATCTATATTTGTGTTGCTAATAGCAATTTCGTTATATTTCCTACACATTTGAACCAATGGATTGTAATATGAGGTGTTGTTATTATAAACATTTAATAGAAATGTCTTGGAACTTCTACCTCGATGCATGGTACTTATATCTATCTGAGAGAGTAAGAATGGACAATCCACGATTGAATGTAGTAATTTGTATAAATATACCAGCAATGCAAACTCTCGCCTCATTTTTAGTGATGTAACTTGAAAGTATGTGCACCTATCAGAGTATTCTGCTAATGTACGTGTTAAATAAAAGCGCCAACATAGAACTTTAAAAACCGCTTTTGAACTCCTCTATCCTATTAGAATGAACAGCATAATAAGGTGACCAAACTATAGATGCATATTCAAGAATATTTCTTACTAAACTGGAATATAGAATGACTGTACTGTTAGGTTTCTTAAAGTTTTTGTGTTTCTTAAGATGAATCCTAATTTTTGATTAGATTTTTTTATTATATGCTCATAATGACACTTGAAAAATAATTTTTCATCGAAAAACACACCTTAATCCTTCACTTTCCTAACTCTTAAAAGCGTGTGATCTTTTAATTTGTAATCAAATAGTATTTTTTGTTTTTTCTTTGTGAAGGATATTGTTAAACATTTTTTTATATTTAATTACATACAATTATCAGTACACCAGTCGGCCACTGATTGTAAATCTTTCTGTAACATATAACAATCGCCAATATTATCAATTGTTTTAAATATTTTCAAATCATCTGCATACATCAACGTATTGCAGCCTAATTTTGACTAAGTCGTTTATAAATATTATAAACAAAAGCGGGCCTAAATGTGATCCCTGCGGAACTCCCGAAGGAACTTTAATAGCATTTGATCTGTATCCCTTAAGTGCCACAATTTGAGTTCGGTTAGAAAGGTAAGATTTTATCCACCGCAATAGATCCCCGTGAATACCATACCATTTTTCTAATTTCATGCATAACAGTTCGTGGTTAACGCAATCGAATGCTTTCGCAAAATCGGTATAAATGGCATCAACTTGCTTAGATTTCGCAAACGCGCTACATATGTGGTTTTTATATGTCAATAAGTTACTGACAGTGGAGCGGTTACACACAAATCCATGTTGGTTCAGACTAATGAACGGCTTAACATGAGCATAGATATTGTCATACACAATGCTTTCAAATAATTTAGCCATACATGATAATAAACTAATAGGTCTATAGTTCTCGCAATTCGATTTCTCACCGGTCTTGTAAACTGGAGTAATTAAAGCCAATTTCCAAATATCGGGAAACACACCACTGCTTAGACATTTGTTAAATATTATCTGCATTGGGAGTAATAATTCTGCAGCACAAGATTTGACAAAAGAAGGAGGGATCCCATCAGGTCCTGACCCTTTGCTTTTGTCCAATTTACGTATTTTATACATTATGGTTTCTTTGCTTACTTGAATATTAGACAAAGACTGATTTACGACAATTTGATCACAACTTGGATTTAGGAAGGAAGTTTGATTTTTGTTGTAAACTGACACAAAGAAAGAATAGAACAATTCACATATTCCCGTACATTCAGAACTAGATTTTCCTTTGTACACCATGTTATGGGGAATTGTATTTTGCGATTTTTTGTTACTAATATAATGCCAAAATACTTTTGGATTATCAAGCAACGAATCTTCTACCTCTGATAAGTATCAGTTCTAACAATTTCTCATGATCGCTTTGCATCTAGCCCTTAACATTGAAAAGGTATCATAATCACGTGGATTGCCAAACTTCTTAAAACGTTTATGATATTTATGTTTTTCTTTTAAGCAATTAATCAAAGAGTAGCTAAACCACGACGGATATCTTAAGTTACGCACTTTCTTAAGTGGTGTATATTTAGCTATAATTTTATTAAGATATTCATAAAATATGGCAACATGGCATTCTTATTAGAAAAATGTTTATCCCATAAAACGTCTTTCAACTCTTCCCTTATCCTTGACAGGTCGGATTTGTAGAAGTTAAAATTTTTATTTTGATTTTCTTTCTTTAGCTCTGATGTTTCATAGTGAACACGCACATCAATTAATAATGAAGGGTGATGTAGGTCTGCTTTGCTAAGTGAGTCTGTCTGCGACACAAGAATATGTTTCTCAGTAGACAACACTAAGTCAAGTAATCTGTTGTTGTGATTACGAATTTGGTTAAACTGAAATAAATTTCCAATCGCCATTGTATCTGAGAGAAGTACAGCCCATCTATCGAATGAGGTGGTAGGGTCTAATATGGGTGAATTAGAACTAATCTGTGACCAAGTAATTTTAGGGGTGTTGAAGTCTCTAACCATTAAAAATAAGTTATTCTCTGATTTGTTTTCAGTAATCACTTTTATACAGTTATCGTAAAAGTTCGACAACTGAGATATGGAAAGATAGTCAGGCAAATAACAAACGCAAATGTGAACTTCGAAGATAACATTCCCACAATTAATATGCGCGCTTACCTACAAATCCTCAAATTCCGATTCCCATAAACTACGACGAGAAGCATTAAATTTTTTCTTTATAGCTAATAGTACACCACCACCACTGGACTTTGCATTACTGTATGAAGATGTGCATTGATCTCTACGAAAAGTCACATATCTATTATCTATAATTTCGGAACTAAATATACCAGCATCGAAGTTAGTCTCAGTTAAACAAATAATATAGTAATTGGTACTCAAAACAGTGATTAATATATCACTTGTTTTTGTTTTTAAACCATTAACATTTTGGTAGTAAACTAACATAACAAAAATATAAAACAATTCCAGAAGCAAATCTCAAATGGAAAAAAAAATCTCGACTTATTAGTTATTTTAAAGAATAAATTACAGTAATTTTGAAATATTTGTGCAGTTTTTTATTTGGATTGAATTAGAGGTTTCTTCCTTTCGTACATATATCTTACCAAACTTAACCCATACGAATTTATATCCTTTGTCCCGTTTTAATTTTCTAGCTTCTGCTAATAATTTTTTGCATTCAGGTGATAGGTGCTCTGTTATAAAGATGGCTCTCTTTTCACCTGGTACACCAATATCACTGGTATTTAATTTATTATTTTGGTGTGCTTTATTGTACCGTTGAACCGCCGACAGGAAAATATCACGGAGCCGAATTGAAGTAAGAGTGACTAAAATGTTATGTGGACGTTCCGACTTTGGATCCATTTTAGCGACTCTTCTACAAGCATTAATATCTGTATCTGTTAATACACATCCCACTACTTCTCAGAATTTCTTTAATACCATTTGAACATTCTCATTTCTCTTTTCGGGGACTGCATGTAGTTCGATATTTAAACTCCGCGATTGATGGTCAATTAATGAAATTTTATGGTTTAGCTGATTAATTTCTTTTTCCAATTCTGTGCTTTTTTTCGTCAAAATATGAATTTCTTCATATTTGGCCTGCAATTCGTTTTCCATTATTAAAATTTTTTCTTTGAAAAAATCCTTAGTTTCCGTCAGATCACTTTTCAACGTGCCAATAACTTCCTCTACCTCAGTATGTACAAGCAATTTGATTTCATTCATCAGAGCGGTTTTCATTTCAGCAATCAAGGTATCAAAACGTTTTTTCAATTTTCTATCCAACATATTACCAATTCGTCTGAGTGTTACATCATCCTCGCTATCGCTAAATGACTCGTCTTGGCTTTCCTCTGCCATTTTAATAGGACTGCTGTCAGACTTTGTTTTTTTGACGCACACACATGACACAACCACTCTCTAGGCAACTTAGAAGCACCAATGCATTTACGATAATAGGCTGCTTTGCATTGCGCACAGTTAATTGCCTGTGCCACAATTACGCTTTTATTACAACAACCGCAAATAGCCATAACTAAAAATTAATTAGAGCGCCTGCGATAACAAATTAGTAATGATTTAGCATAACCCACATTGAAAGGCGCATAAGTTTTTATTCATTACCGTCATTAGCAAAATTATTTAGTTTTAAAGAACACTTTTCAAAACAGTTTTAAAATACGCCGGTACTATATTGTAATAAATTAGTTGTTGCACACTATTGCTCACTCACTAATATAGAACAAGCTAATGGAAAGTTTTGACACATTTCTGGATATTACTTAAACTATATTTTTAGTTTAGGTTATTTCACATACATTTCTGGGCAGAATTTAATGAAATTTCTATATGTGCTACAGTTTGTTTACACTAACCACGATTGAAATAATTAATTAAAACAAAGTAAGAAAACACGTCTGCTTCACGCACAAAGCGCGGGGGTACCTTTTCTCAATACTGGAGAAGAATAAATTATTTTGTAAACTAATGTGCGTAGAGATGACTCGTATGTAAATAAATAAAAATAACTATCTTCACGTACGGTTCCCATGTCTACATACCTCTTTCGATTATTTCAAATTCGTCATTTATTTCATACACTAAGTGTCCGAGTTTCTAGATACAGTATTTTAATCTGAATTGGTTACATTGTTAGAGTAGGATCCGCGATACCAATGTATAAATTTACATATATTCATGATTAGTTTGTTTCTTAAAGTTTTTTTTCTTCAAAAAGGTTTTGCTTGAACATATTTAAATAATTGGAAACAAATTCGATGACATCTCTCTTCAAAGATGCAGTGAACTGTGACTTATACAATTTACTTTCATTGCATGATTGATGCAGACATCGTTACTCGCCGTAGGAGGATAGCAATGTTTAAACATGATTCTATCTTATCTTTGTTAGTTTTCTATAGACGTGTTAGGTAAAATATCATTCACTTCTAATACTCTATTTTTGTAGCTTGAATCCATTTTTCTACCTCAGTTTCATCTTTTGATTCCACTAACATGTATCCATTTTTCCCTTTGTTTCTGTTTATCAGTTTGACATCCTTAATGGAACTGGTCTCCATTTCTATGTTAGATGTGACACGGGATATTATTTTATGTAGATTAGCCTTATCTGTTCTCGGTAAAAATGTAATTTCTATTTTATTACTATATTGTTGTTGTTCTAATTCTCCAATGCGTTGCTCCATTGCACTTATTTTTAATTCCAGATTGATAGTTGTATTGATTAATGTAAGATTTTTTTTCTCTAATTCTATAACTCTTCGTTTTAACACATCCATACTTTCTAACAGATCATCTAGTTTACCGTGGCAATAATAAATTAAGGAAAGATTCTATAGGCTCGAGCTCTCGTTTAATAGTGATTTTTAATTCTTTCGAAATATTCTTAAGAAGCTTCTTAACGTCTATTGTCGATATAGAATTTTATTGCAACTGAATTTGGTCGGTTTGCTCTAATGGTTGTTCTTCTTCCTCTGGCGTGATGAATGATCGTCTTGCGGGTATGTATCGTTGACAATCTTTACGTGTCCATTCTAGACAATCCGTATTACGTAATGCTGAAATTTGCTTAGCCGATAGTTTTGAACAAGTCTGTGTTGCATGTAAAGTTTTTTCGCATTTACTGCATTCTAATCCTGCCGTCCTTTTTGTTATCGGTTTATCGCAACTATCACATTTATTCATTATTCGATAGCTATTTTAAAAATTTTTGTTATGATAAACTACACGTCAATTCGGTCACATGTATGTATATAATCTTCTCTGATAATACTATTATCTTTGAGTACTATATTTTCTTTTAAGTTCTGCCTATGTGATTTTTTCAGCGTTTAATATTTCGACGTAAAAACAACGTAAAAACATACCACTTTCTCTCTCTCTCTCTCTCTCTCTCTTCCCGTGGGTAAAAGACCACTAAGGGAAAAGCGTAAAAAATACCATGGCTACAGATGATATCTCGTTAACCATTTCGACAAGTTCTAGAACTAAATTCAGAAGGGCGGTGACGGGCCGCAGCATCTAAGATCCAATGTATCTGTTAAAATAATCCGTCAGCTAAGCGTGGCGATTATGGAAAACCCTTCTTTACGAGTGGGCCATATATTCGGATATGAATTTTTACGGACCTCTATGTATGAATATTAACCTATTGTAAATTTTTATGAAAATTATAATATAGTTCACAAAGTCTTCGCGTTTACAGTTGAAAATTGTAACAATAATTGCCTATAATTTTCGGCATAATTTGATTTGATTGTCAGTTCAATTAAATGTATAATCTAAATGTTTTATACCTCGAGGCAAAATGAACAGCCTCCTGTCGCCTTTCAACTGCAGCAACTGTCATCTGTGAAGCCTTTTTATTGTTATTTCTATCTCTGCCAAATTGTGTATGTTAATTATGCTCAGTCGTAATGTAAACATGATTCAGTTAATACGTAAAAAATAAAAACTCTTTTTTTATTTCACGAATTTCCCAATACTGTGATATCAGCTCTAAACAATTCACTCTTTTCAACCCTGAACCTGTTAAGGACTGTGAATGGTATCAAGCCTATCGCCGTCTTAGTGCTCGGACGAGCCTTCCGTCAACCTACTACACGGCTATCCTGCTAAATGAAACATTCTATTCTAATAATTTGCATTAATATTAAAAAATCAAAAAAATAATATCTTCACGCAATTCTCCATACAGGGGTAGACAGAGGTCTAGTCTAGACATTTAAGTCCCTTCAACCCACCTTCCACCGAAGATATTTTCGGGACAACGTGACAGTTGTGAGCCCATCGCCGTCTTTATGTCCAAGCCAACGATATAATTTGTACAGAGGTTTTTAGAAAACCCCATTGGTACGGCCACTTGAGGATCGAACTCGGGTCTCTAGATTCGAAATTTTATTTATTTTTTAAATAAAATTTCGAATCTAGAGACCCGAGTGTACATTATATTAAATAAAATTAATTTATTATATTTGATAACTTTCGTTTTACTGAATGTAAACGTATTAAAATTAAGTGCACTTTGACACGAATTTTCCCAATGGTTAACAATAGCTCAACACAATTAAGTTTTACAAGTGGTGAGCCTATTGCCGTCTTAGTGTCCAATACGCATAAATAAATATATGCATGAAAATATATAAATAAATGAAAAAGTACGTCTTCAATACAAACATGCATATTAATCACGCATATATTTGTCCATAGCAGGATTCGATCCCGCAACGCATAGCTGCGAAGGAAGCGACGCTACCTTGTAGACTATCGGGTCGTTTCATTTAAAATCAAAATTTTCTATTTTTCCATCTATAAACAAATAAACAAAAAATCTACGCACATATTTATGTAGGAATATGAATTCGAAGTACGACCAGAAAGTTCATCAAAACTTTCTTAACTGGATGGATTCAATTAACTAACTTGCTCTCAGACACCAAGTTTCTGCAGGCAGTAATGGGCCTGTCAACACTTCCGAATAATTTCATGTGCCAACACAAGAATAGTTCTTTTACAAAGACAAGTGTTACAAAAGTAATGGAATTACTTTAACTAGTTAGAATATGTTTCTTCTAGGAAACAAAGGGATATCATTTTTTTAGTAAAAGATATTATTAAATTTCGCTTAGATAGTTCGCTCCCTTTATTACCAAAGCCTATTTGGGACAACGTGACAAGTGGTGAGCCTATTGCCGTATACAAGCCAACGTACATAGGTTCATGTTTCAAGAACAACATTCTTATTCAACACAAATGATTGCCTTTAGTTGCATTTAAAGCGCAACCCTTATCTTCGAAGGCAGGATCACTACCAGCTAGGCTATCGAATCGTCGAAGCTTAAGAAAATAACCTTTTCGTGTAATATTACGTTAAAATTATAATTATTTTTCGAAAATGGTACTATGTTATTACATAATATCAAAATATAATTTTAAAGTAAATATTTTTAATTTAAGGTGTCGAAGGAGTCCGGAAATAACTTTCGAAGACCATGTGATCAAATTTCTCTCCGGTCGTCTCGGGTCGTGCACGTATAAAGAATATAATGACTTTGAAAAAGGGAAAGGGGTATGTTATGATCGTGACATTCTGCTCTTTCAGGCTACTCCGTCAGGTACTGGGCGTGAAGATAAGTAAGTACAATAAATTTTGAATATAATTCTTTATGATAAAAATTTGTCATATTCTTTTCTCCGAAAAAATTCGTGTTCTGTGACTTAAATTTTTCACGACATATTTATTTTATTTATTCATCACACGTTTCCCTTAGCTTTTTTTATTATTTACACTCACAACTCCGCACCTTATTCAGGTAAAAGGGCCATGGAATACTTACATAGGTTATTCTTTATACATTTTTGTAAGATTATACAATTGACGTGAATTTATCAAGCGAAATGAATACAAAGATTTCGATGAAACTACGCAATTCGACTGTCTAGTGGGGAGTGGCCCTGTCGTTGAAGCCTACTTTCGATTTGTATCTCGCTGGGCAAACATTTGTGTGACAGATGAATGTTTGTACATAAGACATAGATGTTTATATAAATATTGGTATATAAACTCAGCATATATTGGTAAATATTGGTAAATATAATTAAATATTGATATAAACACAACATATTTTGTTAAATATAATGGTGCAGGACGTCGATCAAATTATACACATTTGTCTTCTTACGAAATATGATGGCAAATTGACGGCCTTGTTCACTCTTGAAACTGACGCCCTCAAATGAATATAGGATAATGGATATTTGGTACTTGTTAAGATTGTAACGATTGGTCAATTTAAAAGCCATTATATTAGCTATAGTAATAAAAAAAAATATGTATTTAATTACATATCTAGGTAAGTATATTGCACCGTTGGTATGGACACTAAGTCAGCGCTAAGATCGGTAGGAGACAATATGACCACGTGTCACATGGTATCAAGTAGACTTCGGTGAAAGGACTCAGTTGTCTAGACCTTTGTATACTACAGTATTTGTAAAATGCGTGAAAATAAATGAAAACTCGAGAATGTAGTCTTCGCTTTAAGCGTGCCTAATGTATTTGTTAACTATGTTTTCAGGGCGTCAAACATCTTAGTCCTCCCTTGAGCACAGTCGCTGTAAATCATCCGCATCGCTGTTAAACACAAAAGTAAATTAAAACAAATGAAAATTATAAATTTATATGCACCAATTTATTATTTGTTTCGATTCCAAATGTTCAATCGAGTCCAAATTGTTGTGAATTCGGTTTTTAAAACACTGCTACTTTTCGGATAGGTTTTCCGTCAGAAACCACTCTGATCATTTGCTCGTTTATTTCTTAGAAGATATGACCATCTTCACTACTATGTTGCTATGTACACCAATGAAAATTAAATACATTTTATTTGACAGTTAAACTGAATTTTATGTAAAGAAGGTAAAAATTTAAATTGATAGATATTGATAATAATGACAAATTTCAAAGGCAACTATGGAAGTTATGCAACTTATTTCTATTAATTTATAGTATATTATGATTTTAAGCCATTGGAAAAGCCTCTGGCAGAAAAAAATAATTTGGGAAAGCGTTGGCAATGTCGTAGGGCAAAAATCTTTTTATTTTACAAAGTTCTGATGGAGTTTGATAACAAACATCTCTTAAGAAGACGTGTCGATATTTGTCGATATTTAATTAGTAAATAAATAAATAAACAAACAAACAAACAAATAAATAAATAAATAAATAAATAAATAAATAAATAAATAAATAAATAAATAAATAAATAAGTAAATAAATAGATAAATAAATAAATAAGTAAATAAATAAATAAGTAAATAAATAAATAAATAAATAAATAAATAAATAAATAAATAAATAAATAAATAAATAAATAAATAAATAAATAAATAAATAAATAAATAAATAAATAAATAAATAAATAAATAAATAAATAAATAAATAAATATCCGCACTATACGACCGCAATAGACGACCCGACAGCCAAGTTGGTATTGCCTGCCATCGAAGAGTTATGGGTTCGAATCCTGCTAAGGGCAAACGTCTGTGTCATGTATATGAATGTTTGAACTCGAGCCATTTACGTGGCTACCTATTTATAAATATTCACCTATGTAAATTTATTCTTATAAAATAGTTTGATTTTGTACCGCCTGCCTGTAGTAGCAGTTGTGTAGCCTGGACATTAAGATGGAGATAGGCTCAACACCTGTCACGCTGCCCCACATAAGCTTCAGTGAAAAGTGGATCTAAAAGTTGCTGCATTGCATTGGTTAGGCCTCTGCCTACAACCTGTAAATGTCGCAAAAAAATATGAAAAAATAACCGCAAAGTTATTCAGAAAGATCTAGATCATCTCGCCTCGTGGTTGGTTTCGTACCGCATCTCATACCTTACCACTATAGTGGTCTGATTAATAATAAGTTCTATTATCCACTTTCACAGTAGAATAGAATAGAATGTCAGGACAGGACAGGACAGTACAGGACAGGACAGGACAGGACAGGACAGGACTGGACAGGACAGGACAAGACAGGACATGACAGAACAGGACAGGACAGGACAGTACAAGACAGGACAGGACAGAACAGAACAGAACAGAACAGAAAAGAAAAGAAAAGAACAGAACAGAACAGAACAGAACAGCACAGAACAGAACAGCACAGAACAGAACAGAATGGAATATAATATAACAGCACAGAAAAGACCATCACAGAACAGAACAGAACAGAATGGAAGATAATATAACAGCACAGAATACAATACAATGGAAAAGCATGTATACATTGAAAGCACAGTAATGTCATCATCGCTGCGCTTAGCAAACAAGTTGACGATCATGTATGAAGAAGATCATGTATCTAGACGTGCATGTATGAAGAAGATGATGAATCTGAAAGAATCGAAAGAGAAAAAACTAACTGTCAAAGCAGCACGTGCGGTATTTATCTCTCAACATCACTGATCGTATACTTTGTTACATGGTGGAAGGATGCGTATTCCTTCCAACATGGGAGATGTTACCCGCTCGTCCTGTTTGACAAGTACCAACCACACAAGTAATAAATGTGAGATAGCTATCATTTGAAAAATTTTGACGTCTGTCAAAGTGTCAAGAGCTAAGTATATTTAAATAAATTTATTTTAATAATTTTTACTATTTTTAGGTTTTAAAACTATCGTAAAATGTTGATAAAATTTAAATAAATGTGATATTAAAAGGTTTTTATGATTTCAGATACATTTTTTTGTCAATCGTGGTAATATTGTATTTCGGAGCTTGTCAACTGTCAAGGAATAAGTATATTTCTTAAATATTTGGAAAAACCTGGGAAGTATTTTAATATTCATGTAATATACACTAATTATGTCTGTATTTCAAATATTACTTTTACTTTTAGTGCGCTGTACGGCATGCCTTCATCTGATCAAAGGTCTACACTCTGTGGTCCGTCCTAACTGATTGGAAGCGACGCAGCAGAACTTAGCAACTTTAAGTTTATTTAAAATATAATAATTAGTTAATGAATATCGCTCCTACCAACTCTCAACCGGAATTCCCACAATGTCGAAATTGTTCGGACGGTAGGCTTTTAAAGGTAAAGAGGTTTAAATATACATATTAGACGTAGTCATCCACAGTCAATTTCGGTTTCACAGCCTCCCGTCCCCTCTCATGGCACAATCAGAGATATAAATCAAACCAATTTTCAAAATTTTTCGGACCAAATTCATTATTACCACCGTAATGTACCAATACTTAGGAGGATTCCTAGAGGTGCGAGGATGCAGCTAGCTAAAGCTTTATCAAATACCATTCAAAATTGTTTTACTTTTAACACTGTAACTAGTTGGCAAAAATTATTTTACTTTGCATATTTTCATTTTCATTTTGACAAAACGGGACGTAAGTCAATTACGTCCCAGCTTAAAACAATTCTTTTCAAAATTTTGATTCACCGATTGATACATCCATAGCTCCAAGACCATACAATTTTGATTTAAAGAAAGTTGTCGAGTCTAAAGTTATGGATGGTGATTTAAAAAACGCATCGCGTATTTTATTTTCAGACGATATCCTGGCACCTCACAATGCGGACACCCTTGAAAGCTTACATCAGAAGCATCCTAAGGCCAATTCCTCCTTGCTTCTACCGTCGCCTCCTGATCCTTCTTATCAGCCATTACAAGTTTCAGAAAAAGATACTTTAGAGGCAATTATGTCTTTCTCAAATGGCTCTGCCGGCGGCATTGACGGAATTACGCCTCAACATCTGAAAGATCTTGTAAGCGCGTCCGCCGGTGACGCTGGCCGAATTCTTTTGGGCGACATAACAAAATTAAGTAATTTTATGCTTTCTGGCAATGTAAATCCAAATTTTGTTAAAATCATATATGGAGCAAGGTTATGTGCCTTTAAAAAAAAGATAATGGTATCCGCCCTATAGCTGTTGGTTCCACTTTTAGACGTTTAACTTCTAAATTAGCATGTAGGCACATAACCTCCGATCTAAAGTCAAAATTTCAGCCTATTCAGTTAGGCTTCGGTAGCAGAGGAGGTTGTGAGGCAGCTGTACATTCAGTGCGTACTTTTTTAACGAATTGTCAAACAGATGTTCTCTTGAAATTTGACCTTAGGAATGCCTTTAACTCCCTCGACAGATCAACCCTGCTGAAGGAGGTTGCGAAACATACCCCGGAAATTTACCATTACGTTTGGCAATGTTACAGTCAAAACTCTAATTTGTTTTACGAAAATCACTTAATTGACTCAGCCGTCGGAGTTCAGCAGGGTGATCCACTGGGCCCAGCATTGTTTAGTTTGGGAATTCAACCGATTATTTCAAAGTTGAAATCCAAACTCAATGTTTGGTACCTAGATGACGGAACCCTAGGAGGAAAGCCAGATGACGTGCAAAATGACCTTCAAAAAATTATTCAAAATTTTAAAAACATTGGTCTTGAATTAAATAATACTAAACTGAACTTTTCATTCCTGACTGTTTGTCTTCTCATAGACACAGTTTGTTTCAAAATTTTAACAATATATCTCCTGGCATTAAAGTAACTGAGGCGGATTCTCTTTACCTCCTTGGAGCGCCGTTATTTATAGAGAGTATGAAACCTCTTTTGAAACTAAAATTTGATCAATTTTTAGAACATGTTAATAAACTGTATATTCTAAATTCTCATATAGCGCTTACTATTTTGAAATATTGCGTTCTTGTTCCTAATTTTACTTATTTACTCCGCTCGAGTCCAGCATGGAAATGTTCTGATTTTTTAAAACAAATTGACCTTAATCTCAAAATAGCTTTGGAAAAAATTCTAAATTTATCTTTAGTCTCATCTAGCTGGACTCAAGCTACTTTGCCTGTTAGATTTGGAGGTATCGGTATAAGAGAGGTTTCAAATATTGCGCTGCCGGCTTTCCTTGCCTCCGTACACAGTGTTCATGATTTGTCACGTAAAATTCTTAAGAATGATTTGGACTTGACCTTTGCTAACGAGGCAAGAGAAGCATGGTTACGTCTCTGTCCCGGCGAGGATATTCCACTGGAACCTAACTCACAAAACCGGTGGGATATGCAGAAATGCTTACTGAACAATTTTCACTGTGACAGAGACTGCGCCCGCTTTCTAGGTGTTTCGACAAAGGAATCCAGTTACTGGCTACATGCTTTACCATCAAGTAACCTTGGTACTTTACTAGATAACGAAAGTTTACGTATAGCTGTAGGCTTTAGAAAATCTAAAACCTTATGACGAAGTGGCTACACTTGATCCTAAGTTCTCTGAATTAAAGGCCGAAATAAATAATCGTGACCAGATGTTATTGGGTAATGACGTCGAAATATCCCGTATTACAGAGGAGAAGAACGAAAATTCTGTACACATTGCCTTTTTGGTCGCTAAAAAACTCGACGTACAATTAGAGGATAGAGATATCGTGCGTGACGAGCGCATTGAAACTAGGCGCCCGGTTCTGGAGGGTAATTCAGTTCTCGTCCGCGACGGTTCGTTGTCAGTCTGGCTCGCCGAACTCACCGCGATGAACTTCTGATAGCCGCACGTGAAGAGGTGCAACTACCGCTGACATGGGACTGCCTGCACCATCGACTCGTTTTTATGTGAATGAGAGACTTACACATACTAATCGCCAACTATTTTATAAAAGCAGAGAATTTGCCGTTCGTGCAAAATGGAAGTATGCCTGGACACGTAACGGTAAAATATATGTACGTCAAGAAAATAGCACACCGAGATATCGTATTTACTCAGAATCAGATTTGATCAGAGTTTTTGATTCTGATAATATTGGACCTTTTAATTAACACAAACATTTGTTTTTGTTATATTAGTTTTAAGGTGTTATCATCTGCTCAGTTTCATAACTTTATTAGATGTAATTCAATTATATGCAGATGTAGCTTGTTTTGTGATCGTCTGGTTATGATTGTTATTTTTTGTTTTCTATGTTTAGTCTTTATTCTTTATACCTATGTTATTTTTTACATACAGACATATTTTTTACACAAAGATATTCTTGCATCTCAAAACTTAAGTCAGCAGCTACATTGTACTGTTACTCACGTATTCCTCCATGATGTCTTGTAGTAAATTTCTTAAGTTAGGTTTATATAATCCGGGATCTCTTGGAACAGACCACGATGAAATTATAGTAGCTGTAACTGAGTATGCCTTAGATATACTTGCTGTAAATGAAACATGGTTAACGCCTAATGATATTTCAAAAGCCCCTGTTATACCTGGTTACAATTTGCGTAGCTCACCGCGTGCTCCCGTTGTACGTGGTGGTCGCGGAGGAGGAGTAGGTTTTTATATAAGAAAGGGGTTACGAAGCCGTATTTGTGAGTATCCTGCATCTCCAAATATTGAGCAAATGCGGCTAAAGCTTAGTATTAATAATAGTAGGATTGCTGTTGGCACTATTTACCGACCACCTTGGCTGGGAGTTGATGAATTTTTGGAATCACAAGGTCACTCAGTTGACACATTTGTTGATTGTGATTTCTTAATTATCATGGGTGATTTGAATATAAATATACTAGATATTAATAACTCAAATAAAATTAAATTATTTGACTTTCTAAATTTATTAAATCTGTATCAAGTGGTTTCATCACCAACTCACTTTACAGTGCATAGCATAACACTCATTGATGTTATTTATACTAATGCTAAAGTTCGTAAAGTGACAACAGAAATTATTGGCACTAAATTGACCAATCACGCGTTTGTCACTTGCGAACTTAATTTTTTAAAACCTAAAATTGCTCCTAATACGGTTACCTTGAGGCCATTAAAAGACATAAATATAGTTCAGTTTGATCAAGATCTTCAGTCAATACCTTGGAACTGCATTCAGTCGATGGAAATATCGACCAAATGGTTAATACATTTACTGCCTTCTGTTTAACATTATTTGATCTTCATTATCCGGAAAAGACGGTAACTATTAAGCAACATTCAACGCCTTGTTTAACTAAAAATATAAGGTTGATGATGAAACTTCGAAATCCAGCTCATACTAGATATCATAAGACCTAAAAAGACTCTCATTATTTATATTACAAAGACTTAAAAAATCTTGTTATGAATGCCATATTCAATGAAAGGAAAGCTTATTTTAATGTGAGAGAGCCAAAAAATATTCAAAAGTCGGTTAAGGTGGTATCAAAATCACCAAGACCAAAAATTAGTTAGTAGTTAAAATGGATGTCATAGCCTCACACAGGTCATCTAAAAATTTCTCCAAATTTTGGAAAGCGACTAATAAATTAAATGTACAACCTAGTTAACCAGAGAGTATCGGAGGCTGTTTTACTCAAGAACAATTTGCCAACTTGTTTAAGGATCACTTCAGAGTGTCTTCACCAGTGGGACCCTCGGTGAGGGAATTTGGTGCAGAGGAGTGTTGTGATAAGGAGCTTCTGCGTTTTCCAGCAAAGCAAATTTCGAAAGTAATTAATAAAATGACCAGGGGAATCGCCTGGGCATGACTGCCTCAGCATAGAGCATTTGAAATACGCGGGCGTACACCTACCTAGGGTATTATTTATGTTTTACTCGCTTTGCATAAGTCACTCGTACATACCTATGGATATGATGAGAACTATAGTGGTCCATATTATATAGATAATTAAAATGTTTTACTAGATGTGTACATTAAATTATTACAAGTTTGGTGAGATATATTAATCAAATAATTCAAAAGGCAAAACTCGAGTCTAAATACGGCACACAAAATAAATATATGACTTGTACAGATGTATATATTTAATTTAATTGAATTATCTTTATTAGACTTACGATAGCCGAGTGTTTGGGTAACCGAATTTCGAGTAACCACCAGTCACGTTGTCCCGAAAAATGTATTCGGTGGAAGGTGGGTCGAAAGGATTGTCTAGACTAGACATCTTCTCTCATCTCATACCCCCGTATTGGGAATGGCGTGAAGATGTTATTTATTTAATATTATTATAATTATCTCATCGTCGTCATCACCATGAAAACACAAGCGTGCGCTACTTGTACATGTAAGTCCTTTTATATTTCCTTACGTTACAATTTGTCATAATTACAATTATTACGTCAGAAATAAACGAAGTTTCAGGTATTTATGTACAAAGTATTTTATTTTTCTTTTCCTCTGTTACCGAGATTAATATTGAATTTCAATTTCACGTCACTGTTAATCGGTTGGTGTCTAGGTGCGAATTCAAGTCGGTTCAGTGTTGCTCCGGAATTGAAAGGCTTTAGAGGTCACGGTACAGGCGTGAACATAATACTATCTGTTTCTCTTTATAAACAATTGACAATCGATGATAAAAATGTTTTACTAGATGTGTATATTAAATTATTACAAGTTTCGTGAGACTTTATTAATAAAATAATTAAAAAGGCAAAACTAGAGTCTAAATACGGCACACAAAATTATGATAAATAAATATATATCTTCACGACATTCCCAATACAAGGGTAGACAGAAATCTAAACAATTAAGTCCTTTCAACGCAATATCCACGGAAGATATTTTTGAGATAACGTGATATGTTGTGAGCCCGTCGCCGTCTTTGTGTGTGATATAAATCGTACATAAGTTATTTAAACCCACTGGTAGGTACGAGCCTTGGAGATCGAACTCGGGTCTCTTGACGTGAATTCCGATTACCCAACCACACGACTATCGTGACTTCTAAAACTAACTTATGTACATGATTTATGTGTTTACAGTTTGAAAGCTTATTATAGATCGCCATAATCATTTTACTGTCACTGATACTGATTTGTTAGACCACAATTGCTAGCAACACCAAATCCTGTAAAGAATGCTATTAAAAATAGTATAAAGGAAATATCTAATTCTAACTTGTAACCTTGTCGGTGGCTATGCCTTCTAATCTAAGGGTTGTGGGTTCGAATCTCACTAGGAACAAAAATTTATGTTCTATGCTTCTATTCGAGTCATATATGATTATAAAATCTTAAGTAAATATTTACGTATAAACAATAACTTGGATACTAAGTATATGATGAATTACTAATGAAATATTTAAAAAACTGAAACTGCGACCCCCCCCCTTCTCCCCCACACGTAAATTACACAGCTATCTGAACCATGAAGTTCAGTGGACTATGAAAATCTATACTCGATGATCCTCTTTAAGTTTCATAACCTACAATGAACTCATGCGCATAAGCTGGGTAAGCGAACGGTATAAAAATTAGCAAACTAAACGATAGCCGAGTGGTTGGGTAATCGTAATTCGAGTCGAGAGACCCTAGTTTGAACAGACCCAGGTGGTAGTCTCCATCCAATAGTTTTTTCAAAAACTTATGTACGAATTATATCGTTAGCGTAGACATAAAGGCGGCGACGGGCTCCACCTTTCACGTTGTCCCGAAAATATCTTCGGTGGAAGGTGGGTTGAAGGGACTTCATTGTCTAGACTAGACTAGACTAGACCTCTGTCAGTCTAAATAATTAAGTCCCTTTTAATACAGGGGGTATTAGGAATTGGGTGAAGATATTTATTAATTATTTATTATGAAATCTCTTCCAGTTACCATCGCTACGCTCCATCTCGTCTTTTATTTTTTATCTGCACGCATTTCCAAATCTGCGCGTCTTATGAAATGGTCAGAGATCAGACCTTAGTTACTGGAAAACATGACTGGCGGTGATCCTGTCGCCATTTGAGTGTCTACGTTCACGACAAAATTCGTACATAGGATCAGAAGAAAATAAAGAGTACGAGAGAGTTTCCTCGGGATCAAACTCGGGTTTCTTAATTTGAATTCCGTTCAACTAACCACTTGGCTGTCGAAGCTTTTATTTTTTTATTACATATTAACTTTTATAATTATATATAATATTTTTTTTTTCATAAAACACTCTTGTCACATTTTATGTACTTACTACAAAATAATTTGCAATATATTTACTGAAATGCTTCACTCAACTACCTACATTTTAGCTTTCTTGTTCTGGATCACTACGTGCTCCATGATCCTTAACAGTGAGTAACGATACAGCCTTTTTGTAGGTGTAAGTGCTTGATTAAAGTATAGTGAATGTGATCTTATAAAATTGATTTTGAATGTGTTTAAGTGGATTAAAATTTAAAATAACTAATAAATTAATAGTTTGCACTACGAGTCTTGCATCGTAGTGATCGGGTCGCTAGTCTTAAGACGCGGTTGAACCAGGTTCGATCCCCGAACCATTATCACAAAAAATATTCAAAGTATTTTTTTAAGTACCGGAATTTACTATATCCTCGGCGGTGAAAGAAAAAAAAATCATGTCTAAAGCTGCGTATAAAAATAACGTGTGAAATTTGCCAAGTGGACTGGAGCAGAGTGGTGGCGTTTCATTCCTCGTATCTCTCGTATCTCTCACAAAGCAAAACTATTAAACGTATAACGTATAAACATATTACATGTAGTCGTGTGAGCTATCTTGAAGTATATTTGCCTTTCTGTTTTGACTTTCTGCTGTACATATCATATCCGGATAAATTTGTTTTTTCGTGTGATACTGAATCGACAACCTAAAATTTGTAAATTTATACGTAAGAAGAAATCTGTAATGTATTCAGATTATTAAAACTCTTTCTAATAGGAGGTTTCATTGTGCTGTAGGTTTTAAATTATAAATGTATTGCATGTTTTAGCTAAACTGTCACGATTTAAAAAATACCACATATGATGTAAAAGTTTCAGGACGAAGCTTAATGGAATTTTAATTATTTTCAAGTTTATGAAATGTAAAGAAAAAGAGAAAAAAAAGCTCGTAGCTGTATTTTAACAAATGCTGTACATTTTTCATCGGAAAATTACAAGAGGCTTATGACTACATAAACTTTGATATAGACCGAACTCTCTGCAAAAGAATCAAACAAATAGAAAGACATTCTTCATATATTTTGAGAATGACCTTGCCAAAACTATGTAAAAAACAATGTTTGATGGATACGCAATTTGTTTTTTTTTCGGACATGTGACAATGATATTAAAGTAATATGAAACTTTATTTTAAAGTAACTGTTTTATTTTTTTTTAACTGAACTGATATAAACGTACAGTTCTAACGAAAATATAAAATGTCGTTTATAATTTTTTGACAAATAATTTTTGAAAAGTTTAAATGTACATATTGTAAATAGGAAATAGTAAAAAGTGGTTGAAATACTGACAAAAAGCATTCATTTATATATTTCGTATAAAAATACTGATCATTTCAGAGGCTGAGCAGGCTGTGTTTCTTGGCAGGTTGCCAAAGATAAGAATGATTCAATGTGGCTCGTTTCCGTGCCCTTATTTACTTTCTTGAAACCAACAGTAAATAAAATAAATAAATATCTTCACACTATTCCCAATACAGGGGTAGACAGAGGTCAAGTCTAGACAATTAAGTCCCTTTGACCCACCTTCCACTGAAGATATTTTCGGAACAACGTGACAAGTGGAGAGCCCGCCGCCGCCTTTATGTCCAAGCCAACGATGAAATTCGTACATAAGTTTTTGAAAAACTCATTAGTACTGCCACCTGGGGATCGAACTCGGGTCTCTCGACTCGAAATTCCGACCACCCAACAACTCGGCTATCGTGACTTCGTGAAACCAACAATGACCCTAAGAATACATTCTCATATATAAGACAATATTTATTCATTTGTTTTGTTTCATATTGTTTTAATTTTTCGTTTATTCGTGATTTTTAATCACAATAATACATGTTTTTGTATTAATACAGAATTTTTTATAAATTTTCACTTTTTTATCGTTGTTTTGACCATTAAGACGGCGACAGACTCATCCTTTGCCACGATGTCCCTTTAAGCTCTGGTAAAATATAAACAGAAACGGCTAAACGTATTTATATCATATTTGGCACATAGCCTGTAATCTGAATTTACACATAGGCTACCTTTGATCCCGGTAAAACAAAAAGTTCATCAACGAAGGCACCACACACACCCAGACCCGAGAAAATGTAGAAAAAGTGGTTTTTCTACATTGACCCAACCTGGAATCGAACCCGGGACCGCGAGATGGCGACACCTTGAAAACCAGTGTTTACGCCACTCGTGCACAGAAGTAGTCAGTTTTGTATTCGGTCGGCCACGTATGTCAAAAAAGAGATAGCATTTTCATTGCATTTGGTTAGCTTGTTTTTATAGAAGAGGCAGGCAAACGAGCAGGAGGCACACGTGATGGTAAGAGATTACCGCCGCCCATGAACATCTGCAATACCGGAGGAATAGCGGATGCGTTTCCGGCCTTTGAGAAAGGTATAGGCTCTTTTCTTGAAGGTCCCTAAGTAGTATTAATCCGGAAAAACCGCTTACGGCAGCTCATTCCACAAAGTGCAAGTGCGTGGCAGAAAATTCCTCGAAAAACGCACTGTGGTGGAATGCAAAGCATCAAGGTGGTATTAATGAAGTCTTTGGTTATGCTGTAAGGTATGATAGTGAAATTCAGCGGCTGGGATTAATCCGAACAATTCCTCGGAGCCGCTGAAGCTGCCAGAACTCTGCCAAAGCAACCATATTAAGCCGTATAGCGCATAATTGTTAGTAACAAGGACAATAGTGCTTTCTCTGCGTGTGTTAAAAGACAGGGTTCAGAGAAAAGAATGCGCCTTGCCATACATGACGCAGTGATGGTACCGACTTTGTTACTCGGTTTAGTTTATATATATATGTAGCGAAACTTGGATATGTTAGAGAAAACATAAGAGCATTATTATACAGTGGTAGAGCAACGCATTGGCTTTGGTTGTTGCATGAATGGGCCGGCTCGACCGAGGAAGTACCACGACCTCACAGAATACCGGCGTCAAGTAGAAGTTTAACAAACTTTTGCGTTTTGTCTGGTGAGTGCAGGTAACCGGAGGCCCACACACCCCTCCCCCAAAACATGGTAGCGGATGAAAAAAATCTACCCCAGGGGGGTACCAGCACCACTGGTGCTAGAGATTCCCCCTCTGGGCACCTGCGCTCGGGCTACCAATCGCTGCCCGAGTGTGGATGCTCAGACTGTATTCTAGGGGGGGGGGGCAAAGTTCCGCTCTGGTCCTATTCTGTTCGAGGCAAACGAAGCACCCCTTACCTCGCTTGCCGTGGATTTCTGCAATATCAGGGGACTCAATTCCAATCTTGATGCCGTCCACTACCATCTGGAGACGGCAAAGCCGGCCTTGCTCTTTCTTATCTTCTCCTCTTCTTTCTTATCGAGAAGCAGATATTCTCTCCGGCGGATACCTCTTATATTTCCTACCCGGGGTACAAGCTAGAACATTTTTTGTGCCTCGGGCCGGAGTTTGTGTGTACGTCAGAGAGGATATATGTTCTCAACGCCTCGGCAGTCTTAAAGGTAGGAACCTGTCCACCCTTTCGCTACGCACAGACAGCGACGACCACTCTCGCATCTATGGGTGCCTCTATAGGTCCCACAGTAGTAATGCCGAGACTGACCCTCGACGACTCATCGACTACATCCAAATGGCTGCAGATTCCGTACTACAGCAGATTCCATCCGCAGAGATCGTGGTACTCGGCGACTTCAACGCCCACCACGCCGAATGGCTACGATCTCGAACAACTGATCATGCGGGGAGATCTGTTTTTGACTTTGCCTTAGCATATGATCTGAGACAACTGGTTACTTCGCCAACCCGGGTTCCGGATGTTGAGGATCATACACCTTTCCTGCTGGGTCTTCTGCTGACCTCTCATCCGGACGGCTATGTGGTCTCCGTTGATGCCCCTTTGGGTTCATCGGACCACTGCCTGATCCGGAGTATAGTGCCCATCATGTGCCCATTGTGGTCGCGATATGCAGGCCACCGTCTTGTGTGGCACTACAGGTCGGCGGATTGGGAAGGGATGCGGTCTTTCATTGCATCCTACCCATGGGGGCTGGTTTGCTTCTCGCTAGATAGTCCCGACGCCGTTGCTAATTCCGTCGCCGATGTGGTGCTCCAAGGAATTGAACTCTTCGCTCGTTCCTCTGTGGTGCCCATCGGTGGTAGATCAAAGCCTTGGTTTCGTTGCACCTGCAGAATGGCATCTCACCAAAAGCAGCAGTGGGTTAAAGCATTGGCGTCTCTGGATTCAAAAACTACCGTTTATAAGAAGGAGTTTAACTCTGCCGTCAGGTCCTACAAAAGAGTTATTTCTGCGGCAAAGTCCGAGCACATTGGCAGAATTGGCGAGAAACTAGATCGTCTTTCTTCGGTAACTCGTGCGTTCTGGTCCCTCGCCAAGGCTGTCCGAGGGAATTTCAAAATCCCGGACTGGGGCCGACTAAATTTAGTCCAGTTCAGTCCTAAAAAGACACAAGTTTACACGTTTACCGCAGCCGTTTGCCTCAGCCAGCATCGGAATCCTTGGCGTCGACATATCGAGCAACGTTCAGTTTCACGGTCATTTGGAAGGGAAGGCCAAGTTGGCCTCTTAAAAGCTTGGCGTGCTCAGTAGAGCGTGACTGTACTTCATGCCGGCCCACCGCTTGCGAATTTATAAGGCGCAGGTTCGGCCGCACATGGAGTACTGTTCTCATCTCTGGGCGGGGGCACCCCTGTGTCAGCTCCTTCCATTTGACCGTATCCATAGAAGAGCGGCTCGAATTGTCGACGACCATACTCAATGTCATCGGCTAGATCCCCTGGCTTTGCGAAGAGATGTTACATCTCTTTCCATTTTCTATAAAATCTACTACGGAGAGTGCTCCGATGAATTGTTCGGATTAATCCCAGCCGCTGAATTTCACCATAATACCTTAGAGCAAAGACTTAATCAACACCACCTTGATGCTTGGCATTCCCCCACAGTGCGTTTTTCGCGGAATTTTCTGCCACGCACTTGCACTTTGTGGAATGAGCTGCCGTCAGCGATTTTTCCGGACCGATACGACTTAGGGACCTTCAAGAAAAGAGCCTATACCTTTCTCTAAGGCCGGAAACGCATCCGCTATTCCTCCGGTATTTCAGATGTTCATGGGCGGCGGTAATCACTTACCATCACGTGTGCCACCTGCTCGTTTGCTTCCCTCTTCTATAAAAAGCAAACCAATTGTAATGAAAATGCTATCTCTTTTTTGAAATACGCGGCCGACCGAATACAAAACTGATGACCTCTGTGGACGAGTGGCGTAAACTCTGGTTTTCAAGATGTCGCCATCTCGAGGTCCCAGGTTCAATTCCAGGTTGGATCAATGTAGAAAACCCACTTTTTCTACATTTTCTCGGGTCTGGGTGTTTGTGGTGCCTTTGTTGTTTCCGATTATCATACCTCAAGTGCTTTAGCATCATACATTGGGATCGGAGAAATGTATATGATGTTGTCCCTATCTATGTCTATATATGTATGTATTCATTGATTTTAAAAAAAACGAAGGGTTACACATGTAGGGATTATCCCGATTAAATGAAATAATTGGTTTTTCAACTCACTTCAGTCTTTTATTTTCACTTTTACTATTTTAGAATATTAATTTCGTCTTATCACTTTCTTCTTCCTTTCACGTACCCCATTCGTCTTCTCTCTCCCTCACACATCATTCTATCTCATCTGTCATATTCTATCATTCTGTCATATCTTCCCTCTTAGTCTCACTTATCCTTTCTCTCACTCATTTACACATCCTACACTCGGCCATCCTGCTTTCATATCTGTCCTCAGATATGGTTTACATTTTAATAAAAATTTTTAATCTAGTAGGAACATAGATTACATCATCACTAACTTAATTAGTTCTTAAATAAACTAGAAATCTTTAGAAAACTTAAATAAACTAAACTTTTAAAAGAAAATAACACCTTATGGTGTAACACGTTGTTACTTTATAACACAAAAACAACAATAAAAATATCCTACTTTAACATTCATTCTTCATCCACTCTTACACATACTGCTGAAAAACTATCAAAAATTAGTGTTCACCTGAAACATACAAAAATATTAAGACACATTAATCATCATCTCCAGGCCACCTCTTCATCAAATCAGCTGAGCTTGATGTCTTGTTCGGCCCTTCTGTAGTGTCGTACACCTTCTCCACATCATAGCGGTCATTTCGTTTTATCTTCACTACTTTGTAAGGTCCAAAAAACTTCGGTTTCAGTTTCAACCCTGGTCCAAACTGCGTTCTCTTGATAGCAACTAGCTCATCTAGCTCGTACTTGTTGCTGTCCTTCCTTTTCTTATCATAGGTCTTTCTGTTTTCTTCCTGTACTTTCTGGATTTGTTCTTTGGCCTTCTGCCTCAGTTCTTCTCTGTTCGTTGTGTTGTTCTGCTAGCTCTTGTTGCAGTAGTTCAACAATTTGTAGGTCATCTTTACATTTCATCTTTGAGCCCACCATCAACTCAAAAGGTGTGGTATCTGTACTCCTCTGGTATGTGTTGTTCAGCGCTCTCTGTACTCTGCTCACATGTTTGTACCATAACGATTTGTCCTCTATACACAGCTTCGTAAACATTGGAGTGAGTATGCGGTGAACCCTCTCCACCTGACCGTTTCCTCGTGGTACTCCCGTCGTGATCTTCGCATGCTCTATGTTTTCATCTAGACAGTATTTCGTGAAGTCGCCACTCGTGAATGCTGTTCCTCTATCAGTTATGATTCTGGTAGGGTTGCCAAATATCTGCTGGTGTGCTTGCATCTTCGTCAGTACTTCTGCGGATGTTGTCGACTTCGTGGGGTAAAGCCACACAAACTTCGTAAAGGCATCAATCACTGTCAAAATATGATTGTACTGCTTCCTCGTCTCCGTGAGTGGTCCTATGTGATCTAAATGAAGGGTATGCAGGGGTGTTCCTTCTTTATTGATTGGATTCATCACTGGATCTGTCCTCAACTTCTGCTTCAATTCATAGAACGCACATCTTTGTTCTCCACCAGAATTAAATCTGTCATCCTTTCTGAGTAAATCCGTCAATGGTTTTGCAATCTTTGCGTAGTCTTTGATATACTTTCTGAAGTATGAAGTTAATCCAATAAAACTCATCACCTGTTTTGTGTTCTTTGGTTCTGGGAATCTCACCACAGCGTCTATCTTTTCACGGCTGGGTCGTACTTCTCCGTCTTTGATACGATGTCCTAGGAACTCAATCTCTTCATTTAAAAGCCTTGCCTTCTTCAAATTTATCTCTAGACCATAATCAGCTGCCACATTCAGAACTTGCTGTAGTCTTTCCACGGCTTCGACCTCGCTGATTGCTGGAATAATAATATCGTCTATAAATATCATCATCACATTCTTTGCTATTAGATCTCTGAATATAATCGTTATAAATCTCATGAAACACTTAGGCGATGAAGTCAATCCAAATGGTGCCCTCAGAAATTGAACTGCCCATGATGCGTCACAAATGATGTGTATGGCACTGACTCCTCGCTCACCTTCAAATGAAAAATCCGTTTTTGAGATCTAATACGCTAAATATCTTGCCGTCTTTCAGTTTGTCAATCACGTCATCTATGATTGGCAAAGGAATTCATCTTTAAGAATCTTCTTGTTTAGTAGCCTGTAGTCGACACAGACTCTAGTAGTGTCATCTTTCTTCTTGACCAACACCAGGGGACTAGCATATTCAGAAAAACTTACCCGCGCAATGCCTTTCTCTATCCACTCCTCTACCTGGTCTTCCACTAACTTTTGCTCCGTCAACGCCAGCCGTCGTGGGCGTTGGGCAACTGGGATGTCGTCCTTCAACACAATCTTCAATTGTACTGGTGCTTCTTTAGTTTGGCACGGTTTGTAATCCAATACCATTTGCTCCACCTGCTCTCGAGTGTTTACACCTGCTGCACAACCTGTTAACTCAATTTGGTTAGCAAAACAATCAACTCTCTTCCACCATTCATCATCTTTCGGGTACAAATTCGCCTCTCCATCACATAACACCATCACTAATTCACTCAGAAATTCTTGCCCTAAAATAACCGTAAACGGCATACAGTCTCTAGGCACTACATGGAATGTCACGTCTTCGTAGAGCTCTCCGTCGATCGTCACGTTAGCACGAAACTGTCCGCTCGATTTCACCTTTGTTTGGCCAAGTCCAGATATCACCAAGTTGTCGTCGTATTTCTCGATGTTAAACGCCATAAACTGGTCGTCGGCCACTAGATTCGCACATGATCCTGTGTCTAGTAATGTCTTGACTTGAAAACCACACATTTCCATCATTTTCATGGGTTTTTCTGCTCTTTCAACTTAAACTCGTCTTTGTTATTGTTTTGAATGTGAAACATTCCGCCATGTTCTCCGTTTTCATTGTCAAACGTGAACTCTCGCTCCTCATTGGCTGTTGTCGTGTTTTGACAATCACTTGCAAACATGGCCGCCCTCGGCTTCATGTTTGGTTGGTCGAATCTTCGAGGCGTCGTCTTATTGGCTGGCACTCCGGCGCCGCCAAATTTGAATGCATTTCCGCCGCTTCCGCTGCCAACAGCGCCATCACGTCTAGCGGAGGATTGTGGAACCTCGACTTTGCAATGCTTACTCAAATGTCCGAATGCATTACAGCGAAAACACTTGATTCCTGTAGGACAGTCGCTCGCCATATGGTCATTCTCCCCACAGTTGTAGCACCGTCTCCGCTGCTGACCACCTGTCTGCTGTTTGCCACTCGTCGTTGGTCGTCTCGAACCTTGTCGCTCGCTGGTCTCCTTTGGTGCAGAGCTTCTTTTAGCCTCTGACCTCTCCTTCATTTGTTCATACAGCTTTAATCTATCTTTGAGTACTGAGTATGTAACAGCGCCATAAAGTATAGTCTTGTTTACTTCACTATCTTGAATGCCCTCAACAATGTACTGTATTGCCACATTGTCATTGAACCTAGCGCGCTTGCCCATCTCCTTCATCTTTAGCATGTACTGCATGTAGGTTTCACCAGGTTCCCTCTTCCTAGCTGCCATCAGCTCATGCATCTCTTTGCTTTTCAGGGAACTCTTGTAACAATGCCGCTTTCAGTTCTTTGAAGCCTTTGAACACCTTCTCCGTCTTTAACCATAGTGCTGCTGTACCTTCTAGTGATCTTCTTGCAATAATGAGCTGCTGCTGAGGTGTCCAATTGAATATTTCTGCGTTGTCCTCAATGTCTTCTGCCCACTTCACAGCAGAATAGGTATCGTCATCGCCGTTGAATTTGGTTATGTTGTAGAATCCGTCTAAATAGGTTGCAAACAACTTCTCCGGTTTTTCCGTCTTATCAGTCGTCTTTTCTGATTCCGTCGTCATTGTGATTGTATCGTCTTCTTTGGTTTATTCGTCTTTTCGTCTTTGAGGTTATGAAAAAAAAAAAACCACGCCGGTCACGTCGTAAAAATTTTGGGATGATCCCGGACGAGCCCCCAAAATTTGTAGGGATTATCCCGATTAAATGAAATAATTGGTTTTTCAACTCACTTCAGTCTTTTATTTTCACTTTTACTATTTTAGAATATTAATTTCGTCTTATCACTTTCTTCTTCCTTTCACGTACCCCATTCGTCTTCTCTCTCCCTCACACATCATTCTATCTCATCTGTCATATTCTATCATTCTGTCATATCTTCCCTCTTAGTCTCACTTATCCTTTCTCTCACTCATTTACACATCCTACACACATTATGACTGGTTTGAAAGCATTTAAAAAAGTTCTATATTTCATAAAATAAGGAAGAACTACCACTAAGCTCCTTTTTAAATACTTTTTTCCGAGTTAACATTGTGTTAAAGCGACTGGAATTGCTGATGTCATGGAATTGGAAACAAGATTAGTGACAAGTTTTTTCTAACTTTATTCACGGGTCGGTTGGTAAAGGGTTTTTCGTAAGTGCCCTTTGTAGTAGTCTACTTTGATTTAAATTCAAATAACTTTATGCAGTTATGTTTATATACATACATACATACATATAATCACGCCTCTTTCCCGTAGGGGTAGGCTGAGACCACTTATTTCCACTTGCTACGATCCTTACATACTTGTTTCGCTTCGTCCACTTTCATTATCCTCTTCATACATTCTCTTCGATTCAGGGTACTCTTGACCTGGTCTTTTTCCAGGACTTCCCTGATTTGGTCTCGAAACGTCCGCCTAGGTCTTACGCTTCCTACACTTCCATTCACACTCGCCTTATATGCTTTTTTCATCAATCGTTCTTCATTCATTCTCTCGACATGGTCAAACCATCTCAGCATACCTTTCTCAATTTTAGACACTACATCTTCTCTCAGACCACAACGTTTCCTTATTTCACTATTCCTTATCCTGTCGCTCAGTTTAACTCCTAACATACTTCTTAATGCTCTCATCTCAACTGCATTTACTCTGCTTTCATATTTCTTCTGCCATACCCAACTTTCACTTCCGTACATGAGTGCCGGCACCAAAACTCCCCTATGCACAGCCAAACGAGCCTTGTTAGACACCATCCGACTGCTCATAAAGGAGGCTCTGCTCATAAATTTATATGGATTGTACTATATAACGTTTACACTTTTATACGTTTTCATATGTTGCTGTATTTTTGTATAAACCATAAGGAGACGTAGTTTTTTTTTAAATTTGTAACATTCTATATATCACATTATTTTTGTGTCGTTGTGGTATTTCAGCACGTATCTCTGTTTACGGTGTCAATGATAAGTAATTTGAACTCGCAATGATTAAAATTACGATGTACCAACTTTGACGGACGTCAACAGGGCCGCTGGATTGATGAACGGAAAAACATCCACGACTGGAAAGCTCCTTGAGTGGGAAGACATCCTCGAGTCATGTCCATCAAATGAACACGTTGGTGCATGAGTTTGATGGATGGATTATAATGTATGTAGTACCTGGTGAGCACTAGATGACAACAAAAAGTTTTCAAAAATATTAAATTTATATTTCTTGAGTCACGGATCGGAAGTTGTATCAGAATAAAATAGTTAAATCACCTGCAGGGAGACATGCACCAATAGGCTATCTTCTAAACTCACACAATTACAAATCGTATATTGTTTTAGACACTAATTTGTTTTAGATACTAAGACAGCAATAGGCTCAACACCTGTTACGTTGTCCCAAAAATAAGCTCCAGTGAAAAGTATTAATATTTTACAATAAATTATTTTGTAAACTAATGTGCTTAGAGATGATTCGCATTTAAATAAATAAAAATAACTATCTTCACGTACCACGCAAGTAAAGACATGGGTACCCTGACGCGGTACCCATATCTTTATATACCCCTTGCGCTCCTTTCTAATTCGTCATTTACTTCATACGCGTATGTCTAAGTATCTGACTTTCTAGATACTGTACTCTAATCTGAATTGGTTTCATTGTTAGAGTATACCGCGATACCAATGTATAAATTTATATATATACATGATTAGTTTGTTTCTTAAATATTTTTTTGTTCAAATAGGTTTTGCTTGAACGTGTTTAAATAAATTGGAAACAATTTTGATGACATCTGAACATGTCTTTTCAAAAACACAATAAGAGGTAAGTGCTAGAAGTACGGTTTCAAAGCAAATGGACCGTAAACAGAATGGAGTTAAATTCTTTTACTAACCGATATAAGAAAATTTGCTAAGTAACCTCTATTATATAAATATATTTATGAAAGTTTTTCTCTATGTTATAACCGAAGCTATCATCTAAAAATTATATGAATATAAATGAAATAGTTGATAAACTTATTATTAATTTTTGGCTTCTAATTTTTTTACTCAGTAATGGTATAAGGTTTAAAGGTTTACACAATACATACATCTTTATTTGCCATTTTCCGAGCGTGGCGGTTATGAAATCCTCTTCCTCTCCTTACGGGAGATATCTATGTCCAGTAGTGGAATTTATAAGCTGCTTAGTAGAACTATAACTCGGTGAAACAGAATAAAATTGTATTAAGAGTAGTTTTTCAAATATTTTGTTACGGATAGATTTGAAATTTGTTCAAGTTCGTAAAGTTGTCGAATTCCATGGAGAAAAATGTTTTTATATAATCATAGTATATTACAAACGATCACCGGCTAAAAGCCTAGTATTCGAAGTATCACTGGGTAATGATTTACATCTTGTTCGTCTCAACTGAATTCGCGTAACAATATTAAATTTGTTACTAATATGTATTATAATGTTTATATAATTTGTTTCAAAATTTATTATTTTAAGATTTAGAACCCGAACATGTTCAGAACTATATTAAGTTTTTATTAAATTTTAAAATTTATTATTCGATTCTGAACGGAATATTTCTTTCTCATTTATTTTGCAATAAGCCAATGTGATTCCAATGGAATGGAACTGTTGTTATAAGAGTGAAATAAGGAAAAAAAAGGATATCGTTTTTTAAGATTTACGTTCCAATAGTACAAGTCACGATAGCCGAGTGGTTGGGTGGTCAGAATTACGAGTCGAGAGACCCGAGTTCGATCCCCAGGAGGGAGGTTCGTACCAATGAGTTTTTCAAAAACTTATGTAAGAATCATATGGTTGGCTTGGCCATAGAAACGGCGACGGGCTCACCACCTGTCACCTTGTCCCGAAAATATCTTCGGTGGAAGGTGGGTCGAAGGGACTTAATTATCTAGACTAGACCACTGTCTACCCCTGTATTGGGAATTGCGTGAAGATATTTATGTATTGATTATTTATTTCGTTACAATAGTCTAGTTGGGTCAACCACTTTGAAGTTGGCCTTTGAAGCTAAAGATAGCGGGTTCGAATCGCGCTGGAGGCAAAAAGTTATGAGATGAATATAAATGTTTGTACTCGTGTCATTAATGCTTATATGTATAAATAGATATTTGTTTTTATTATTTGTGTAGCAACGTAATTGTACGGTTGGCTGTAACATTTAGACGCCGATAAACTAATCACCACTTATCAAGTTTTCCCAAACAGGCTTGACTGAGAGGGCATAGAGAGCGGAGGGCAGAAGAACGTAACGTAGACCTGTCTATTTACCCCAGTATAGGCAAATTTTGTGAATATATAAAATTATATTATACTACTAAACATATTACTAATTTTAATAATTTCGCATAAATTAACTTTTTTTTTATCAAGTTGAGTTTCACCAGTTCACAAATATAATATGTATGGTACATCTCAGTACAGATAAGTTTCAGTAGTTGAGTACAGTATTCGAGACAAACTTTTAAAAATTTATTTCATGTGCCTTTCCCAATTTGATATTGCTTATATCAAATATTGCTCATGCACCAAGTAATTTGAATTTTCATATAAATTCAAGTTTTGGATTTCGAGCATGCATTAACTTTTGAATGAAACTCAAATGTTATGTAAATTTGTGCTTCAGCGTAACGAACGAATATAATTAAGACGCATTAAATTTAATTTAATGCGTCTTAATTATATTCGTTCGTGCGTATATAAAATTTGCTACCCACGTCAGTCTGCAATCTTGATGGGGTTTTATTTAAAAATTTATATCTCGTTTCGTTTTTATGTCGAGAAATTTAAACAAGTAATGAAAACGAACGAACGACAAAGCTATGTTCTGTTCCGACTAGAACGGCATAGTGGGCCAGTGTAATCACAGACTATGAGATTTCTACCTTAGAATTTTGGGGTGAAATTGCACTAGAAACCTTCATTTCAAATGGTTTACAGTTTGTATGAGTTACAGTTCATCATTAACCAACAGGTAAATTGTTAGATCATTTTCCCCGTACTCCTAATAAAAAAAAAAACTAAGTTTATAACCTTTCACAGCAATTTCATATTTTTATTTTTATAGAAGCCTTATTTTTGTAGAATATCTAATGGAATTTGTCAACATAGAAGTTTCTAGAAAAAATTTATAAAAAAATATCTAGTAGGACAACATAACAGGTGGTAAGCCCGTCGTCGTCTTTATGTCAAACCCAATGATATGAATCGCCTGCTACCTGGTGATCGAGCTCGGGTCTCTCGACCCGAATTACCCAACCACTAGGTTATCGTAACTCAAAAAATTAATCAAATAAATTACTATTATTTTTATATAATAATACATTGTATAAGCCATTGTGTAAGCGTGTGTAATCATAGGCAGCATGTTTAAAAAAATTCGATGACTTTTGGAGATACGAATTAATTAAGTACTCTCTCTACTATGACACTGTACTGTCCAAAGACACTGGGCTACTCTTGACTTGTCTCAGATTGATGGATATGCATCGATATCATCTGACCACTATTTGGATAGTGTTGAGAGCTCATGATACACAGTTTTAATCTACGGCATAATAACCTGTGTTACCGATTTCAAGTTCTATATTTACTTAATGTAACTGTTCTATATTTACTAATAACTGTTTTATGCAACAACAAAAGCTTATGCGTGGCTCTACCACTTAACAGTGGTAGAGCCAGCTTTCAGCCACGCATCAGCTTTCAGTTTTACGCCTCTTCGGTTCGGTCGCCGGGTTCGGTAAGAAGGTCGGTGATCGCCCCTCGAACGAGTTCCCGCCTTCTTGTAGCGGTGGGGCTTAGTAACCATGGCTTGGATACCCACGGTGAACCCAGAGGAACCCACATGGCCGGCTTAACTTAGCAGGGTATGGCCGACCCGAGGCGGCCGTTCCAAGTCGGCTTGGCCAGTCCACTTTGGGTGCATGTTGGTGGGCTGTGGAGGGAGTGTTTGCGTCTTCCTGAGCCCCATGGCCTTCGTGTGGTGGAATCGGGGAAAACACCGCAAGTCTAGTCGGTGCGAGTGCGAGCGCACTCGCGGGGCCGCGTATACGTTAGGTATTTTTACCCACGAATAAAAAAAAGATTTGTGGTCACATTGACATACGATGAAAAATAAGAATTTTTCTAGTAACTTTTACAACGAGTAACCTGGCATAAGTTAATCAGTAAACTAAAAATAAATGGAATCTGTCACTTGATTTTTTAAATCGCTCAGTTATTTATTAAAAACTCACAAAATTATAAGTTGTTAGGGTAATAATTAGTAAGTTATTATACTTGCTGTGATTGTTTTTCTGAATATACTAAAACTGAATCCCAAGAAAAGTGGGTTCCAGTAAAAAATACATAATTTTTTACTAGAAACGTAATGTATCTTTTCAACTGACCCTTATTTTTGAATGGGTCTTCCCTAAGTAGTGACATAATTCGTCTCAAGTCTAATAAATACAAAATAAAAACAGGGTACAATTGTATTCCAATGTGTAAAACATACTTTGTTTACAAACTATTTGTATCTATATTTTACACTTGGTTTAGTAATAATATATTTAAAGATATGCCAGCTTGTATTGACTATTAATGAGAATAGTAAAAACTAATAACTGTCATTTATTCCATCAATATCGAAAGAGACAGCGAAGTAAAAATTTTAAATATAGCGTGTTATTTACAAAATTTTTAGAATTATTAACTTCAATGCATTTTTCCTCATTCTATTAGATTAGAAAGAAGTCTGTGCTCATTTCTGGTCGTATAGATGTATGTTGTCTCTTTTTAGTGTGTTTTTCTCATTTCCTCTCTAGAATTGAATTGTAATTTGAAAATTGAATTTCAAATCATAACGTTACTAAAGAGTTTTTCACTTCATCTATCCGGTTTTCAAGCGTGACTATTGTGACCAATGCTCTTTCTGTAGTGCTTCTAATACGAGTAGACTGTTGAGTTAAAAAAAATGGATTAAAATTTTGTATCGACTTTTCATGAATATTTTTTAGTTGATTTCATAAGTAATTTCATGGCCAAATTATTTTAAAATATTATTCAATCATCAAATTTAAAATATATGAAAATACTTAATTATTGCCAAAATTGCGGAACTTACATGCTTAAAAATGTTCCTTGAAAAATGATTAAGTTATTGGTGAATAATTTGAATTACTAATTTAAAAATTATCAAACGCTAACAACATTACTGAGGAGAATTAGTGAGTATATTCTCTTTTATAATCATCTTCGTCGACAATTTAATACTTACCTTGCTTTGGTAAGATTTGCGAGTTTTAATCCTGTTAAACACAAATATTTATGTAATTAAAACAGAGTCATCGATAATGTCACGGTGGCAAGAATATACCTATGGATTTTTTCAAAAAGTTATTTACAATTTATATGGCTTGGACTTAAAAACGGTGGGTGGCTTCACCTGTCACGTTGTCTCAAAAATTTCTTTAGTGGAAAGTCGGTCAAAATGGCTTAATTGTCTAGATTTCTGTCTATCCGAGTCTATATGAGAATGGCGTGAAGAGTCATGGATTTCTTCATGATCTATGGTCCACGGCGCCAGTCCACCTGCCAAATGTTTTGATTCCAAATCCTTCTTACAGGAGAGATTCGATTTTTACTGATTTGTGTATTATTTATATGTATTTATGTTAAGTAATTGAATTATATATATATGACGTTACCTTTAACCCGAACGCTTTTAAAACATTCATTTTGTTAAGATGCTATATGAAATTCAATGAATAAACACAGTTCTTATTTATGACATAAAAGGGTTATTATGAATTTATAATGTAAAGATGTGTGTGATAAAGTGCGTCTCTTAGTGGGCTTTGCCTTTTACATTATAAAAGGGTACCGAGATCATTCTCTTCACATCGCATAGTTGGTCGTTAAATTAGCACAAATATTTAACTTATCTAAATATAATATAACAATAATTAAACTTTCAGTTTGTCACATATTATAATCTACGTATATTTTCTAGAATTATTGTATTCTTTTTCATTGTAAAATATTCAATATAAATACTAAATTAGAAGATAAAATAAAAGAAGCCTCTTAAGAAAACATAATAACTTTTTTTTAAATATAGTTTAAAATGTATAAAAAAATATCTTCACGCAATTCCCAATACAGGGGTAGACAGAGGTCAAGTCTAGACAATTAAGTCCCTTTGACCCTCCTTCCACCGAAGATATTTTCGGGACAACGTGACAGGTGGAGAGCCCGTCGCCGTCTTTGTGTCCAAGCCAACGATGAAATTCGTACATAAGTGTTTTGAAAAACTCATTGGTACTGCCCACCTGGGGATCGAACTCGGGTCTCTCGACTCGAAATTCCGACCACCCAACAACTCGGCTATCGTGACTTTTTTCATAAATTTATACATTTATACACACATTAAAATGTATACATTTTTATTTAAATGGGGTGAAAAAAAAAGCTTACAGCCCATGTGATTGTGAGTGAGTATGAGAGCCCATGGACATAAGCAACCAACTTCGAAAGAAGAAGGAGGATATTTACTAATATCATGGACTCATAGCCCATAATTTTAACGTATCAGTACCCTTCAAACCGGATTGTTGTTGTTGACAAAACAGTTACTAAACTACTTTTGAATGTAGAAAAGAACAAGTACGAGTTAAACAGTAAACCAGATGATTCCTTGGCAGAGAAGGAGTCAATAACCTTTTTCGTAATAAAATTTGAATGATGTAGGATTTTTGAATCTGGTAAGATTTACAACGAAACCTTTATGAAAGAGATTGTCGGCTTGAGAAAATACAACATTTTGTTTTTATTATGCCGTAAATCCTCGTTTTCATATTTTCCGGCCATAATTTCGCGAAATACAGTATGCGTTATATCTTTTATTGTTAGATTATTGCTGCAATCAGTACTACATAACTAGCTTACCAGTATTTCTCGGGAACACGTCGACGAGTACCGGAACAAACCTGTGTATGAAGTCGAGATTTTGTTAGACAAAATCTCGGACTGGGGCCGACAAAATTTAGTCCAGTTCAACCTTAAAAAGACACAATTTGCGCGTTTACAGCAAAAAAGAAACCCTTCGTCGTATCACCTCGTTTTGAGAGCACTCCCCTAGTTGACTCAGCCAGCATAGGAATCCTTGGCGTCGACATATCGAGTAGCGTTCAGTTTCGCGGTCATTTGGAAGGGAAGGCCAAATTGGCCCCTAAAAAGCTTGGCGTGCTCAGTAGCGCGCGACAGTCAGACAGACAGACAGCCGCTGAATTTCACCATCATACCTTAAGGCATAACCAAAGACTTCATCAACACCACCTTGATGCTTGGCATTCCACCACAGTGCGTTTTACGCGGAATTTTCTGCCACGCACTTGCACTTTGTGGAATGAGCTGCCGTCAGCGGTTTTTCAGGGCCGATACGACTTAGGGACCTTCAAGAAAAGAGCCTATACCTCTCTCAAAGGCTGGCAACGCATCCGCTATTCCTCCGGTATTGCAGATGTTCATGGCCGGCGGTAATCACTAACCATCACGTGTGCCACCTGCTCGTTTGCCTCCCTCTTCTATAAAAAATAAATACAGTCTAATTAAGCAATGACCAAACTAATTAAATATTTTTTAACCTCACCTTCTTTTCTCATATACAATGTTTTAAAATTTTTATTAATTTTATATTAGATATTTCGTTTTGCTGTATAAGATGATGTGTTATTTAAAAAAGGTTTCTTTAGGGGCAATATAAAAAATGTTTGATGTTCATTGTACTTGAAATAACAAAAATTATAACAGAAAATTACTAAACAGCATAATATTAAACCTAAATGTAAATTTTTTTGAGAAGTTACTGTTATCTTTAAACACACATACATTTAAAAACATATAAACGTAAAGCTGTGCTAAAATCCAAGCTCCAAGCGAAGTGCAAGTATATAGGACATGAAAGCTATCAGCGCCTGAAACAGAAAATAAAAGTGAATGGCTTCTACGATTTATTAGAGATTGTCAAATACAGTCGGATCTATGGAATAAGGGATTGAAGCTTTAAATACTAGGCGCTATAACTCAGAACTGTTTTCGATATTTGAAAATTGTAATAGGATTGAACAATACGTAATTATAACTAAAGTTATTGGGATTTTTAACAATGATTTTTTTGTATATTTCTGATATAAAAGTACAAAAAAAATCATTATTAAAAATGATTTTTTTGTACTTTTTTTGATATGGATATTCTCTTTTCTTTCGGTAGGCTTTTCTATTAGTCACCTCGTTCACGAGGAGAATAGGGTATAGGGTAGGCATAAATAACACATCTAAAAACCCTTATGAATAATTCAATGTGTGTAATTCTTTAACAGTGGAAGAGCCACGCATCAGCTATTATTGTTCAGGTTCGTGGTGCAGGGAAGTACCACGAACTCACAGAATATCGGCCTGAAGTAGAAGTCTAACAAACTTTGCTGCTGCGTTTCGTCTGGTGAGTGCAGGTAACCAAAATGTCGTGCCATTTTTCCTAAAATTGTTATATATTTACGTTTTTAAAAAATTCATATTTTTTAAAAACGTAAATAAATACATACGTTCCAACTTCATATTTGGAACGATAGAAAAAATGACAGAATAACAACATGTAAAATGTTGCGGAGATTCAATGGATACAAGTGGCTGAGGATCGTTCTTCGCGGCAAATTTTAGAATTTTAGAGGAAGTCTATGTTCCGCAGTGGATTCTTGATAGGCTGCAAAGAAGAAGAAGAAGAATGCGCGCCATCTTACGAGTTCTTTTGATATCTCTTAAAGTATATTAAATAGTGTAAAGTGTGCATATTTTTTAGAGAGTGTAAAGTAAATAAGAATGAAGATAAACTATTTTGTATGACATGGATGAAGAACTTTTCTTAACTTTCCTTTTTATAAGGCGCCGACGTCGCCCTTCCTTCATGGTCCTAAGTATTCTGCTCTCTTATGTAAAATAACATAAAAGAGACAGTACATATACTTAATAAGCTACACGAGCTCTTGCTTAACATTTATAAATCCTTTTTATGCTAAACAAGCTTTATATATGTGCATACAGTTTCGACATCCAGTCATCGTAATACTTAATACTCACCACCAAAACAGTTGTGTTCCATCGATTTAAACTGTAAAAGCTTTAGAAGGTTTTACTTAACACCTTCGGAGAGTTTCCAATTTTCATTATTTAAAGAGATATACTTTATTCTTTTGTTACAAACCAGGAGTAGCTCTTGAAGTAGAATCATTCCATTGAGTGATTATTTTCACTGATGCCTCGTTTTCATTATAACTACTTTGTTTAAGCTCTATAGTTGTTTCCATATCTATAGTTATTGCACTTACGCTCAGTTTGTTGCCTCAATGGAAACATTAAAATTTATCAAGCAACATGAACGGTTACTCTATGGTTACCAAGTTAATCTATAAAACAAATTGTACATTTTAATGCTGTATTTTGTATCATAGATTAGTGTATTGTACATTATTACACTACGTTATGAAAATAAAACTAAGAACATAAAATACATTTTTATTCAACCAGCACAATACACTTGAATAGGTCTTCTGAGTTTCCGATTTACACCAACAGCGTCTAAATTGCGGGCTTTATTTTTCCATTCATGTTTGAAATATTTTTCTCTCTTGATTACTTCCTTAATAAACACCAACCCAGAACTCTTATTTAAAATGCTTTTTAATAAATTTTAACACAAGTATGTTAAAATAACTTATACTTGAATTAAGCTTATCTATATTTATATTTTCTATAATTATTATATTTTTTAACCTTCCAAAGCAAAGCTTCCAAACAACTCGATATTTCGCGTTTCAAATCTATTATCACATAATGCATCTAGTTCGTTACGCCATCGTTTTAAATTGTAATCCATCTATCACGAGATATCTGGCACATCCCATCCCACTTTAGTCTGGCAGCTTTAACATCCACATCGGCAATGCGTGTCATCGAGCGCAGGGTTGTGTTTCAGACTCTGTCCTATCTCTTTATACTTAGGATGCTGCAATCTATCGCTCTTTGTCAAACTATGAGTTAGAACTTTTGAGACTCTGTCAACGGTCACGAGACCAAGTCTGTGCACCATATTATAGGATAGCCAAGATAAATATGTCCATGAGCTTCGTTTGAGTGAAATAAAATTGTAAACCATACATATGGGCTGCTGCCCATCTGCGGTCTGATTATTTCGATTTGATATTTTAGAGATGGGTATCCCGCCATCTATCGGTTGCCATAACGATATTCAAGGCTGTTTCGCTTATTCGCCTCTTACGACACCCACGTGATGAAAGGGAGTGGCAATATTCTTACGTCGTTACCACACGGTATTCGGTATTACTATAAATCATTAAAAAACAAACCAATTTTAATTGTCTTCTGGTTTATTGTATTAAGCAAAAAGTTCCCCGAAATACTAAAGTCGGAACACACACAAGCGCAATTCTCGCGCATACGATGGGCGAAAAAAAACGAATAGGAGTTATAAAGTTGTTATTAAATACTGCACCATTCCGCATGCAAAATTACAATGTAATTATTTAATAACAACTTTATAGTAATGTAAACTCAAGCGCAATAATCAATTTGCGCTTGAGTTTACCTTACTATTTCTATCTGTATAAAATCTTGTGCAAAAAAACGTATTTATCACAATAAAAGCGTCTTAAGATGTATTTACAATATTTATCTACACTATTTACAATGACTAATTATGAGTCGATGAGTTTATCTGAGGTATTGTAATTAACTGTGATAATAATTTTGAAAACACGAGTAGAGAAAAGACATAAACGGGACCTAAATTTAAAGCGGCCTCGTTAAGAGAACAATGCCCGTATTGTTTAAGCTTACTTTCCAATTATTGGTTTCAATCACAAGGAGTAAACATGCTGTTACTGCTAATACTCAATGCACACACGATCGTTCATTATATAACAATACATGATAACTTCGAAAGTCATGAGTGTTTGGGTGGTCGGAATTTCGAGTCAAGAGACCCGAGCTCGATCCCCAGGTGGCAGGCTCATACCAATGGGATTTTCAAAAACTTATGTACGAATTATATCATTGACTTGGACGTAAAAGTCGGCGACGGGCTCACCGTCTGTCACGTTTTCTCGAAAATATCTTTAGTGGAAGGTGGGACAAAGGGACTTCATTGCCTAGACTATAGACTGTATTGGGAATTGCGTGAAGATATATATTTATTATACGAGTTTAACAACCAATAAACATAAAATAATATATAATAAATGTTGATACATTTTGACATAATTTCGCATTTGTTAGTAACACTGCCTTTAAAGCAAAGGGTTGCGAGTTCGAATCCCACTAGGGGCTAACATTTGTATGATGAATATGAATATTTGTACACACCTGTATGCACATTTTTACACAATTTCTCATACTGGGGTAGGCTGTGATCTAGACAATATAAGGCCGTGATCTAGATAATACAAAAATAATGGAATTACTTTAACTAGTTAGTATATGTTTCTTCTAGGAAACAAAGGGATTAATTTTTTTAGTAAAAGATATTATTTAGTTTCGCCTAGATAGTTCGCTCCCTTTATTACCGAAAGCCTATTTGAGACAACGTGACAAGTGGTGAGCCTATTGTCATGTACAAGCCAACGTACATAGGTCCATGTCTCAAGAACAACATTCATATTCAACACAAATGATTGCCTCTAGTTGCATTTAAAGCGCAACCATTATCTTCCAAGGCAGGATCACTACCAGGCTATCGAATCGTCGAAGCTTAAGAAAATAACCTTTTACGCTAAAATTATAATTATTTTTCGAAAATGGTATTATGTTATTACATAATATCAAAATATAATTTTAAAATAAATATTTTTAATTTAAGGTGTCGAAGGAAACCGGAAATAACTTTCGAAGACCATGTGATCAAATTTCTCTCGGGTACCTAGTCGTGCACATAAAAGAATGTAATGAATTTGAAAAAGCGAAAGGGGTAAGTTATGACCGTGACATTCTGCTTTTTCAGGCTACTACGTCAGGTATTGTGCGTGAAGATAAGAAAGTGCAATATATTTTGGATATAATTCTATATGATAAAAATTTGTCATATTCTTTTCTCCGAAAAAATTCGTGTTCTGTGACTTAAATTTTCACACTCAAGTTACAGATGAAATACTGTTGAATTTTTCACGACATCTTTATTTTATTTATTCATCACACATTTCCCTTAGCTTTTTTTATTATTTACACTCACAACTCCGCACCTTATTCAGGTAAAATGGCCATGGAATACTTACATAGGTTATTCTTTATACATTTTTGTAAGATTATACAATTGATGCGAATTTATCAAGCGAAATGAATACAAAGATTTTGATGAAAATTGAAAAAATATAAACTGTAAAATCTAGAAAGTATGCGATTCGATAGCGTAGTGGGTAGTGGCCCTGTCGTTGAAGCCAACATTCGATTTGTATCTCGCTGGGCAAACATTTGTGTGACAGATGAATGTTTGTACACAAGACATAGATGTTTATGTAAATATTGGTATATAAACACACCATATATTGGTAAATATAATGGTGCGGGACGTCGATCAAATAATACACATTTGTCTTCTTACGAAATATGATGGCAAATTGACGGACTTGTTCACTCTTGAAACTGACGCCCTCAAATGGATATAGGATAATGGATATTTGGTACTCGTTAAGATTGTAAAGATTGGTCAAATTAAAAGCCATTAGAGTAATTATAATAATACAAAAATTTATGTATTTAATAACATATCTAGGTAAGTACAGTAAGCGTACCCGTCGCGACCCCTGCTGGCCCTTTTCAGAGCTGCAAATCTACGTAGCTGCGCAGCCATGCCATACAGGGTTAGGGCTTCCCCCCAAGGCAACGCACACCAGTTTGTCCCCATTGGTGTAGAATGCAGCGTGCAAAGCGGCGATGGGGACCGCCACCTGTCACGCACAGCCCGACATGGCGGAAGGTGGAGGACGGAGTGCAGAGTTGGCACGTGGAATGTAATAGGAGGCATGAGAGATAAGACGAATGAGTTGATCGAAATAATGAAAGAAAGAGAATTAGAAGTTGTGTGTTTGTCGGAGACCAAACGGAAGGTCAGCGGTACTGAAGTGCTCCCTGGCGGGGCGTTAGCTCTATGGTCCGGAGTCCCGGAGAGCGAGAGCGCCTGCCAGGGAGTGGGGGTGCTGCTGTCGTCTCGGTTGGTCGATGTAATGACTGAACTGAAGACTTATCTGGGTTCGCTTTAAATTGGGACTGGCGAAGTTATTCCTTTTGGCTGTTTATGTACCGATAGCTTTAGGGGAAACGAAACAATTGTTGTATGTGGTGATTTGAATGGATGGGTTGGTACCGCTCGGCCAGGGTACGAGTTGGTGCTTGGAATTTTTGGTGATAAAAGGGTTAACGATGCTGGCAAGCTTATACTGGCTGTATGCAAGGAAAATGGTCTGCTTGTGACAAACACTATGTTTAGTCAAGAAGATCCATATGTATACTAGAGAAAGAGAGAATGAGAGAAGTATGATCGATTTATTCCTGGTAGATGACCGACTGCGAAAACAGGTGATGGATACGCGAGTGTTCCGGGGTGCTGACCTAGGAACGGATCACTGTCTAGTGATTACTAGATTTAAGCGTCTGTTCGCGGGTTGGCGCTACCGGACGGTGATACCAGAACCACAGTCGGGTGGTAGTATCCGAAGCTGGAAGCTTCAGGAAGCGGACACTAGGGATAAATACCAAGCAAGGGTAGCCGAAAAGTTTGACATCATCGTTGTCAGAAAAGAATTTGTGGAAGAAATATGGCAGAGACTTAGGGATGGAATGGATAGTGCAGCGGGAAACGTGTGTAGAACTGAGAAAAGAGGTAGTAGTAAAAAGGGTGATGCATGGTGGAATGATGAAGTGAAAGAAGCAGTAAATAAGAAGACGAAAACATGGCTAGACTACTTAGCCTCTAGGAATGATAAGGATATCAGAGAGAAGATGAAAGAAACATGTAAGCTGCAGAAGGTTTACGCGAAGGCATTGAATGAGGAAGTGCGTGAAAGGTGTAGAATGGAAGAGGATGGGAACTTTAGGGAAACAACAACTTTAGGGAAAACTCCAAGCTCTACTGGAAAGAGGTTGGAAGGGCCCGGAGTGGCGCGACAGCCTTAAGAATGAATAAAGTGCTTTCACGGACCAATGACGCCCTACTTTTAAACAAATCGGACATCATTCAGTGATGGAGTGAGTTTTATAGAGAATAGTATGCGTGTGATGACCTTAGTAAAGTATCCGGGGGTGACGCCGTAATCGGTACACTAGGCTCGGACTTCGATGACGCTGAGGTCAACAGTATGAAAGAGATTGAATGTGCGATTAGAAGTTTGAAATGTGGTAAGGCTGCGGGACTAGATAGAGTTACTGCTGAAATGATCAAGTATGGTAGGCCTCGCGTCTGGGAAAGCTTTCATCTGCTGTGCAATTTGTGCTGGCAGAAGGGGGTTGTCCCGGATGATTGGCGATCCGCAGTCATTGTACTTTTATATAAATGTAAAGGTTCACAGTTTGACTGTGGGTGCTATCGGGCGATCAGCTTGACCAGTTTAGCAAGTAAAGTTTACACGAAGGTTTTGACGCGTAAGATGCGAGAGAAATCGGAAAGATTTTTATGGGAGGCACAATGCGGATTGAGACCTGGAATAGGATGCATGGATCAAGTGTTTTCTCTCCGCATGATCATGGAAAAGCTTCTGGCTTCTATCCAGAGGATTTTCTGTGCTTTTGTGGATCTTGAGAAGGCAGACAGTTTCCACATGTTCTTCCTTACACCCTTATCAAATATAAGGTTGTAAGGAAGAACATGTGGGAACTGTTGCCAGGGTATGGTGTGTATGGCCCACTGCTAAGGGTTGTGCAATCGCTCTATTGTGACTGCAAAGCCTGTGTGCGGGAAGGGCATGACCTTTCACCCATGTTTAACGTCCAAACGGGCGTAAAACAGGGTTGAGTCATGTTCTGCTGGCTGTTCATATTGTATCTCGACAGCTGTGGATCTTGAGAAAGCATTTGATAAGGTTGTAAGGAATAAAATGTGGGAATTGTTGCCGGGGTATGGTGTGGATGGTCGAATGCTAAGGGCTGTACAGTCACTTTACTGTGTACAATCGGGCGTAAAACAGGGTTGTGTCATGTCTTCATGGCTGTTCATACTGTATCTCGTCAGCTGTTTACAAAAGCTGAAAGTAAGTTGTTTGGGTGTGAAATTTGGTGACATAAAAATAAAGTAAATTGTCTGCTGTATGCCGATGACGCAGTGCTTATTGCACCGTCAGAGGCCGAACTGCACGTGTATGAAAGAGGAATGTGAAAATAAAGGTCTCCGTTTTAATGCTAATAAAACTAAGGTTCTGGTATTTGAAAGGAAAGAAGAAAGAACGAAGTGTGAAATATGGGTAAATAAAGTATGTCTAGAACAGGTGAATGAGATTGTGTACTTGGGCAATGCTTTTAGCTGGGATGCTCGATGTGATATAGATGTGGCAGGCGTGTCGCTGCCGGAAACAAGGTCAACGGTGCCCTGACTGCGTTAGTCCAAAGGCAAGACGTAGTGAAAAATGAACGCCTTGCGACACATAACGCAGTGCGTGTCCCGACTTTGTTATATGGCAGCGAAACCTGGGTATGTCAGAAGAAGCATGAAAGCAGGTTGAATGCAGTGGAGATATGATCTCTTCATAAAATGTGCGGCGTTACCTCTGCTGAACGAAACGAAAAGATTCGCAAAATGGTAGGTTGGAAAGATGACCTTATCACTAAAATGGATAAGGGCATGCTTCGATGATTTGGGCACGTTGAGCGAATGAGCGAAGACCGAATGGTGAAGAAAATATATAGCGTGAAAGTTGATATTAAAAGGGGTCGAGGTAGGCCGAGACTAACTTTTGAAGACCATGAAAGCAAATTGCTCGAAGACGGGAGGGCCAAGAGTACTCGGATACCTCGACGTGCATGCATAAACAAAATGATGAATCTGAATGAAGCGAAAGAGTTATGTAAGGATCGTGACACTTGGCAATCTGTTCTCTCTGGCTTACCCGTCAGGGACTGTGTGTGAAGATAAATAAATAAATCTAGGTAAGGATATTGCACCGTTGGCATGGACACTGAGTCAGCGATAGGATAGATCGGAGACAATATGACCACGTGTCACATCGTTTCAAATAGACTTCGGTGAAAGGACTTAGACTTTTTTGGTCTTGACTTTGTCTTTGTCTACTCCAGTATTTGTAAAATGAGTGAAGATAAATAAAAATCCGAGAATGTAGTCTTCGCTTTAAGCGTGCCTAATGTATTTGTTAACTATGTTTTCAGGGCGACAAACATCTTAGTCCTCCCCTGAGCACAGTCGCTGTAAAACATCCGCATCGCTATAAAACACAAAAGTAAATTAAAATAAATGAAAACTGTTAAATTATATGCAACAATATATTTTTTGTTTCAAGTCCAAATGTATTCGGTTTGTGGGTTTTTTTTTTGTGTTCATGTGTTTGGTTTTAAAACACAGCTAATTTACGGATAGATTTTCCCTCAGAAACCACTCTGATGCATTTCATTTGCTCGTTCATTTCTTAGAAGATGTGACCATCTTCACTACTATGTTGCTATGTACACCAATGAAAATAAAATATATTTTATTTGACAATTAAATTGAATTTTTATGTAAAGAAGGTAAAAATTTTAATTGATAGATATTGATAATAAAGATAAATGTCAAAGGCAACTATGGAATAATGCAACTTATTTCTATCAATTTATAGTATATTATCATTTAAAACCATTGCAAAAGCCTCCGGCAGAAAAAAAATAATCTGGGATAGCGTTGGCAATGTCGCAGGGCAAAATTCTATTTATTTTACAAATTACTGATGAAATTTGGTAACAAACATGAAAATTTTTTTACATTCAAGCAAAGTAAAGCTCAAAATACATAAATGTGATCCCGCTTATTTAAAATTGGTCCCACAATAAGCATTTCAATCTTATGCATGAGATGTGAGAGAAAATTTTCATTTATGGCGAGGCCCCAAACAGTCTGTGTATACTTGTATTAGTAAAATAAATACAGTACTTAATTAAAATTGAATTGTTTCTGTTTTATCTATTTTGCTCACTAATTCGTCTGTCTAGACCTCGAAAAGAATAAAAATAATTTATAGAAAGAGACAATGAACCTTATTTATATAACCGAACATAACATTATTTATTTAAAAACTCTATTTATTTGTTGAGATATTCAATAGGCTTTAATTTACAAGTGAGTTGTGCTGCTCGTGACGCCTTATAGAAGCGATGAGTGGTCTTTGAATGCATATCCATAGAAGCTCAAAGTTAATTAGCGGGTTATGAAAATATGTGACGATATTTGTGATCGATATTTCACCTTGTAATAGAATCCTCAAAAAAATTATTCTCTGTAGAACTGAGGTAAAAGATATCCATAAGAAAAGAAATATATTGGCACTGGGTGGGCAACATGATTTGTAGAACTAACAACGGTTGTAAAGATGTATCCCATGTAGGAACATCTTATAGGCTAAAATAGTGTGGGATATTCGTCCCATGACGGAGCCACGACCTGCCAAATAGTGCAGAAGGTTGATGCAGGCATCACCGTACAGATTATTGCGCCAATCTTTGGGAGAATCATGTCATCATATATTGAGCAATAGACTTTTATAGGCAAAAAAGATTGAAGAAAGAGGATATTGAAAATCTAAAGTTACAATAAAATCCGCTCTGTACGACCGCAATAGACGGCCCGATAGCCAAGTTGGTAGTGACCCTGCCTTGGAATCCCGCTAGGGGCAAACATTTGTATGATGTATATGATGTTTGAACTCGAGTCATTGACGTGGCTATTTATTTCTAAATATTTATTTATTTAAATGTATTCTTAAGTAAAATAGATTGTACCGCCTGCCTGTAGTAGCAGTTATATAGCCTGGACATAAAGACGGAGATAGGCTGTAACACCTGTCACGCTGTCCCAAAATAAGCTTCGGTGAAAAGTGCATATAAAAGTTGCTGCATTGTGTTAGTTAGGCCTGCAACCTGTAAATTTCGCAACAAATATGAATAAATAACCCTACGGTTGTTCAGAAAGATTATCTCTCCTCGAGGCTGGTTTCGTACCGCATCTCATACCTCACCAGTATAGTAATCTGATGGAGAATAAGTTCTATTATTCACTTTCACAGTACCTTAATTATCATTGAACTTCGAAAGAAAGTTAATTAATTACAGGTTAATATAACATATTTATACAGAATTTTTAGGCCGGGCGCTTGATTTATATGCGAGTGACTCAGGTGCTATCTATTAAATTTTTAAAAGTATTTTCGGGTACCGAATTCACTATGAAGTCGGGGATGAGGAAAATATTGAGAGCAACCAACCCTTCTGACAATAAAAAAATATTTCAACAATGTGCGAAAGTCTGCCATTACGCACATTAAATGTTTATAACTACGTCACAAAGTAACAATTTTGTTTATGATTGTAAAACTCTTGTATTGTTTGTTTTCTTCACTATATTAAAATAGAACAGAACAGAAAGGAACGGAATAGTATAGAATAGAACACAACAGAACAGAATAGAATAGAACAACACAGAACAGGATAAAATGAAAAAGCATTTATTAACTATGCTAAAAAAATTACAATTTTATTAATGCTCGTAAAAGTCTTTTGCAATACATATTCCTCTCTTGTAAGGCTTTGTCATAATCGAGGCGCCTGGCAAACAGGTTGACGATCATTACACGCTGCTATCTGTCATAGTTCTGCTGTTTTTGGTAAGGGTGATTTCAACATGGTTATCCGGTCATATGTCGGTAGCCAATGGTAATTTATAATTCTTCTTATCAGCGACGCAAAGCTTAGGGCAATATCAATCTGACCACTCCACTTGCCTTATAGTTTACTTAGTACAAAATGAACGCAAAAATAATAGTAATAATATCAAACAGTAATGACACTAATTCTGTATTGTCAAAATATTAGAAATAAAACTTATATATATGTTTTTTTTTTTTTGATAAAGTTCAAATTTTACAGTATAAAACAAAAATCTTTGTATAAAATTATACCATCATATGTTGACTTAGGAACATCCTCCGTGTTTTTTGTTAGTTAAAAACAAGGAAAATGTCAGCCAAATAAGAGAACTATGAATTTATCCGTGTGTAATGTTCTGTGGGAAAATGAATAACGACGTCCAAACTGTCCACACTCAGGAATGTGTGTTCTGTAAAGGACTGAAAAATGTAAATATTCATTTAGACGCCACAAAAAAGAGCAAAACAAACAAAACGCTTGGTCTGAGGTCCTGGTTTCTGTTCCCGTATGGATCAATGTAGAAAACCACTTTTTCTGTTTAAATTGCCTTGGATCAGGTTGTTTGTGGTATCGTGTTCCTGATAACACAAGTATTTTAGCTACTGGCTTTGCGATAAGAGTAATGTATGAAATGTTGCCGTCATTTATTTGTATTCTTTTATTTAACAAATATTAAGAGCCATGCAAATTTGGATGTTCGAGAGTTACACGTCCTTATAAAACGCCAGTGAACTGAATTCAAAGTAAGATACCGTTCCCTCTGTCATGATTAAATAAAAAATTAAGAGTTTAATTAACCACGTGCTTTGAGAAAAATCCTTCAGATATTTATTGAGTTAATACTCTTTTAGACTAAATTGCTTTATTTTAGTGTGGTAATTTAAATCATTGCTTAATTTTAGTGTGGTATTTTTCAAGGTGATTATCCTGCTATCTGGCTGCTGCTATCCTTCCATCAAAGTTTTCCCTTTAGTCGACTCTTACGAATACCACGGGAAAAAATGGAGATGTAAATTCTTTCGCTAACTCCTTAACCGTTTTTACCAATACTGGGGTAGTCAGAGGTCCAGACTAATTAGGCCTTTTGCACATTCCAACGGAGCTTGTTTAGGATAACGTGACTGGTGAGCTTATCACCATGTCAAAGCTTACGTCTAAGCCTCGATACAACTCTGCTGTAGGTTTAGAAAATAACTGTAAACTGGGTCATTCTAATTTGAATTTTTGATCACACAACCACTCGGCTATCGGGGCACGTCCAACATTTTATTGTAAAAATTTAAAATTCATTTTACTTCAAAAATTCTAATACTTTTGTACTCCGCTTAGCATAAATTCGCTGAAATAAATTGATTGTTTTTCGACGATGTCTAGAGAGCTGTGACTTTTACAATTTTTATTCAATGCATAATTGATAGAGATATTGTAACTCGACGTTGCAGGATTGCAATGTAAATAATCTCTAACTGAATTTTCCAAGTGAAGTCAAGTATTCCTGGTAGATATTTCATTTACAAAATTTTACTTTTATGAAATCATTTTATGAAATTCAGTCTAACGATGCCTTCAAAGAGACACTATACTGCAAGTTATAATATTTTATAACAATTATTATGTAAATTTAATAATTACAAATACATACATAGATAGGGATAATATCACATACATTGCTCACATCCCTAAGTAAGCAGTTTAAGCACTAGTATTATGGAATCTGTTAAGTATGGAATCAATTTTTCTTAATTGACCCGACCGGGAATCGAACTCGGGACCTCAGAATTGTCGTCACCATGAAAACACACGTGTGCGCTACTTGTACACGTAAGTCCTCTTATAATAATTATATTTTCTTACGTTACAATTTATCATAATTACAATTATTACCTCAGAAATAAACGAAGTTTCAAGTATTTATGTGCAAAGTATTTTATTTCTCTTTTCCTCTGTTAGCGAGATTAATATTAAATTTCAATTTCACGACACATTCAATCGGTTGGTAGACACCAACCGATAGAATGTGTCGTGAAATTGAAGGTGCGAATTGAAGTCGGTTCAGTGTTGCTCCGGAATTGAAAGGCATTAGAGGTCACGGTACAGGCGTGAACATAATACTGTCTGTTTCTCCCTTATAAACAATTGACAATCGATAATTAAAATGTTTTACTAGATGTGTACATTAAATTATTACAAGTTTGGTGAGATATATTAATCAAATAATTCAAAAGGCAAAACTCGAGTCTAAATACGGCACACAAAATAAATATATGACTTGTACAGATGTATATATTTAATTTAATTGAATTATCTTTATTAGACTCACGATAGCCGAGTGTTTGGGTAACCGAATTTCGAGTAACCACCAGTCACGTTGTCCCGAAAAATGTATTCGGTGGAAGGTGGGTCGAAAGGATTGTCTAGACTAGACATCTTCTCTCATCTCATACCCCCGTATTGGGAATGGCGTGAAGATGTTATTTATTTAATATTATTATAATTATCTTTATGTTACCTTAACTTTAATCCGAATTCTTTTAAAACCTTCATTTAGTTAAGTTGCTATACGAAATTCAATGAATAAACACAGTTCTTATTTATGATATAAAAGCAACAAGGATTATTCTGAATTTATAATGTAAAGATTAAGTGCGTCTCTTAGCGGGCTTTGCCTTTTACATTATAATAGGGTACCGAGATCATTCTCTTCACATCGCGTAGTTGGTCGTTAAATTAGCACAAATATTTTCAGTTTGTCACATATTTTCAGTTTATCTACATATATTTTCTAGAGTTATTGTATTGTTTTTCATTGTAAAATATACAATACAAATACTAAATTAGAAGATAAAATAAAAGAAGCCTCTTAAGAAAACATAAAGAGTTTTTTTTAATGTAGTTTAAAATGTATACATTTTTATTTAAATGGGGTGAAAAAAAGCCCTTTGGCATCAGCAACCAACTTCGAAAGACGAAGAAGGAACTAATATTTACTAATAATGACTCATAGCCTCATAGTTGTTGTTGACACAACAGTTATTAAACTACTATTGAATGAATAAAAGAACCAGTACGAGTTAGACTGTGAACCAGGTGATTACTTGGCAGAGAAGAAGTCATTAACCTTTTAAATAATAAAATTAGAACTATATAGGATTTTTGAATCTGGTAAGATTTACTACGAAACCTTTATGGCAGAGATTATCGGCTAGAGAAAATACATTTTGTTTTTATATGCCATAAATCCTCGTTTTCGTATTTTCCGGCCATAATTTCGCGAAATTTCTTTACAGTATGCGTTATAGTTCACTATCGGACATGCAGTTCACGGTTTGCCATAATCGCCACGCTCGCTAAGGGTATTGGCGATCGCAGTATCAGACATCGTGCAAATTAGACTTTGCTTCCCATGACCGGTCTGCGTTCTTTGTTCCGGCATTTTTTCGATATGGATTTCCTCTTTTCTGTCGGTAGGCTTTTAGTCCCCTCGTTTACCAGGAGTATAGGGTATAGGATAGGCATAAATAATGAATCTCAAAAATGTTTATAATTAATTCAATACCGTGCTATTTTTCGTAAAATTATTGTCTATCTACGTTTTAAAAAAACTTTGTTGAAACGACCCCAGATGATGGAATGATAACATGTAAAATATTGTGGAGAGTCTACGGATGCATTTGGCTGAGGATCGTTCTTCGTGGCAAATTTTAGAATTTTAGGGGAGGCCTATGTTCCGCAGTGGGTTTTTGATAGGCTGCAAAGAAGAAGAAGAAGAAGAATGCGCGCTATCTTACGAGACCTTTTCACATCTCTGTCAATAAGACACTAATGACTTATTATCGTTAATTTATGGTTACAATAATTCAAGTTACATACAAATTGATACATGAATTGATTTTTCAAAAACTTAAGTATGAATTATATCGATGACAAAGTGACGGCGAAAAGTGAATAAAGTGTGTCACAAAAAGTGTCTAAAGTGGAAGGTGGGTCCAAAGATCTTATTTGTCTCGACATCTATCTACCACTATATTGGTAATGGCGTGAAGATATTTTTTAAAGAGTGTAAAGTAAATACGAATGAAGATAAACTATTTTGTATGACATGGATGAAGAAAAACCTTTTTATAAGGCGCTGACGTCGCCCTTCCTTCATGCTCCTGAGTATTCTGCTCTCTTATGTATAATAGTCAAATCTAGTCTCTTATGTCTATAATGTATGTGTATAAAAGTCAAGATAGCCGAGTGGTTGGGTGGTCAGAATTTCGAGTCAATAGACCCGACTTCGATCACCAGTTGGTAGGTTCGTACCAATGGGTTTTTCAAAAACTTATGAACGAATATCGATGGCTTGGACATAAAGACGGCGACGGCCTCACCACCTGTCACGTTGTCCCGAAAATATATTTGGTGGAAGGTGGGTCGAAGGGACTTAATTGTCTAGACTCGACCTCTGTCTACCCCTGTATTGAGAATTGCGTGAAGATATTTTATTTTTTTTATTTTTATGTATAATAACATAAAAGAGGTAGTACATATACTTAATAAGCGACATTAACATTTACATTATCCTACACGAGCTCTTGCTTAACATTTATAAATCCTTTTTATGTTTAACAAAGCTTTATATATGTGCATACAGCTTCGAGATCCAGTCATCGTAATACTTAATACTCACCACCAAAACAATTGTGTGCCACCGATTTAAACTGTAAAAGCTTTAGAAGGTTTTACTTAACACCTTCGGAGAGTTTCCAATTTTCATTATTTAAAGAGATATACATTATTCTTTTGTTACAAACCAGGAGTAACTCTTGAAGTACAATGATTCCACTGAGTGATTATTTTCACTGAGGCTTCGTTTTCATTATAACTACATTGTTTAAGCTCTATAGTTGTTTCACTTAAGCTCAGTTTGTTGCTTAATAAATTGTTAAAAAATAATTATTATTAATATTATTAATATTTCATGAGACCAATGGAAATATTACAATTTATCAGGCAACATGAACGGTTACTCTATGGTTACTATGACAATCTATAAAACAAATTGTACATTTTAATGCTGTATTTTGTATTATAGATTAATGTATTGTACATTATTACACTAAGTTATGAAAATAAAACTTAGCACTTAAAATACATTTTTATTCAACCAGCATAATACACTTGAATAGGTCTTCTGAGTTTCCGATTTACACCAACAGCGCCTGAATTGCGGGCTTTATTTTTCTATTCATGATTGAAATGTTTTTCTCTCCTGATTACTTCCTCCTAATAAACTAACCACAACCCAGAACTCTTATTTAAAATGCTTTTTAATAAATTTTAACACAAGCATGTTAACATAACTTATTATTGAATGACATATATACATACATACATATAATCTCGCCTCTTTCCCGCAGGCAGAGACCACTTCTTTCCACTTGCTACGATCCTTACATACTTGTTTCGCTTCGTCCACTTTTATTATTCCCTTCATACATTCTCTTTGATTCAGGGTACTCTTGACCTGGCCTTTTTTCAGGACGTCTATGATTTGGTCTCGAAACGTCCGCCTAGGTCTTCCCCTTCCTACACTTTCATTCACACTCGCCTTATATGCTTTTTTCGTTAATCGTTCTTCATTCATTCTCTCGACATGGCCAAACCATCTCAGCATACCTTTCTCAATTTTAGTCACTACATCTTCTTTCAGACCACAACGGTTTAACTCCTAACATACTTCTTAATGCTCTCATCAGTGCTGACCACAATTCATTCTCATCTCAACTGCATTTACTCTGCTTTCATGTTTCTTCTGCCATACCCAACTTTCACTTTCGTACATGAGTGTCGGAACCAAAACTCCCTTATGCATAGTCAAACGAACCTTGTTATTCACCATTCGACTCCTCATAGAGGAGTGCAAAGCTCCATTCACCATGTTTCCTGCATTCACTCTTCTTTCAATATCACTCTCACACTTTTCATCTCTTGTGAACTTTGAACCCAGATACACAAACTCATTCACCTGTTCAATTTGTTCATCTCCAATCATTATATTGCAGTGTGTCATGACCTCAGCTATTTCAAACACCATCTCTTTCGTCTTCTTTACATTCATCTTCATCCCCTTTCTAACAAATGCTCTACTCATAGCAGTTACCATCTCCTGCAACTTCTCGGCTGAAGATGCAAGTAATACTTGATCATCAGTATAGAGAAAACATTTGACGAGTAAGTCATTCATTCTTAACCCACTTTCATTCTCCTTTAAATCTGTCAAGCAATTGTCCATGAACAGATTTAACAGCCACGGTGACGCGACACATCCCTGTCTAACACCTTTTTCGATATTAAACCATTCAGTGTATGCCCTGTTTATCCTTACACAAGCACAAGAATCTCCATAAAGAGATTGCAATGCTCGTATGAGGATACTGCTGACACCTTTCACGGACAGTGCTGACCACAATTCATTCCTCACCACTCTATCATAGGCCTTTTCTAGATCCACGAACGTGCAATAGACCTTCTGGTTTTTAGCCAGATACTTTTCGGCTATGCACCGCAAGAAAAAGACCTGATCAGTACACCCCATTCCCTTTCTTAATCCCGCTTGTGCACCCATACTTTTCATTCACAACCCTTTCAATCAACAATTTCGCATACCGACGACGCTGAGAAATCTTATTCCGCGGTAATTTAAGCAGTCCGGCCGTGACCCTTTTCCATTATATAATGGCACGATTACGGCTTTGCACCAGTCTCCCGGTACTTGCCCATTTCGCCAGCACAAATTGAAAAGCTGACTAGCCACTAAGCCCTGTCCAGTCCTCAGCATCTCGACGGTAATCCTATCATATCCGGCAGCCTTACCTAATCTCATACTTTTCAACGCTTTTACTATTTCATCCACGCTTATCTCACTTTCATCAACATTTATATTAACCATGGAAGGTGCCGGGTGTTGTACCTGCACTTCCTCTCTTTCAAATAAACATTCAAACTACTCTTTCCATCATTTTAACATATATTCTTCTCCTTTTATAATGCTCCCATCTTCACTCCTGATTGTACTTAGCTCCGAGGTAGAAGTTTTTCCTCTTGGTGTATTGACGGGTTTCCAGAAAAACTTGATGTTTGACTGGAAATCTTCAGTGAGTCTCCTATCAAAATCATACTTTTGTTCTTCATTCTTTCTAGTCACAACATCTTTCGCAGCTGATTTGAATCTTTTATACTTCTTTCTCGCTTCCTTTATCTCGTCATTCGTCACCTTTTGAAGTTTTTGGTTAGATTTTGTTACTAACCAATCCAACCACGCTTTCTTCTTTTCTTGCACAGCCTTTTGTACATATTTATCCATCCACACATTATACTTCTTTCTTCCTTTCCGTTGTTTAGCTACTCCGCATACCTCAACAGCAACATTCACGACTCCTTTCTTAAACGTCTCCCATAAATCTTCAATCACATACATCTCTTCTATGCCTTTAAAAATTTCTATCAGTTTCTCTACATACTCGTCTTTCGTATCTTTTTCTTTCAGATTTTCCACTTTTATTCTGTCCAAAACACTCGTAGGCTCAGCTCCTCGGTGTCGCCATCGTTTAAAGAGGCCATGTATTCGGGCTATGACCAGGAAGTGGTCTGTGTCAAAGCCTACACCGCGGTATGCTCGAGTGTCTAGCAGTTTCTTCCTCAATCTTTCATCCACAATAATAAAAACAATGATACTTCTAGACTCACCCTCACTTCTTGTATGCCAATGGATCTTTTTGTGATCAAACATTGTATTGGCCATGCACAGATTCCATTCCAAGCATACTTCGTAGGCTTCTGTCATACCCATCACGCTTTACTCCAACCCAGCCTTTGAAGTCCCCTAACATCACGATCCGTTCATTTTCTCCGCATATATTCAAGGCCTCTCTCACGCTATCATAAAATTCCTCTTTCTCGTGTTGGGCTTTTAATGACCCACCTCTGCGCTGATCCGTCGGTGCTTAGACCCCAAGGATAAACAAGCGGGTGAGTTCAACATTTAACCTAACCCAGAAGAGTCTGGGGCTTACACATTCACACACATCTTTCCTCTCGAATAGTTGAATGTGTGATAGAGCATCACACATTCAACTATTCGAGAGAAAAGAATCACACCAACTTCCTGACAGCCTCGGCTGGTTTGGGGAACTCCCGACCAGTATGCCGTGTAGGGACCATGAACTGTGGTGTCACATCCTTTCCTCTTGGTTTCATTTACGCACAAGATATCTATACATCGTTCATCCATCATCTGAGATACTTCGTCTACCTTACCATCCATTCCTCCTCTTACATTCAACGTAGCGAAACGGCTCTCCATGGGCCGCTTTTCGCCCCCTCGAGAAACGAGACGTGATGGGTGGCGAACCACATCGCCGCCATTTTGGTAAGTAAAATTCACCATTGCGTTCTTACGAGTAGCAAGGGAAAGGTTTGTCCACCCAGCAGAGCCCCGCATGCCAGGGTAAGGCAGGGTAATTCTCGGTCGCCCAGTCCCAGGGCAGTGTGGCACGCTAACGACTAGGCTTGCCCCTAGCCATGCATCCATTCGCGCGGCAGTAAGTAATAGGAGTAAGGAAAGGGAAGGATAGGTTGTGAGAAATGGAAGATTGGTAAGTTAGGGTAGGAATTAGGAAAGGTAGGATATTACCGCACAGGAAGGCAAAGGATAGGACAGTAATAGCTAAGGAAGCCGGGGTCGCATACCCGTATACCATACCACAACTACCGGACAGGTAAGTTAGGATGAGTATTCCTGACACATCCTTGAATTAAGCTAATATTTATATTTTCTATAATTATTATATATTTTAATCTATACAGTCCCACTGTTGGGCAAAGCTTCCAAACAACTCAATTTTTCGCGTTTCGAACCAATTATCACATAATACATCTAGCTTGTTACGCCAACGTTTTGAATTTTAACCCATTTATCACGGTGTATACGAGATATTATGTGCGAATTAAGCTTATCTATATTTATATTTTCTATAATTATTATATTTTTTAACCTTCCAAAGCAAAGCTTCCAAACAACTCGATATTTCGCGTTTCAAATCTATTATCACATAATACATCTAGTTCGTTACGCCATCGTTTTGAATTGTAATCCATCTATCACGAGATATCTGGCCCGCCCAATCCCACTTTAGCCTGGCAGCTTTAACATCTACATCGGCAATACCTGTCATCGAGCGCAGGGTGTTTTAGACTCCGTGCTATCTCTTTATACTTAGGATGCTGCATTCTATCGCTCTTTGGCAAAATATGAGTTAGAACTTTTGAAACTCAGACACGAGACCAAGTATGTGCACCATATTTTAGGATAACCAAGATACATATGTCCATGAGCTTTCGTTTGAGTGAAATAAAATTATAAACCAAAAATATGGGCTGCTGCCCATCTGCGGTCTGATTACTTCGATTTGATATTTTAGAGATGGTTATCCCGCCATCTATCGGTTGCTATAACGGTATTCAAGGTTTCCCTTAGTCGCCTATTGCGACAGCCATGGGATGAAAGGGAGTGGCAATATTCTTGCGTAGTTACTACACGGCATTCGGTATTACTATAAATTATTAAAAAACAAACCAATTTTAATTGTCTACTGTTTTATTGTATTCAGCAAAGAGTTCCCCGCAATACTAAAGTCGAAACACACACAAGCGCAACTCTCGCGCATACGATGAGCAAAAAAAAAAACAAATAGGAGTTATAAAGTTGTTATCAAATACTGCACCATTCCGCATGAAAAATTAAAATGTAATTATTTAATAACAACTTTATAGTAATGAATTTGCGCAATAATCAATTTGCGCTTGAGTTTATTAACTATCCTAATAGGAGTTGTTTCGTAGGGCACTAAACTTGCCATTCCGGCATCATCTTACCATTTCTATCTGTACAAAATCTTGTGCAAAAAAAAACTATTATCTTTAACAAAACTATTAACTCTAGCAAAAACCTTAACATAAGCCCTGTTTCCCGCGCAAATATTATTAGCAAATAACATTGCGTTACCCGACCGCTTTAACAACAAAGCATGCTAACAGTGAAGTAAAAGTGATAGCACAACAGTCTGATGCTGTGACGACTTGCTAAGGCTGGCGGAGTAACGGCATCTTAAACTGGCACCTGGACAAACCCACAAACTTCAAATTAAGAATTAAGCAAGAAAGTTACTGAAGAGGGTCGAATATGCCCTTAATACCTTCTAGGAAAGGTGCCTTGAGAGGGACGTCTCTTCCAACAAGATTCTATAACAACTTGCTTACATACTTCGATGCGAAAGAATGACGGTACCGCCTTAAGATATAGCTGTCGCCACACTCGTGAGGCTATATTTTTGATTTATTGCTTTTATCGACTTTGTCTACAAATTATGATGGTGGTCACTATGAATTTATATAATACACTCTTGGCTGGTGTACCCAGGCCATTTACATAAGTCAAAAAGTAAATGGTATCTTTCGCTTGAAAAAATATCTCAACACTACCGCTTGAAAAAAATTCTCCATTCCGAGACCAAAACAACTTTAGTCCAAAATATTAATTTCCCTCTTTTTGACTATAGTGATGTGTATTATTTCGATCTGAAGGCAGACCTTCGTGACAAATATGACCGACTTCTCAATAACTGCATTCGTATGAATCATTTTAATCTTCTTAAGTATGATTACGTGTCTAATTATCGCTCGCAATTAAATTGGTTACCCATTTGCCAACGCCGTAGTTTGCGTGCACTCACAACCCTGTACTCTATCCTAACATCTCCCACTGCACCTTCCTACTTATCTTCCCTATTTAAATACCTTAGCTCCAACCACGACAGAAACCTTCGGTCATCAAACAAACTCCAGCTTCATTGTCCCCGTCATACTTCAGGCTTTATTACATTCCTCATTTCATGTGCAATCCGTTCTGCTTTGAAATGCACTTCCTCTCGAAATCAGGATGTCCAAGAGTCGTTATGCTTTTAAGATGTAGGTGAAAGATCATCTCCTAAAAACATTGGCAGAATCATCGTAATATCCGTTTATTTATGTCATTCATTGTATTATTTATTAAGGGGTCATTGTAGAAGCGTGCTCTTCGCAACCCCTGCGAGCCCTTTTCAGGGCTGCAATTCTACACAGCTGCGCACCCATGCCAACGAAGGTTAGGGCGTCCCCCCAAGGCGACGCACACCAGTTCGTCCCCGTTGGTGTGGAATGCTGCGAGCAAAGCGGCGAGAGGGACCGCCACCCGTCACGCGCAGCCCGACACGGCGGAAGGTGGAGGACGGTGTGCAGAGTTGGCACGTGGAATGTTAGAGGAGGCATGAGAGATAAGACGAATGAGTTGATTGAAATAATGAAAGAAAGAGAATTAGATGTGATGTGTTTGTCGGAGACCAAGCGGAAGGGCAGCGGTACTGAAGAGCTCCCTGGCGGGGCGTTAGCTCTATGGTCCGGAGTCCCGGAGAGCGAGAGCGCCTGCCTGGGAGTAGGAGTGCTGCTGTCGTCTAGGTTGGTCGATGTTATGACTGAATATAAGGTTGTGAACTCGAGACTTCTCTGGGTTCGCTTTAAATTGGGACTAACGAAGTTATTCCTTTTGGCTGTTTATGCACCGGTAGCTTCGTCGTCCAGAGCTGAGCTGGAGGAGTTTTGGGAGAATGTAAGAGAAGTTCTAGACTTGGTTAGAGGAAACGAAAGAATTGTTGTATGTGGTGATTTGAATGGATGGGTTGGTACCGCTCGGCCAGGGTACGAGTCGGTGCTTGGAATGTCATAAAAGGGTTAATGATGCTAGCAAGCTTACACTGGCTGTATGCAAGGAAAAGGGTCTTCTTGTGACAAACACTATGATTAGTCACAAGAAAATCCGTATGTATACTAGAACAAGAGAGAATGAGAGAAGTATGATCGATTTCCTGGTGGATGACCGACTGCAAAATCAGGTGATGGATACGCGAGTGTTCCGGGGTGCTGACCTGGGCACGGATAACTATCTAGTGATTACTAGATTTAGGGGTCTGTTCGCGGGTTGGCGCCACCGGACGGCTATACTAGAACCACAGTCGGTCGGTAGCATCCGAAGCTGGAAGCTTCAGGAAGCGGACACTAGGGATAAATATCAAGCAAGGGTAGCCGAAAAGCTGGACAGCATCGATATCAGGAAAGAATGTGTGGAAGAAATATGGCAGAGCCTTAGAGATGGAATGGTTAGTACAGCGGAAGACGTCTGTGGGACAGTGAAAAGAGGTAGTAGTAAAAAGGGTGATGCATGGTGGAATGACTAAGTGAAAGAAGCAGTAAATAAGAAGAAGAAATCATGGTTAGACTACTTGGCCTCTAGTAATGATAAGGATATGAGAGAGAAGAGGAAAGAAAGATATAAGCTCCAGAAAGTTCACACGAAAGCATTGATTGAGGAAGTGCGTGAAAGGAGTAGAATGGAAGCAGACGAAAGGTTGTCGCACAACTTCAAGAAGAACTCCAAACTCTTCTGGAAAGAGGTTGGAAGGACCCGAAGTGGTGCGACAGCCTTAAAAATGAATAAAGTGCTTTCGGGAACCAACGACGTCCTCTCAGAAAAATCGGACGTCATGCAGCGATGGAGCGAATTTTATAGAGATGTATGCGTGTGATGATCTTAGTGGGGGATCCGGGGGTGACGCCGTGACTGGTACGCCAGACTCGGACCTCGATGACACTGAGGTCATCAGTATGAAAGAGATTTAATGTGCGATAAGAAGTTTGAAACGTGGTAAGGCTGCGGGACTAGACAGAGTTACTGCTGAAATGGTCAAGTATGGTGGGCCTCGCGTCTGGGACAGCTTTCATATGCTGTGCAATTTGTGCTGGCGAACGGGGGCTGTTCCGGATGATTGGCGATCCGCGGTCATTGTGCCTTTATATAAAGGTAAAGGTTCACATTAAGACTGCGGGTCCTATCGGGCGATCAGCTTGACCAGTTTAGCAAGTAAAGTTTACTCGAAGGTTTTGACACGTAGGATGCAAGAGAAATCGGAAAGATTTCTATGGGAGGCACAATGCGGATTAAGACCTGGAAGAGGATGCACGGATCAATTGTTTTCTCTCCGCATGATCGCGGAGAAGCTTCTGGCTGTTAACCAGAAGATTTTCTGTGCTTTTGTGGATCTTGAGAAAGCATTTGATAAGGTTGTAAAGAAGAAAATGTGGGAACTGTTGCCGGGGTATGGTGTGGATGGTCGATTGCTAAGGGCTGTGCAGTCACTTTACTGTGACTGGAAAGCCTGTGTGCGGATAGGGCATGATCTGTCACCCATGTTTAGCGTTCAAACGGGCGTAAAACAGGGTTGTGTCATGTCTTCCTGGCTGTTCATACTGTATCTCGACAGCTGTTTACAGAAGCTGAAAGATAGCTGTTTGGGTGTAAAATTGGGTGACATAAAAGTAAATTGTCTGCTATATGCTGATGATGCAGTGCTTATTGCACCATCAGAGGCAGAACTGCAGGCATTAGTCACGTGTATGAAAGAAGAATGTGAAATTAATGGTCTCCGTTTGAATGCTAATAAAACTAAGGTTCTGGTATTTGAAAGGGACGAAGAAAGAACGAAGTGCGAAATTTTGGTAAATCAGGAATGTCTAGAACTGGTGAATGAAATTGTATACTTGGGGAGTGCGTTTAGCCGGGATGGAAGATGTGATTTAGATGTGGATAGGCGTGTCAATGGTGCCCTGATTGCGTTAATCAAAAGGCAAGGCGTTGTGAAAAGTGCACGCCTTGCAATACATAACGCAGTGTTGGTACCGACTTTGTTATATGGCAGCGAAACCTGGGTATGCCAGAAGAAGCATAAAAGCAGGTTGAATGCAGTGGAGATGCGATCTCTTCGTAAAATGTGCGGCCTTACCATGGCCGACCGAAAGCGAAACGAAGAGATTCGCAATATGGCAGGTTTGAAAGATAACCTTGTCTCAAAAATAGATAAGGGCGTGCTTCGATGGTTTGGGCACGTTAAGCGAATGAGTGAAGACCGAATGGTGAAGAAAATATATAGCGCGAAAGTTAATATTAAAAGGTGTCGAGGTAGACCGAGACTAAGTTTCGAAGACCAATTGAGCAAATTGCTCGAAGAGGGGAGGGTCGAGAGTACTCGGATACCTAGACGTGCATGTATGAAGAAGATGATGAATCTGAAAGAAGCGAAAAGAAGTATGTAGGGATCGTGACACTTGGCGATCTGTTCTCTCTGGCTACCCCGTTAGGGATTGTGCGTGAAGATAAATAAATAAATAAATAAATAAATATTGTATTATTTAAGTATTTAATCTGTGTTAGTGTATATTTGTGTGTATTTATAAGTTTGTTTTTTTATTTGTATGTATGTATGTATAAATGTAGGTATAAATATTTTAGAATTATGTATTACATCAATATTTTATTTTACTTAATTGTATCTCTATAAAATTTATCTCCTTCACCTACTTCATCTCATCTCTGCGTCACCCAAAGGCAGAAAATGCCTTATGCATTAAGTCCGCCTATACATTAAAAGTATGAGTTTTAATAATAATAATAATACAGCAAATGGAAGTAGCAATCCCCAAATAAAACATACACAGTTTACGCGATAATGAGTACTGAAATATAAATTAGAGATTTTTCAACAGCGAAGTGACCTAAAGACCCAATTAGTATAACAAAGAAAAGTAGAACATCTGTTCTTGATAGCAGACGTTTCGTTCCATTTATGCCTAATTCATTTATAAACTGCCAAACAGCGTACTCCAGTTTAAAAGCTCAAGAGCTCGTAGATCAAAAGCAAGGGTACTACATGCCGATTTTATTTTGCGGGTCTCTTTTTTAATTTTTTGCACCAAAATTGGGAAATTTTATGACTAATTAATTATGAAATATAATGCTGTGCCTTCTTCATAATTCGAGTTGTCATTTAATTTTTCTACAAATTCTATAGTTTCTGCATTATTTTTTAGTTAAGTACTATGTTGTTGAGCCAGGCAGAGCCTGAACTACGCTTATGTAAAAAATATTTTTGCATTGCTCCGATGTATAAAAAAAATTCCCACGAATATTAAAGAACTAAACATGAACCACTTCAAGCGAAGAAATCTACGAATATTTCGTAATATAAAAACTTTATTTAGATTTAATTAAGCTTGTGACCCTGTCTTTTAAGGTTACGGGTTCGAATCCTAGCGGGATTCGAACGGTGAGGAGCGGTGTTATATGTGAACAGTGAGTTTCGAAAAGAGTTCGACTATAATTTATTATACTGATACTTATTCATGTTTAACCTGCTACAATAATGCCATCGGAATGATTGATGAGGCTAATTTTAAGGATACTACACGATACATTACTGAGTAGTTCTAAAGATGACAATGCATTTAGGTACGTAGAATCTCAAGAAGTTTAATATTTTGAATTAAAATTAAATTTTATAAATTAAAATTTATTTTCTTTTCTTCAATTTGTCAAAAATAATTAAACAACAAAAATCGAGACGGGGATAGGGACTACTGCATGGCACATTTTCCCAAATGAGCTTTAGTGAAATACCCACCTAAATTGTTACATCTTTGTTTACCACGGTAAACAAGGCTATGATAAAAATTAGGGTTTTTAAAACATTATTCCGTTGCTATATAAACGCAAAGACTATCTTCACTTTATATTGAATTCTCACGATTGTTGTCTCTTGGTGGGACTTCATATTTAAACAAATTAAAATTGAATTCTGCTAATTCCACTATTTATTCATTGCTATGAAAATACATGACCGGTTTCGCTGGTTCAAATTATAGGTTTCTTATTACATTTTTGATAATGCCATAAAGGTGAAACCGGTCAGGAATTTGAATAGAAATAAATAAATATTGGAATGATCAAAAGTGAATTTTAATATGTAGTAGTTACTCTATGGAAGCTAGATAAATATACACACAAACTTAGCATGTATAAAGTTCATCAAACAACATCCAAGTTATGCAATACCGCTAGAGTTGACATATTACTCAAAATTTAACTTTGTGCATTGCATTGTGTGCCCAATACTAATCGGATGGTATAACCCACAAAGTAAGATTATTGCTTATAACGAAAGACTAAACAGTGATTACCATAATCACATGTATTATGCCTTTGATTTTGTCTAGAAAATTAATATTTAATTTTTTTTTTTTATAGAAAAGGGAGGCAAACGAGCAAGTCACGTGATGGTAAGTGATTACCGCCGCGGCGGTAATCACTTACCTGCACACTTAACTGCACAAAGTTACTTTGCTTTCAGCTACTAAGGCGCAAGCATATAGATGCCTCTATGGACGCTTTTAATTTTCTATGTTGATGACTATTTGGAGATACAGTTATTATAACTGAGAAGATGAAAGTGTTTTTTTATTAATTAATTCTTAACTATCGTTCTTTCTTATTTTACTTATAGAAGCTAGTTGTGTCTGGGAAATTCCCCGTGTCATATGGCATATATCATAATCATATGGCTAATCAGCCATAATTGTTTTTAAGTTTTTTACAACAGTCATCAATTATAATTACATTGGCTTAAAAAAAATAGTGAACACACATTACCTACATCCAGAATAAATAACACAACATCCAGCATTTCTTTTTCATGGTTGATTTTCACTTTAGGGCATGGTTCTGGAATTTGACCTGATTCGTCCATCATGTTTTTTTCTTTTATCAATATTGTCTATCTAAGGAAACGTTGTGGTCTGAAAGAAGATGTAGTGACTAAAATTGAGAAAGGTATGCTGTGATGGTTTGGCCACGTCGAGAGAATGAATGAAGAACGATTGACGAAAAAAGCATATAAGGCGAGTGTGAATGGAACTGTAGGAAGGGAAATACCTAGGCGGACGTTTCGAGACCAAATCAGGGACGTCCTGAAAAAAGGCCAGGTCAAGAGTACCCTGAGTCGAAGAGAATGTATGAAGGGAATAATGAAAGTGGTCGAAGCGAAACAAGTATGTAAGGATCGTAGCAAGTGGAAAGAAGTGGTCTCTGCCTACCCCTACGGCGAAAGAGGCTCGATTACATATGTATGAATGTATGTTATACCGTCTAGAATCGTAAAGAAATTCAAATGGATTTTCTTTACGATTCTTTCTGTGTCGGTGACTCAGCAGGGTGCACAATAAAACATTTTTAGTATCATTTCCACACAGCAACTATCTGCTTTAAATCAGAGAGCAAAAAAGTTAAACGAAGTCTGAAATGTTTACAAGATTACAAATATTTTGAATCGAATTGGCAGACTTTCAAGAAAACTCACAATTAGTGAAAAGTTAACAAGATATCTGAGACGACGATGCAAATTTAACTTCATAAAGATGTTTTTAAATTTGTGCAAATGTGAAGGCTTAAGGCATCGTGGAGATAATGGTCTAGTGAATAAATTTTACTGCTATACTACGAGTTTTATTCTTATAAATAGTAAAAATTTTACGTATTTCATAAAATTATTTTTATTTATAAAAAAATTAAAAAAGATATCTAAAGCAACAAATTTTTTCAATATTTTCTTTGTTTGAATCGTGTTGAAATCAGGTAACGAGAAACAAAATATCTTATGATATATATGTATACACGTTGTTCTAATTTATTTGATAGGTATAAACTTAAAGCCCCGTACACTTTTGTACTGATTTTTTTTTTGAGGCAGTGGCGTCAATTTTACTTTTTTTCATAACTACTATTCAAATTTAACTTACTTAGAACGAAGATAATATTTTCTATAGCGAGGATTAAGATATGTGATGAAAATGAAATTACACTAACGGAGAAATAATATAATTTATTTTGTGTTTATTAATTATTACAAATCCTTTTAAAATAGATAACAGAAGGAGGACTTAATGCCTATAAACATTCTCTACCAGTTACCCTATGGTGTGATGAAATGTAGCTTGTTTTAATGAAAGATGAAATGAAATAATTCTAAAATGTTCTTCCGACTTCTAACGGTGGAGTTACTTAGTATCCAAATCTTGGATAATCTTAGGCAAAACTCAGAGAAATCTCGTAACCCGCTCTATATAGAGGGAAGGGATAGCTTGAGATTGAGAGGAAGGGATCAAGATTCGATCAGTTATTACCGTCGTCAAATCAAATCTAATATGTACTATGTATGTGACCTGTAGTTATGTTTGTTTTTGCTAGACTTGGTCCGCGATTGGATTGATCATTTTAACGACGTTTTCACCAGAGTCCGAAAATATCTGCGAGAGGTTGTATTACAAATCCACTATGAATATGCGGTAATAAACTGGAAAGATAATTTTTGATTGGTCATTTTGCACCACTCAGCGTAAAAGTTTCTTTAAAAGAGGAGTTTTAAAATTGGCCCTCATGACTGTGACTGAGTGTTGTGGGTGAACTTACGGAGGAAGAGGCACTCTTCAATCGAATTGTGATGGAAGAGTAGGTAAACGCATCTGTACTCCGGCGCACCAAGTGACTAACCAGGATAGGGTGAATTTCCCATTTCTGCAAATGTAAAAATAAATTAAAAAAGTAAAATATACGCCATCCAATAACTTTCAGTTTTTTCCTCATTGATAAAAGTTTACAAATTCAAATCCTTTATTTACTATAAGAAGGTCACTTATTGTGAAAATGTTACAGTGAAATAAAACACTAATGCTCTGAAATTACTTTATTATTTTGATTTTTTCTGGCTAAAGTGACAAACCTCTGTTACATATAAACATAATTTGAGCGACCTCACCATTACTAAGCAGACACGTGTTTGTTCATTTGTAAAATGAGCGGTTTAACTTGTAATAAAAACAGCGCGATTGTAACCTGATATTTTTGAATTTAAGATTTTTTAGTAAAAATTTCAATATTTTATTTCAAAATTCATGTCAACCAATGTATTAAATAGTTTTAATTTTTTAGTCTTAATATTTATTTTTCTTGAAATTCAAACCTTTTACATCATGTTTTAGAATGCAAAGCTTCAATTAAAATGCAATACGATGTTGTTATTACTACTATTTTATATCTACCATATTGGGTAGGCAGATAATGCATTTATTTCGACCTACTTTCTACCGGCGCTTTATTTGAGACTAGGTGATAAGTGAGCCTATTTAGATAAACATTAAATAAACCGAAACCCTTAACTTGCATGGCTGGGTCACTACCAACTAGGCGATCAGGTCATATTATTATTATTATCATTAATAAAAATTAAATGCATAATTAAAAAAATGTATTGAAAATGAAAATCGACTTCTTCGAAACGAGTTTAAAATTTATGATAATATGTATATCTTCTGTACTGAGTCAGACAGAGGTCTAAAAAATTAATTCCCTTCGCCCCCTCTTTTCACCGAAGATATTTTTTGGACAAAGTGGTAGAAGGTGAGCCTGTCGCCGTGTTCATGTCCATGACAACGACGTAAATTGTACATAACTTAAAAAAACTCATTGACACGAGACTACCACCTGGGGATCGAATTTGGGTCTCTTGACTCGAATTCTGATCACCCACAAGCTCCGCTATCGTGGCTATGCAATTTTATTTAAAATTTTTATAATAAGTTAATAAAATCTGACAACTTTCATTCTTATATCATTTAATGTTCCTGTATCTGGAATGATATGTAACTCTCCTCACTTTGTCCTTCTCTACGCAAGTTTAACTCGCACTTGACCGCTTATTGACAAATACCTTTCATCTTTTATTCATAAAATATAAAAATAAATATCTTCACGCAATTCCCAATACAGGGGTAGACAGAGGTCAGGTCTAGACAATTAAGTCCCTTTGACCCACCTTCCACCGAAGATATTCTCGGGACAACATGACAAGTGGTGAGCCCGTCGCCGCCTTTATGTCCAAGCCAACGATGAAATTCGTACATAAGTTTTTTGAAAAACTTATTGGTACTGCCACCTGGGGATCGAACTCGGGTCTCTAGACTCGAAATTCCGAGCACCTAACAACTCGGCTATCGTGACTTTTTATTCATGCAACAACAAAAGCTGAAGCGTGGCTCTACCACTGTTTAACTATAATATTAGTATCAGATATTTTCTATGATCTGGAAACAGAAAAAGATCAATAGAGGTGAATTATAATTATTTTATGTTTTACCTTATTGTTATAGCATATGCTATGTTTGATTTATTATAACCATGATGGTCATCTTCCATCAGTATGTCGAACTCCTTGCCTAAGTGGGGTACATCTGAGGGGACCTTAGGGTTCGATTTCAGGACGGTTTAATGTACGAAACTACTTTTTCTCCAAAAAATCCTTGATGTTTGTGGTTCCTCCTTCCTTTGTTTCTTCATTGTTTCTGATTCCATAACACAAGTGCTTTAGCTGCTTACTTTGGGATTAGAGATATTTATGTGATGTTGCCCATTTCCATATAGTATGTGGTCATAAATAACAGGTTGAAATATTATTAAATACATTTCAGAAATTGAAAACCCAACTGGTGCTCATGTGGAAACACCTTTCTCTTTGTCTTCACTTCAGAGGCTCGCTAGTGCCGGACTACTCAGGAAACATATTCACATCCTACATTGCGCTCGGTAGACATTAAACCAACAGAAAAGATGATGATGGTTTAAACAATAAATCTTCACGCAATTCCCAATACAGGGGTAGACAGAGGTCTAGTCTAGACAATTAAGTCCCTTCGACCCACCTTCCACCGAAGATATTTTCGGGACAACGTGACAGGTGGAGAGGCCGTCGCCGTCTTTACGTCCAAGCCAACGATCTGAATCATAGGTTTTGAAACAACCCATTGGTACGAGCCTGCCACCTAGGGACCGAACTCGGGTCTCTTGACTCGAAATTCCGACCGAGGCACTTTTCTCAGGTAACTGCAAAGCATCTGTGCTTTGTAGTTCACCGAGAAAAGTAGAGAAAAACCGAGAAAAGAGTAACTGAGACTGTATAACAAAAAAACTGTCTTAGAAAAAAAATAGGACAAAAAATTTATATTTGGCTTTGGCTACCCCGTCAGCGACGGTGCGTTAAGATAAGTAGTAGAATTTTTCTAAAAGTTTTCTACTATCAATACTTTACATTACATATGTAGCATTGTAGCATTATTATGGCTTTCTGCCTACTGTCAGATTTATAATATTCTTAATTTTTAATAAATAAATAAATATCTTCACGCAATTTCCAATACAGGGGTAGACAGAGGTCTAGTCTAGACAATTAAGCCCCTTTGACCCACCTTCTACCGAAGATATTTTCGGGACAACGTGACAGGTGGAGAGGCCGTCGCCATCTTTACGTCCAAGCCAACGATCTGAATCATAGGTTTTGAAAAAACCCATTGGTACGAGCCTGCCACCTGGGGACCGAACTCGGGTCTCTTGACTCGAAATTCCGACCGAGGCACTTTTCTCAGGTAACTGCAAAGCATCTGTGCTTTGCAGTTCACCGAGAAAAGTAGAGAAAAACCGAGAAAAGAGTAACTGAGACTGTATAACAAAAAAACTGTCTTAGAAAAAAAATAGGACAAAAAATTAATATTTGGCTTTGGCTACCCCGTCAGCGACGGTGCGTTAAGATAAGTAGTAGAATTTTTCTAAAAGTTTTCTACTATCAATACTTTATATTACATATGTAGCATTGTAGCATTATTATGGCTTTCTGCCTACTGTCAGATTTATAATATTCTTCATTTTTAATAAATAAATAAATATCTTCACGCAATTTCCAATACAGGGGTAGACAGAGGTCTAGTCTAGACAATTAAGCCCCTTTGACCCACCTTCTACCGAAGATATTTTCGGGACAACGTGACCGGTAGTGAGCCCGTCGCCGTATTTGTGTCCAAGCCAACCATATGACTCTTACGTAACTTTTTGAAAAGCCCGGTGGTACGAGCCTGCCACCTGGGGATCGAACTCATGTTTCATGACTCGAAATTCCGACCACCCAACCACTCGGCTATCGTGAATTTCTAATTATTAATTTTTTAATCAAACTTACGGTGTTTAATTTGGAAGTAAAGTAAACGATACTCAGCATATGTAACTACCTTTTTAAATCAGTATATGCCAAAGGGCATCATCTCGACCACATGTAAAGTACGTGACCTATAGTGGGCAAGGTCGACAGGCTACTGTTAACGACGGGAAGAAAGGGTTGACAGTATCTTACTCCATTACTTGAAGGGTTAGGACCTTTGTATATAATTACTTTTCTCACTAAAAATAAGAGTAATACACAAGGAATGGTCTCAATATTAAGTCAAGTAAAGTTCCAATACAGTAATTCGATAGCGAGATGCTACAAAATATGAAACATCAATATAAACGAGACACTGTTACGTGACTGGAATCACAAAGTGTCTTATCAGGCTATAAATAAGCTTGAGAATAGAAAACATACGGGAGTGATTCTAGATTTGAATCGTGAAAATTTAATAGAAAAAGAATAATCGTTTAAAATCGCAGCAATTTTTAAGCCACTGAGAGTTAACGCTTTTTTCGTTTCATTTCATTATTGCTATTTATTTTATGATAATTTACGCGATTGATTAGAAAATTATTAGACAATTTCATGAGCAGAAATAAGTAATTTTTTAAACATTTATTTAAAATATATATTATAATATTGTATATTTGATTATTCGAAGCGATCTTTTTCCATGTAAAAGACTGAATGTTTTCTAAAATTGAAAATATATTTTCATCCATGCAGGTGTATCCGTGACCGCGTTGTAAAGGCGTGTTCATATGTTGCCTATTCTTTTCAAATACGTGAGTGAAATAAAGCTGGTAGAGGTTTCATCTACGAATCCCACGCAGTTTTTTTGGTTTCCCATGACATTTAAAACTACTAAAAATGAGATCTAAAAAATTACCTATTGCGAATGAAAGCATCTGAAAGCTTTAAACATATCACATGATATCTCTGGTCTTAGGGTCAACTTTAAACGTGATTGCCAATCTTTGTGCCATCCTATACGAATATTGTAAATATTCCTGCTAGGAAATAATAAACTGAATATAAATTATAGATATTTTCAGAATAGCAGTTCACTATAGCCGAGTTGTTGGATGGTCGGATTTGAGTCAAGAGATCTGAGTTCGATCCCTAGGAGGCAGACTCGTACCAATGAGGTTTATCAAAAACTTATGTACGAAAAATATCATTGGCTTGTATATCAAGACGGTGATGGCCTCGTCACCTGTCATGTTGTCCCAAATACATTTAGAAAAATAAAGACATGAAAAAATCCGATCACAATCAGTCCGGTGTACTTGTAGATCAGCCTACACAATTACCTCCAAGCTGTCCGGACTATAGAGTTCGGTAATGAAAGAAAATATCATAAAGGAATCAGGCTGAGGAATAAGAAAATAATATTTAATTACCATGTGGTATCGGCGTAAGAACATCTTTATTTAGCACCACTTTATTCCAGTGGGTGTGGGAAAAGGCGACTGAAGATAAATCTCACAAAATATCGTCGGTTATCCACAGATGGTGTATTAATGTCTCTTAAAATATTAAATCGAAGTTTAGCAACAGGTAGCAGCGTCCAAGGTAAAAGCAAATATCAAGTCGCCAATTTGCTTGTTAAATATTACGACAATGGCAGACCCTCCCTTATGGTAGGCCTATGCCCAGCTGTGGACTTTTTTAGGTTGTCATGTCACATGTGTTTTGAATTTATATTTTGTATTCACATATATATTCGTTTTTGAAAACTAATGTACGATTTATATCGTAGCTTGGACATACAGACGGTGGCAGGCTCATAACCAGTCAAGTTGTCCTAAAAAAATGTCATCGGTGAGAGGTGGGTCGAAACGACTTAATTGTCGACAGACAGGCAGAGGTCTAGACCTCCGACTACAGCAGTGGGAATGGCGTGATGATATTTATAATTGTATTGTATGTTAATAATAATAATTATACGTAAATAACATTATGAGGATGTTTGGTGCACTGGAGCAGCGTTTTAGATGCTCTGTCGTTCCACTTTCATAAACCTTTGAAGGCCTCTGTCCACCAATGCGCTTTTACATGCCATCACTTAATTTTTTTATTTACTGGGCAACGAAATGTTTTACGTATTTATCGCAATAAAAGCGTCTTAAAATGTATTTACAATATTAATCTACACTAATTTACAATGACCCATTATGATTCGGTGAGATTATCTGAGATATTGTAATTAACTGTGATGATAATTTTGAAAATACGAGTAGAGAAAAGACATAAACGTGACCTAAATGTAAAGCGGCCTCGTTAAGAAAACAATGCCTGTATTGTTTAAGCTTACTTTCCAATTATTGGTTTCAATCACGAGGAGTAAACATGCTGTTACTGCTAATACTCAATGCACACACGATCGTTCATTATATAACAATACATGATAACTTCGAAAGTCACGAGTGTTTGAGTGGTCGGAATTTTGAGTCAAGGGGCTAACATTTGTATGATGAATATGAATATTTGTACACATCTGTATGCACATTTTTACGCAATTTCTCATACTGGGCTAGGCCGTGATTTAGACAATAAAGTGTGTATGGATATATTATGTAAATGTATATTAATGTCGGTTTACTGTACAGTGGGCTGGACAAAAAGATGTCAACAGGCTCATCACATGTAACGATTTATCCAAAATAAGCACAGGTGAAAAGTGGGATGTAAAAAAGGACCTAAGTTTTTCTACCCCCGTCTACCCCAATATTGGGAAATGCATTAATTAGAATATGTGAATGTAATATTCATTTATATCTTTAATAAATATTAATAATCTAAAATAGAATAGTGAAGTATTTAGGCTTTGCAAACTATTTTTACTTCGTGACGTTTCGGATGCTTTACGGTATCCGTGGTTATCTGAGGGGACTGTGGTCTTCATCGTCCCGCGGTCATTGTTACGTCGACTTACATTTATCAATTTTGAATCCAATTTACGCAGAACGTGCTCACTGTATTTTGAGGTCTTGCAGTCTTGCTTGGTCTTGGACTTAATTTGAAGGTAACAATGACGAAACCACCCAACTAAACGAAAGCCTCGGGCGGGGGAGACCGGACAAGATTCTAACGTAGTGAGTAGTTTCGAAGAGCCTCTTACGTTTAACATCAGAGCAGTATATATATTGCGGAGTCCTAGACGCCACAGATGTTCGTATTCTGATAATTAATCATGTTTGATTTTTAGTTATGAAAATTTTACATTTTTCATATAATAAAAAAAATAATATCTATATTAAGTACGTATATACTATTTTATATTATATTAGTACATATACACTATTATATATATACTATTTTAATATTAAAGTTTTCTAGATTTGTTTTCCTATCATACCTTCACGCGATTTCCTACATGGGGTCAGAGGCGAGGTTAGACCTTGTGACAGAATTTTTCAACTTTTCACCGAATACTGTACTTTTATACCATAAATACCGTACTTCTGAGTTCATGTTTCATTCATATACTCGTACCTTTCCATATAATAGATTATCTGATTTCATTATTTATGTTAAAGTAAGCACTCTAACATATATTTTTTTGTGAAATGGCAAATGAGGAAAAAATACACTGGTGTCTACTTATTATTTTCGTGTTCTTTTTACAACTGGAAATAAGGGAAAATATACAATTTTGCTGAACAGCGACGATTCTGCACTGTCTTGTTTTCATCTCTTATATATATTTGAGGAGACTGTCTTTTATTGGAGACAAACAGAGAGAAATGTAGTATAAATCTTCGCTTTACTGCTAAATGAATTCTTTCTGTTGTCTGCATTATTTTCTTCATAGGACTATTGACCAAAATATAGTTAACCAAAATTCGGCCCAGAAGTTTGTACTGTGTATTTAACGAAAAATTCAAAATTTAAATTTAAATAAAGTGTACACTTTCAGTATGTTAATTATAAAATAATTGAAATTGAAAAGTAAAACAAAAATTGAGCTCTAAAATTAAAAAAGGACACGAATTTCTGTATTTTAGTGTTCAACTTTTTTATAGTAAATAATAGTAAATTATAGAATGGAGAAAAAAAATAAGCACTAATTATAATAAAAATTAAATCAATAATACACTTATAACTGAATTTAATTTTTATGACGTTTATTCTACTAAACTTAAAGATATTTCGACTAAGTAATATACATCTATAAAGATAGGATTAAACTTATATGTGCTTATGTTATAGACTATATTCTAGTTAGACAATATTCGCCCTAAACTTATACAGTTTAAATATGTATACTTACATTTGATGATTAAATCTCTTTTTAGATAAAATAGGGATAATTACTTCGTGTACGTTAAGCTTTACTTAAACCCTAAAATCCTAGTGCAGTGTCTGTGAGAGTTGCACAAATTGGGTTTAAGCGATAACGCTTACATGTTACTCTGGTTGCCCCATAACGGCTAAAGTGATGCCATTTTTGAAAAAGTGGAGCAAGACTAGCATATTAGTAGTTACGACATAGCTGAAGAACAGGGAATTGACCACAAAATAGTTTTTGTGCATTTGAAAAAAACTGAGTACACAAAAAAGCTCGATATTTGGGCACCTCACGAGCTCAATGAAAGAAACCTAATGACCGTGTACTCATTTGTGGCGCTTTATTACGACGTAATGAAACCGAACCATTTTTGAAGAAGCTAATAACTGGTGATGAAGAATGGATCACGTACAATAAGAATGTGCGAAAAAGGTCGTGGTCAAAGGCTAGTCAGCATTCACAGACTGTGGCGAAACCCGGGTTAACTCGTAGCAATATGATGCTGTGGGTATGGTGGGATTGGAAGGGCATTATTCATTATGAGCTGTTACCACCAGGCAAGACCATCGATTCTGAACTCTACTGCGAACAACTGACAAGATTTAAGCAAGAAGTTGAGAGAAATCGGAATTAATCAACAGAAGGGCACACCCTTTCTGTTGATTAATTCCGATTTTCCTCAATTTTATCATGATAACGCTAGACTTCACACATCTTCAGTAAAAACACACTAAAAAATTAAGAATAGTACACTCAGTAAAAATTAAGAGGCTATATATATAGCCATATAGTCTTTCCACCTGTTTCGGTCTCTTCAGAATTCTTTACGTAGTGTCAGGTTAACATCACGAGAGGACTGCCAAAACCAATTGTCCCGGTATTTTGATTGAGAAGCCTCAAAATTTCTATAGCAATGGGATCATATCCCTACCTACAAGGTGTAAATAAACTATATTAATTAATGTTGTGAATTTTCTTATAAAAATGCGAAGGAACTTTTTCTACAACCTATTGTAATTAATGGTTGCGTACTGCGTTAAATCATCATAAAAGAATACGTTTTGTTTTATTTATTTTGTATTAATGTGCAAACTACAAACAAATCAATAAAAACGGTGCATTATTAAGTAGACGTAATTGAAAGTTTCAGATAATGGCTTCTCTTAATAATCCGTACAAAGCCCGGCGTTATAACATAACAGAAAAAAGGCAAAGCCACGAGTTTAATTGAACTGACAATCAAATGATGAACGGTTGTCGTTTCGACAAAATAATCAATGAACGAAAAAGTACGTAGTTAGGGCAAGAACCTAAAGTACATATATGTCCCTTACTCAAAGTAAAACATTTGAGATTTTAATTACAAGTAATTACGAGCAGATGTATAATTTACAGAGTTAAAATTTCAACTAATGCGTGTAAGACACGGTGGCTCAGAGGTAAGAGCGTCGCCCCGGATCGGCGGAGGTTGCGGGTTCGAATCCCGCCCGGGTCAATGGAAATTTTAATTTTTTTTTTAATTTAATAATGTATATTCGAAGTTACTGAGTGGCCAGTTTGAAGCACATTATTAGTAAGAAGTGTGTTTATTTTTCTTCGTACTCATTTCCTGCTTCACTTAAAAGCATCCTCGAATACGCTGTAATTGAAGAAGCGGATAAGTACACTTAAGTAATTTTGATTATTGTATAAATACTAAGTGTAATCAAACCAAATAGTCTTTAGAGCTGTTACAACAGATTTTATCGATATTTTTGATAGATGTGTAAAAATAATATCGATATCATTTCTTTGATGGTGTTGTTAAAATAAATGTGAGCGACACTTCTTTTAACAACTTCATCAAAGAAATAATTTTTACTCTATTAATAATATTAACGTCTTTTGATATCGATATGCAATACCTGTATGAGACACAATCGCCGTAACCATGTTTGTGGTGCCTTCGTTGTTTCCGATTCCCATACCACAAGTGTTTTAACATCTTACATTGAGATCGGAGCAATGTGCGTGATGATGTCCCCGTTTATACATGTATGTATTTATTTATTATATATTTATTACTTAATTTTTATCTGGTTTCTTCCGAGATCATTATTTCGCCATCTATCAGAGCTACTATCATTTTGAAGGCCTTTTACTTAGTCGCACGTTACGACAGCTAAGGGAACAGTGAGGCCGCATTGTGTTTCCAACAATAAAGAATATTTGAACAAACTCACCATGCTAAGGAGGAAGGTCGGTGAGAAGATGAAACATGAGAATACTTTCAGGAATGAAGCTTCACTAATTCGTGTAACTATGTTATGTGTGTATGACTTTTCCGCCAACATTCCGTTGGTGATTCTTTTCACAGAGATTTGCTTTGATTCTTTCTTGTTCTGTCAAGTACGTCTAAAATACGTAAATAAAGTACTAATTTATTTCGCCTTTTATTAACGTTAAATTATCTTTAACTTTAAGCTATTTTGGAGCGAAAATACGCAATCTTGTAAGAGCATTACAATATGCAGGGTGAATTGCATTTTCTTCACTGACGTTCTCTTTAAATGTTTTATGCTAATGTTATAGAAGCCTGGGAACGGAAGATTACTATCAACATTTTAATTTGTAATACATTGCGGCATCGTTTTCTCTGTAAGTTCATGTTGCAATATAAATAGGTCGCTGGCTGTAATTCAGATATTAATTTGAACGTTAATTTAAAAATTACACAACTACTCGACTAACTTGACTACCCGATACCTAGTAAGTGGCTCAGAATTGCGAGACCCTGCCTCCGAAGCTCAGAATTGCGAGATGAAATATTTGTGTGATGAATATGAATGTCTGTACTCGAGTTTGCATGTATGAATTTATACTTGAAAAGTAAGGATAGCGGAGTGTTTGGGTGATGGAGATTTTAGTAAAGAGACAGGATGTTTTTCTTTTTTTTAGTAAAAAAAGTATATTGTTGGTTTGAACACTACAATTTCGATAGGCTCCCTACGCGTCACGTTGTCTCAAAAATTGTTTTCAGTAAAAGGTGGGACGCTATCAGACAAAGCTTTGGGTTTTATTTTATTTGATTGACATGAAACGTTAATTAAAAATCCACCGGATGGCTTTAATTAGCCAGATTTTGTAAAAATATTTATTAAAAAGCTAAGGTATTGATAATTCTAAAGATGGTTGAATAGTTGTTAAAGTCTAGTCCTTTTACCTTGTCTAGTTATTATCTGGTTCTGTTATCCGCGAATACTTGGAAAACAAGTAATCTCATATATTGTACTTACACTGCAAACGTGCCGTGAGAGTATATCACATGATAATATGGAGTTACCTCTAATACGCAGTTTTATAGAAAAAACGGGGGCTTAAATTGGCTGAACATATCGCTGTGATGAAATTTCTAGTTTCCGCAGTAGCCATAGAAAAGCCTGAAATGATGATAGTAATTACGAAAAAATATTTAATTTTTTATAAAAAAAAAATATGTATTTTTATTTATTTATTTTATTTATTTATTAATTTATGTACACACAAAAATAAAAAAGGAGAAATGTAATAAATTATTAAAAAATGTAGAATATTTAATTTTTTATAAAAAAAATAATTAAGCCGAGTTGTTGGGTGGTCGGAATTTCGAGTCGAGAGACCCGAGTTCGATCCCCAGGTGGCAGTACCAATGAGTTTTTCATAAACTTATGTACGAATTTCATCGTTGGCTTGGACATAAAGGCGGCGGCGGGCTCACCACCTGTCACGTTGTTCCGAAAATATCTTCGGTGGAAGGTGGGTCAAAGGGACTTAATTGTCTAGACTTGACCTCTGTCTACCCCTGTATTGGGAATTACGTGACGATATTAATATTTATTTATTTGTAATTTAATGTAAATAATTATTGTCCTTTTCAATATCATCAGTAAACAGAGTCGCTAAAATAAAAGACAAAAAAATAGGTCATATATTTTGAGCCTAATTCAACATTGCAATGTTATTAAAATTTTCTAAATTAAGAATATTGTTGTAATTCTTCTTCTTTTTACAGCCTTTAAAAGTCAACTGCTTTACATAGGCCTTCCCCGAAGATTTACACTAAGAAAGGTCCCGATACACCTACACCCGTTCATTTCTTTCAAAGAATATTCTTATCGCAAAAAATTAAAAAGATTAACTTACTAAAGATTTTTAGAATGGGCTCTTTACACGAAAACTTTCCGAGATAAATTTAGTAATTGTAAAATTCCTACTAAAGTCCGTACCGTGCATATATTCGACTTCGACTCAATTCGACTCAATCGTAGTACTATTTATTGGCCAGAATGCTAATATCTTAAATAAACCTAATAATTACGTTTAAAAATTCATAGTTAATAATTATCTTGACACTTTTTTATTCTTACAGAGTTACTTTTATTATTTGTTATAGCTGGTAAAGGTCTACTGCAGAACAAAGGCTTTTCTTGTAAGGAGTAATTACGATACCATACGTCGCATCTTTGACGCTGCTGCTCGTCACCGATCCTATTGTATCTTATTATATTATTGATAACATAAAATAAATAAAATATCTTCACGCTATTTCTTATACAGGGATAGACATAGCTCTAGACCAATAAATCCTTTGATTTATTATATTAATCAGGTTTTTTGATTCAGTTGATTATTGCGCCATATTTCTAAATATTATATTATATCTAGACCACTGACTACCCCTGTATAGGGAATGGCGAGAAGATATTTTATTGGCTGTTTTTATTCATTAGAGAAGTAAAAGGTCCCTCATAAATTAAAAGGTCCCTCATAAACAACTGGTTAAATAAAATTCAAGGCAAGCAAGAATCGCATGCATCGACAAATGCACGGGTAAAGTGAAATGGAATGGATTTTCTAACATGAGACGGTCAAAGTCAGTTACGTTTGTTAACAAGCGCCATGAAAATGACGACGGTTTTCAAAATAAAGTAAGTATATATAATACACATTGTCCACCTCCATACTGGTTAATATAACTTTAAAACGACTACTCATGTTAGTAAATTTCTAACGTTACGTCAACTATATTGAACAATTGCTTTGTTTAGTAATATGTTTTTAGGCATTAACGTAAAGTAATCACCTTATAGCTGTAAAAAAAACTTTATGGCATTAACAAAACACCTTTTGATAGGCAACTGCATAAATCAGGCGGCTCTACCGGACCTTGACTACGGCCTTGCCGAATGCCGACATGATATAGAGACATCTTGTACTTCTGAGTTTTGTCCGCGGAGTGATATCTGCACCTCCTTTCCAACTACTTCTTTTTCTTTCTCAATTCCTGTCTTAAAAGTACGTAGTGTGCATGAGTCATAAATATAGAAATAAAAAAAAATTATGCCTTTTAGAATTTTTCTAAGTATTAATATTTTTTCCTTCTAAATAGTTAACTTTGTGTAAATATGGTTTAAAAATCGTTTGCCTAGTATAAAACTTATTCATTCGGATGTACTTGAATTTCCTTCTGATTACGTAACAAGAGCAGAAAAAAATGCTTAAAATATAGCTGTTATCTAAAATATAAAAATTTATACTTGTACGTTTGTTCACTAAGCGATACTGCGTCTTTAACCAGATTTATTTATGATTTATATAACCATGTTTGTGGGCATTAGTGACAAGGTTTCTGTCACAATTATCAATATTATTTATAAAAATTTGATTGCACATAAATTATACCGCGGTTGACACCGCAGTAAAGAGTTAGTATTACATAGAATTTAAGTTACAAGATTTTCCTCGTATTTTAAAAGAGTCGCTTCAGCTAATACTTAAAGAGATAAATATGTAAGAGCTTTTGACATTTCCTGACATCGGTACGATTCGTATAATCATAAATCCTAATAATAATAATGATATCCTAATATCTTAAGTAAATATTTAAAATATCTTAACGCGATTCCCAATAAAGGGATAGACCGAGGTCTATATAATTAAGTCATTTTGATCCACCTTATACCGAAGACATTTTTTTGTACAACGTGACAGGTGGTGAGCCCGTTGTCGTCTTTATGTCCAAGCCAAAGACGATATAATTCGGACTTAAGTTTTTGAAAAACACCATTTGTACGAGATCTCGGGTCTCTCGACTCTAATTCGGATCACCCAGCCACTCTATCGTGACATATTTTCTTTTAAAGTACAAATACATTTACACCATATATATTTTAAATTACAGTTTAATCAAATTAGCCATAATCCTTTTAGATTTAAAAAGTATTACGTAGCTGTATAATAAAGAAGTAGCCTATAAATACCTACTTAATATTAATATTACACATATAAACATAATATTAATATTAACGCTGACATATATGATTTGTTAAGGGCAATAAACTTTAAAGGGTGAATTGAAAGAGATTGTATTGATTGATTAAGTGATTCCTTCTCGCAACCCACCACATTTAATTTAATTCAAAATTAAATTGTTTAGTCATTACAAAAGAAATAAATTAGAAATGCGGTGTAATAAAATAAATTGATCCGCCTGCGGCTTAACGCACCAAATGAACTGAACATACGTGAAATTTAGTATAATTTTACTCCATATTCCGATTCTGTAAATATTTATTAATTTCAAATAAAAGATGTACAATATTGTGTGTTTTATATCATATTTGCATATACCATGAAATATTTGTTAGTTTAAAAAGTATTTGTCTATGGATAGTACATAGGTATGTGGTACCTATGGGTGGGATATAGTCTGTAGAGTATTTTTAAGAACAAATGATAACAGAAATTTGTGAATGTGTTGTGTTATTGTGTCTTTGAAACTGCTCCGCTAATTTGAGAGAAATTTGAAATAGATCCACACTTTCTTTCCGACAGATGTGGTCGCTCATCGCGGAATCTACTCGCTTGATAATGCCTTGTTTTGAGATGAAACACGTGTCGTGTTATCGGTGGTATTATATGTTACTTGGTTTCGAGCGGTGGTGGTGCGTCCAGAATAATTATTGCTCTCTGCATCCAGTAGAACTAGTGCATGCTTCTGTGGGTGGGAGAGTGGTGCACTTCTTCTCTTCGGACCAGGTAACATTTGGTTTTATTTCATTTTTGCATGCGGAATGATGCATTGTAGTTATTAAATAACAACAATCAACAAAACTGTCACGATGGCCGAGTGTTTGGGTGATCGGAATTCACTGTCACGTTATCCCAAAAGAATATCTTTGGTGGAAGGTGGGTCGAAAGTACTTAATTGTCTAGTTCTCTGTCTACCCCCTGTATTAAAAAGGTGTGAACCTATATTTCTTTCCAACAAGTTCTCTATTAAAGTAAATTTAACGTAAGTTAAATGTATCTTAAAGAACTTTAGCCAGCTTTTTAAACATATATTTTACCTAGACACCATTCTGTCCGCCTTGTTTAGTAAACTACGCAAAGTTTCCCCTGAACTGAACATGCTTACCATAATCAGTAGTCAAGTGTACTATTAAACGTTTAGTTAACATAGTAGTTATACATTTGTAACGTTCGCTAAAGTTAATTCTCCTTTGTAACATATAATCTAATGACTGTTAATTTTCTAGTCACGATACACGATACAAGTCACGATAGCCGAGTGGTTGGGTGGTCGGAATTTCGAGTCAGGAAACCCGATTTCGATCCTCAAGTAGCCGTACCAATGGGTTTTTCTAAAAAAACCTACGTACAAATTATATCGTTAGCTTGGACATAAAGACGGCAACGGCCTCACCACCTGTCACGTTGTCCCGAAAATATCTTCGGTCGGTTCGGTTGGGTCGAAGGGACTTAAATGTCTAGACTAGACCTCTGTCTACCCCTCTATTGGGAAATGCGTGAAGATATTTTTTAGTTAGTTTTCTCAAATATATAAAATAAAATATAAGTTGCTTTTTAAATTCTCTGTATAAGGTGGTTGAAAAAGTGCGTAAAGGAAAGACATACAATCATATAGAGATTGGTATAATCAGAAATATCCCTGTTTTTTGTACAATTTGCAATTAAAATACGCTTTATAAATCATAATCTAAAATAATAAGAGAAAAACGTCTCATATATAAGTTATATTTCTCTTGTTACTCCGACGGTGTGAGTGTGTGAGGAATACTCGAAGGCAATGAAATATATGGCTGTAAATCATAGAATCAAATAATACCGGCGCTTGGAAAATATATGATATTCTGTCACTTTAGGACGAACGTTCTGAGAATTGTTTTTTTTTACTCTTTTTTTTTTCTTGTTTTGATTATTTTTAAGTTTGACATGATTATATGATATGGTACTGAAATTAATATGTAATATTACAGTTTTTTTTCAAATACTTTATTTACAGAAACAAAATTATGTTAATATTAACTATAACTACCTGAGTTTGATCCCCAGGTGGCAGGTTCGTACCAATGGGTTTTTCAAAAACTTATGTACGAATTACATCGTTGAATTAGACATTAAGACTTCGACAGGCTCACCACCTGTTGTCCCGAAATATCTTCGGCGGAAGGTGGGTCGAAGGGACTTAATTGTCTAGACTAGACCTCTGTCTGTCCCTGTATTGGGAATTGCGTGAAGATATTTATCTATTATTTTATTTTACTTAATAACTAAAAACTACTACAATCGTAGAGCCCTACTCCTGGTGGCGTGGTAACTGTATGCTAGCTGCATTTACACGTTGAATGGCTGTACTTAACCGTTGAGCGAGAAAAGAACCAGCCTTCAAGAAAAGAAACTGCATCGAGTGGTGACCCGTGGACCAATCGTCTCTACGGCAAATGGAACAATTATTAAAAGTGCGGCATTTTTGTACGGATTGAAAACGCAAAGAGAAGTTCATTACGAGATAGACAAAAGTAAGTATCAAAAAGAAAAGGGCAATATCAATAATACGGCACGTCGAGTGTATCAGTGAACAGCAAAGGGAGTAGAAAATATACACTGCGAATGTTAACAACAAAAGAAATTAAACTGAGTCTTACTTTTAAATGCCATGTGAGAAAAGAAGAGAAAGCACTGAGCGTTCGGACAGCCCGTTGGACGTGAATGAATGAGAGTAACGAATCATACAGATCCGAACTAACTTGTTTATATGTTATCCCTGTATACCTCATCAGAGAAGGTACGTTTGTGTGTAATACATACATATAATCACGCCTCTTTCCCGTAGGGGTAGGCAGTGATCGCTTTTTTGCGTACCTGGCCTTTTTTCAAGACGTCCCTGATTTGGTCTCGAAACGTCCGCCTAGGTTTTCCCTTTCCTACACTTCCATTCACACTCGCCTTATATTCTTTTTTCGTCAATCGTTCTTCATTCATTCTCTCGACATGGACAAACCATCTCAGCATACCTTTCTCAATTTTAGACACTACATCTTCTTTCAGACCACAACGTTTCCTTATTTCACTATTCCTTATCCTGTCGCTCAGTTTAACTCCTGACATACTTCTTAATGCTCTCATCTCAACTGCATTTACTCTGCTTTCATATTTCTTCTGCCATACCCAACTTTTACTTCCGTACATGAGTGTCGGAACCAAAACTCCCTTATGCACAGCCAAACGAGCCTTGTTAGACACCTTCCGGCTGTTCATAAAGGAGTGCAAAGCTCCAAAAAGAATTTGTTCAAAAAGAATGTATTAATTGAAAATTCTTCCTTCAGTCCTTCAGTCCTGTACCTAACAAAGCAAAATTACTTTTTGTTTTTAAAATATTTTCCCGGCTTACGATTTTTCATTGTATAGTTTATACTCGTATAGTATTTTTTACGTAGTGACACATATACTTTCGACGAACACTGATAATCAGTTAAATAATTATTAATGAAAATGTTAAAATTAACCTTACTAACTGTGCTCCCGTAACCTACATTACCAACTCCTATGGAGTTTAGAAATAATTCAAAAAAGGTGACATAATTTTTTTTTTTCTGACAGTAGTACTTATTTTAGCACCATACATTTTCTCTGTGTTTTAGTTTTGTGTACTTATGGGAAAATAACCGTTATTATGATTGATATTCTGAAATATTCGTCTCTAGTTAAAAAAAATATCTTCACGCAATTCCCAATACAGGGGTAGACAGAGGTCTAGTCTAGACAAATAAGTCTCTTCGACCCACCTTCCACCGAAGATATTTTCGGGACAACGTGACAGGTGGTGAGCCCGACGCAGTCTTTATGCCCAAGCCAACAATATAATTCGTACATAAGTTTTTGAAAACCCATTGATACGAGCCCGCCACCTGGGGACCGAACTTGTGTCTCTTGACTCGAAATTCCGACCACCCAACCACATGGCTATCGTGACTTTTTTTCGTCTCTGGCTGTTTTAAGAAATGTTAATATTCGTTAGATGTCTTCGAATAAATGAATAAAAAAAAGTTTATGCTCCTCCGTCCAGTCCTCATTACAGCCTATCAAAAGTCCACTGCTAAACATAGGCCATCCCCAAAGATTGCAACATAGAACGGTACGGTCCTATCTACGTCCATTGACTCCCCGTTATGTTCTATAGCTCATCGCTCCATCTGGGTCATCAAGATGGATGGAACTCCATCGTGTGCACGTCACGATAGCTGAGTTGTAGGGAGGTCGAAGTTTCCAGTCGAGAGACCTTAGTTTAATCCGCAGGATGCAGGCTCGTACCAATGGGTTTTTCCAAAAGTAACGTACGAATTATATCGTTGGCTTAGACATTGAGACTTCGACGGTCTTCCCACCTGTCACATTGTCCTAAGTGGGTTAATACGACTGAATTGTCTAGACCTCTGTCTACCTCAGTATTAGGAATGGCGCCAAGAATTTTATTTACTTTAATAAAATTCGTTAAGAAGAGATAGAGATAGTAAATGGCTTGCATCAATATACACATTTATTATAATACAGAATACGTTCTTCGAAGTGACATATTGTGTTTAGTATACCAAACAAACATAAGACAAGCACTACTTACTGACCACTACGAGTGTAGTAACATGTTCTGTATAAAATATAACAGAATCGTTATCAATCATGTCGAATACTAACAGTTAGAGGTCTAAATAAAAAAATGTACGAAAAAGGTTAATTAAAAATTATGTAAACACTCTTTTTAGACGTGAAATTATTTCTGCTTCCCTTCGAAGTTTGCAGTACCATCAATTACATTAATTGTTAATTTAGGATTTGATTCTCCGAATGAAACCACAATAAATTAGCAATTTACAAACTGATTTTAATGAATTTATCGTTTTACATTACATTTAAAAAAATATCTTCACGCAATTACCAATACAGGGGTAGACAGAGGTCTATTCTAGACAATTAAGTCCCTTCGACCCACCTTCCACCGCAGATGTTTTCGGGACAAGGTGACATGTGGTGAGCCCGTCGCCGCCTTTATGTCCAAGCCAACGATGTAATTCGTACATAAGTTTTTGAAAAACCCATTGGTACGAGCCTGCCACCTAGGGATCGACCTCGTCTCTCGACTCGAAATTCTGACCACCCGACCACTCGGCTATCGAGACTTTTTTTTTACATTCACTTTACATTTATATTACATTTTACTTTTGGTAATTTTTATTAAATATTTTTGTTATAATAAATTAAATTAAATTATTAATAATTTATACGTAATATTATATATTGATAGACAAAGATAATAAAACATTTTAGACACGATTCAGCGAAGACAAACGGCCATTCCCCACATTGTTTTCCACCACTTATTTTCCGGTCGCGTTGAGTTTGGTTTTAAACATTATATGACAGTTTGTTTTTGACATATGACTTTGATATAAAAATAACGGTGTAAGCGCCATAATGTTTTTATCAAAAACCGTAACACCAGTGAAAATTTAATTAGACCATGCATTATGATAAGTTTATTATACTACAAGCATTAAATTATGTATAGAACAACAGTTCATACCACAATTGATTTAGCTCTCCCAACAGTCATTGGTAATAATACATCGGTGTAATTATTCTTATTCTATATTGGTCGACATTTTTTATTTAACCTTTGTTTTATCACACACTTATAATTAAGGTGTTTTGGCCACCGGCAATGTTGAGCAACTCGTTTCATACAATCGCAGCTAACCGATTTATAAATCACGTTAGGAAATAAGCAAAGTAAAAAGTCACCGTGTGGTTGAGTGGTCTGAATTTCGAGCCAAGAGACCTGAGTTCGATCCCCAGATGACAGACTCGTACCAATGAGTTTTTCAAAAACTTATGTACAAATTATATCGTTGGCTTGAACATAAAGACGGCGACGGGCTCACCATCTGTCAGGTTGTCACGAGAATATCTTCGGTGGAACGTGGGTCGAAGGGACTTAATAGTCTAGACTACACCTCTGCCTACGTCTAGCGAAATACGTGAAGATATTTATTTATTTATAGATGTAAAGTTATGAAGCGTGTGTAATATTGACATAAAATAGTATTCAGTGTTTGAGAGTTGTGTAAAACATTTACTAGTTTCTGGCCGCGTATATATACACTTATCAAGATTCGTTAAGCCAATGTTCTAGGTCTTCCGCAAAAGAACTGTACATTTCTCCGGAATGAGATTGTATTTAATAGATGAATTATGTATAATATAAAATATTAAATTGACCTGTATTGAATACATGAATTATATTCGATCTAGATTCACCTTCGATTTCATACTCCGTTATAAAAATCAGACTTAAAACAACCATAAAGTTGGTCAGGATAGGAAATGCTTCACAGTTAGGAAGGCTAATTTGTATAGAAATTCCTAGACACAACATATCGCCAAGTGTCACGATCCTTTACCGCCTCTTTCGCTTCTTTCAGATTCATCATTTTCTTCATATAGCAAGTGTAGGTATCGGAGTACTCTTGATCCTCACCTCTTCGAGCAATTTGCTTACATTGTCTTCAAAAGTTAGTCTCGGCCTACCGCGACACCTTACAATATTTAGCACTATATATTTTCTTCACCATTCGGTCTTCATTCATTCGGTCAACGTGTCCAACTCAATTAGTTAGTAATTACTTTATATTGTAATATTAATCCAGTTACAGCTGGCAACTACCATCGAAATAAAAAAATTGGCATCAGTAATTATATTTATTCCGACGGTGAAAATAAAAAGCGTCAATTTGAGAAACAAGATTGTCAGATTTTGTCTTACTAAAATGTTCAGATAAATATGCTTTGGATAATGGTAGTGCTTTTAATTTCAATCTGGGGATATCATTGTGATGAGTTACCAAGGATTAAATTATAGTGAAGAAGGTAACCCAAATTTGCTTCAAGAGTTTTAGAAGTATCATAAATTCAAACATGGTGTACATTTTAAGTTCAAATTAAGGGTACAATTTTATTTTATTTAAGCATAATCAATTTCAAGTCATGAGAGCTGTGTGATCGGAATTCGAGTCTAGAAACCCGAATTCGATCCCCAGGTGACAGGTTCGTACCAATGGGTTTTCTCAAAAATGTACGATCAATATCATTGGCTTAGCTATAAAGACGGCGACGGGCTCACCATCTGACACGTTGTCCAAAAATTGTTTTCTTAAAAATTGTGGGTCGAAAGGACTTAATTGTCTAGACCTCTCTCTACCCCAATATGGGGAATGGCGTTAAAATATTTATTACTTTATTTAATTTCGTTATTTAATTCCATGCTTTTCTATCGGAGTTGAGTGAAGTATGAGCCTGATGACGTTTAAACTTTTGTGAACATCCACGGGTCACTTCCACTGACGTCAATCGAAGATTACGCATAAGGTATCTTCCCCGAGAATTCAGATGGAACACCTCAAAGGACGTATTACACTAGCTCTCTTTACCTTTAACACCGAAAGCGAATAGTTTTACACTGCTATTTATTGGTATATGTGTGTACTGTGATACTGACCCTGAGGACAGACTCGTAGGAGTTTTTTTTTTTATTTTAAAACATCTTAGACTGATGAAATATTTTTTAATCGAAGAGTTTTTATTGTGTTTAGTTGAGAGGCCAATATATTATACAATTATCCATATATTTCAAATGCATTACACACAAGCGATGAGATTTTTACACAAGAGTTTTTACAGTGGTAGAGCCACGCATCAGCTTTTGTTGTTGCATGAATGGGCCAGCTCGACCGGGGAAGTACCACGGCCTCACCGAATACCGGCGAAGTAGAAGTCTAACAAACTTAACAAGCGTTTCGTCTGGTGAGTGCAGGTAACCGGAGGCCCACACACCCCACTCCCCCAATTCTGGGAGGGGGTACTCTAAGGCTGGCAACGCATCTTCTATGTCTCTGGTATTGCGGATGTTCATGGGCGGCGGTAATCACTTACCATTACGTGAGCCACCTGCTCGTTTGCCTCCCTTTTCTATAAAAAAAAAATGTGAGCCGTCATGGGACGCCTGGCAGATGTGAAACATCGTGTGTGTACAAGTAATATGCATAAAAGATAATATTATTACAGGAATGAAAAAATGAAGTACTAACAAAATACTAATGAAAAAATGAAGTATTACGAATTTATTACAGAAAATGGTAACTTTATTTAATAAACATTTATTTACATTTGATATAAAAATTCGATATTAATATCATGTGGCCACAATGTTATATTCGATGTGTCCTTTGCCGGTATTACTGTGACGATTGGTCGATGATAACTAAACTACGTTACGAAAGTTCCGTAGGTGTAAAGTCCCGTTGTCCCGAAAATATCTTCGGTGGAAGGTGAGTCATAGGGACTTGATTGTCTAGACTTGACCTCTGTCTACCCCTGTATTGGGAATTGCGTGAAGATATTTATATATTTATTTAATACGTTACAAAAGTATTGGATGAAACATTATCAAGATATCTCACAATTACAGCATCTATAGTTGTTCCATATTTGGTAGTAGATTCTTTTGGATTGTGGTTGATTTGCAATTGAAATTCTTTTTGAAGAAAAGTTATTAATGGCAGTGATTCAGCTCTTGCAAATTTACATTAAAATCTCCAGCTAATTTTAATGGTAGTTTATGTTTATTCGTTTTAAAAATTATTGAACATTTTTGACTATAAGGAAATGACCTTTCATGTAAAAATGAAATCTTAATATAATTTACATAGTCACTAATATGAATATAATTAATTAAATATAAAAAAAGGATTTCAGTGTTTAATCATAAACCTTAATTCTCAGGTAATAGGGTGTAAATTAGTATACCTTTGTATACTAACGGCATGCGTCGCCACGCCAGAAATCGGTTTTACGTGCGGCTATAGATGTTTCACATCAAAAAGATGATACGCAAAATAGTCAAAGACAACATGCTTTGTGCAGTTTATAGATGTAAATAAGAATACCTTGGTGACCAAGTTTCGCTTGATAAGAATACCTTTTTAACAATTAATTGATTGTTCAATTTTTTATCGTTTATGAAAAAAAATTTCAGAGAAAGACACCTATCTAGATTTAAAGTTGGTACAAAAAACATCTGAATACAAAATATTAGTCAAGAAGATTATAAAAATATTTTAATTAAACCTCTTTGCATATCACTTTTTATTTTTTTAAATAAATAGTAATCCATTAAAATAATATTTCACTCATTCCTCAAGAATTATTTGTATTTTTAGTATTCAGGATGAAGCGTAGTATTTACTCAATGATATTTCTATAAAAAGTCAACGTTAATTACTTAAATAAGGCTGATTTATAGCTTACAAAGCAACACTGATAAACTCTCCAGTGTCGGAGACTTGTGGTTTAATGAAATAGCTACTTTATATTTTAATGAAATAGCTACTTTAGATTTAAATCTCTTTTGAACAGTCGGATACTAATTACATAAGCGACGTAATATGCAAATTTGAGGAAAAAATCGAATTAATATTTTTATTATCTCAAGGAAGTTTTAATATATTTTTTTGTGAATTTCCAAATGAACGTAATGATTTATCAAGTGAATGTTACGGGGATCTGAGCAAAGCAACAATCACTCGTTGAATCTATATCATATCATAAAGTATTAGGTCTTCCCATTACACTGTTACTATACAATGTAAAATAGAACATACCATGTTAATTTTGAAATATTTTCCTAATTATCACGAGAGTATCCAGTTAACAAAATAAATGAGGCTCCTACTAACTAGAGCGAAATTTCCGTCCGAATTTATACTGCCGAAACATGATTCAACCTTTTTTTCTGACTACATTATTTAATGGTAGAAATTAAATTAGATACAGAGGAAGACATAAAAATATTTAAGCACAAAAACTAAGATCTATAGAAAAACAGAAATAAGTTAAATAATTTTCACATTAATATTAATTTGCAGCCACAAAAGACAGCCGACTTAGCTTTATGCTACATCAATATTTTTGTAGGGATATTAGACTACTGGCACAATTTGTAAAACGACTTACGGGTGTTATCAGAATATATTAACTAAATTTACAAGCAAAATTATCGGTGCGCAGACAAAAAAAAATAATACATTAAAACTTTTTAAAAATTGAAGTCACGGTGGCCGAGTGTTCGGGTGATCGGATTTCGAGTCACGAGACCCGAGTTCCCCAGGTGGCAGACTCGTACCAATGGGTTTTTCAAAAACTTATGTATAAATTATATCATTGGCTTGGAGACAAAGAGGGCGACGAGCTCACCACCTGTCACGTTGTCCCCAAAATATCTTCGGTGGAAGGTGGGTCGAAGGGACTTAGTTGTACCCCTGTATTGAGAATTGCGTGAAGATATTTATTTATTTCTTTATTAATTTATTTTAAAAATTGAATTACACTGAAAGACACAAGATGTCTTAAAAAGTTACAGAAGTATTCTTTTGCCTCTACGCCGCGATCCCCGCATGTCTACAGAGATCACCAATGCGCTTGCTGAGCGATTTTAAACCCTACATCGGAAGAGGCCTATATCCAGCAAAAGTATTATAGACTGTATGTATGTGTAATATTTTTTTAAATGAATTAAGATATATAAAATGGAAACAAGCGTCGTTTGGCGAATATCATTCATTAAGGGGAAAGTTAATTTGTTAACACGTAACGTCTGGGATCCGCATATTCGAGTCGAATCGAGTCGAGTTCCCCAGGTGGCAGACTGGTACCAATGGGTTTTTCGAAAACTTATGTACAAATTATATCATTGGCTTGGACACAAAGACGGCGACGGGCTCACCACCTATCACAAAAAAAAAATATCTTCACGCAATTCCCAATACAGGGGTAGACAGAGGTCAAGTCTAGACAATTAAGTCCCTTTGACCCACCTTCCACCGAAGATATTTTCGGGACAACGTGACAGGTGGTGAGCCCGTCGCCGCCTTTATGTCCAAGCCAACGATGAAATTCGTACATAAGTTTTTGAAAAACTCATTGGTACTGCCACCTCGACTCGAAATTCCGACCACCCAACAACTCGGCTATCGTGACTTTTTTTCCACCTATCACGTTTTCCAAAAATATCTACGAAGGTAGGTCGAAGGGACTTAATTGTCTAGACTAGACCTCTGTCTACCCCTGTATTGGGAATTGTGTGAAAATATTTACATTTTATTTATACATCAATACACCGAATATGTAATATGAATTATAGTTAATAGAAAAAGATAAGTGACGCTATCTTGTGAAGTCTAAATGCCCTCCACTGAACATAGTACGCTACACAAAAGCCGTAATGCTGGATTTCTGTAGAGTAATTTATTAACAACGAAGTGCCAAATACGAAGGTAGGCTCAAGTAGAAAAGTAATTAATGTATGTAAAGTATTTATGCATTAGTTAATGTAGTAGGATGTACAATACAATGATAAAATAATATATAATGTATGGTGTTAAGATATTATGGTTATGATATATGGTATTTGATTATGATATGGCCGTTGTGGTATCGGCTTAAAAATATGAAACCGCGCTTCTTATTACTAATATTGCAGCCAAGATATTTATTTTCGTAAGAGGCGACTGAAAAGAAAAACCTACCCGTGGAAGAGGCCTTTCTCTAGTAGTGGACTATTACCGGCCGTTTTGTATGCTTGTAAGATATAAAATAAATTAATGACAATTGTAAAAACCATAATATAAACGATCAAAAAAGTGTAAAAGCAATTAATAACAAACATATAATAACAAAATTAATTATATAATGGCATTTTAATAGCATTTTATTCATATCCGATATGCAATAAAGACGTTAGAAAATATTTAAAATGCTTAAAATCTTTGCATACATAAAACATTGTTACCACTCCAATAAATACGTGCAATTTATGTTCAGCACTCATGTCCTTCATCCCCTACACAGGCTCTTAACATTAATCAAAATCACAATGTTCTCCTATATGGATTGTGGTAAATGTTAGTCGTAAAGCGACTACGCTGGCATACAGTATGTATAGTCGCAACTAAGCTAAATGACTTGAAATTTGATTGGTATGCTATTGAACCTTTGCGGTTAGTAATGGAATAAATAAATGTTATAGGAAAATTTATGTTAATTTTTAACGAGTGTTATTTTTAGCTTATTGTTAGCTTCTTTTCACTCGACTATGGAATGTGAACGAACTATATGAAGAACGAGTAATTAGCTGATATAATTACCGGTATTTCTTTAATTTTTATCATTCAGCACTCGTGCTTTGTTTACAATAGTAAGTATAGTTATCCTAAAACAATTTTTAAAGTAACAAAGTCACCACTTTTGAAAAGTTGTAAATGCAAAATTTGCGGCTTCGGGACCAAAACGAGATATTTTTCATAAAACTACTTAACCATTTAACAAATTGTTTTAAATCGAGACTTGAAAACTGCAATACTTTCATATTTCAGAAAATTGCAAGATCACCTAGAACGGGTTTTTTTTTCATTTAGGTAGAATGAAATATATAAAACTCACAGGAAAATTTTAATTTTGCCGACTTAATTTATAACTTATTTTTCAGAGATTTTGGGTAGGCTTAATTAACCGATTTATAAAAGGGAATTATCAATTGTTTTATGAAGTAAGTAAGTATATAATATTAATAAATGTATATTCATGTATTTCTCTGAAACAGTTTCTATCCCTTCTTTTAAAATCAAGCGATGAATGGACAAATCGTCAAAGTTTAAAATTCATTTTCCCCAATGGACATGAGTATTGTAAAGAACTCAAAAAGTCAGGATTTTTTAATTTGTATCCTTATAAATTAATAAAAATAGTATAAATTTTTAAATATGTAGTGTTTGTGCAAATGCAGGAAATCATTGTTTATCCATTCTTTTTTTTGGATTCTATTTCCTTCAACTCACGGAATAGAGTTAATGAATATATTTTAAGCAGCAGTTTAAAGGTATACATCCAAACGTGATGTAAAACTGTTTACCTAAACTATTTTACATCGACTTGTGCAATGACTTGTTACTTAACGAATATCGTTTCCCATATAGAATGTGACAACAGATAAGTGTGGGTAGTGAGCGAGAAAATGTAAATCAACGCCGCCGTGTATTATGTTCGAGTTTTATAGCAGAGGCCTTAGTATCAATTCACTTTTGTCCGACCATCTCTACCTCATTCTTTTACAGGTAAATTAAGCAAACAAACTCCTTATATGTTTTCTGACGCAACCATTTTAATGTATAAAGCCCCATTATCAAATCTTAAAAGAAAATGCAGAAGGTTTAAAAATTCAGATTACAGATAAGAAAATTATTCAAATTCCAGAATTATTTAATCGTATAACTCGTAGCATTGCCGTGGTAAATAGATTTATGGATTTATTTTCTACATACACGATCCAACGAATAGCCACAATATTGTATTGCGGTACAAGATATTGAATTCATGACTTTTAAATCACTGGCATGTAGTAGGTACCATTAAGTTCATAGAAAAAAGCACAAAAACATTTAATATTCTCTGAAAGTTGGACGTCCCAGTCAAGCTTGAATAATAAAAGCTGTTAAAGTAACAAAACACATATTTGTAATAGCAGTGCGAGCTCATTTAAATCTTCATTCCTTTTTGAGAACCCTACTGCTTTTGTACCAAAATTATGAGTACAAATTTGCTAACTAGTCATAAGAACAACCACTCGGCTATCGTGGCTATTTAATATAACATAATAAAAGAAAATTCTCTAAAAGAATAAAAGTCTGCAAGAAAGGCTTTTATTGGAGTCAATTAACTATGTACAGTAGTCCAAGTCAATATTCGTTATTGTTTTACGAACATAACATTCACTTGACCATGACAAAGAAATTGGGATCATGATAAATGGGACCATGACAAAGAAATACCGAAATCCCATAAATATAAATTTCACCGACTTGTATGATTGAATTATCTTATAAACCAAAATGATTTATCGGTTCGTGTAACCTTTAGACAATATGTCAGAAAACATAACACTAGATTTAAGATGACAGATTTTCTTTTCCTTTTGAATTCCCGCCTTTAAGACGAGGATTTCTTCTTTATAATGTAAATCATAAGATACCTTTTGATATTCTCAATTGTTGAGATACTTACTTATCTTCATGCACAATCCCTGACGGGGTAGCCAGAGAGAACCGATCGCCAAGTGTCACGATCCCTACATACCACTTTCGCTTCTTTCAGATTCATTATCTTCTTCATACGTGCACGTCGAGGTATCCGAGTACTCTTGACCCTCCCACTTCGAGCGATTTGCTCACATGGTCTTTGAAAGTTAGTCTCGGTCTACCACGACCCCTTTTAATGTTAACTTTCACGCTATATATTTTCTTCACCATTCGGTCTTCACTCATTCGCTCAACGTGACCAAACCATCGAAGCACGCCCTTATCAAGTTTTGTGTAAGGTCATCTTTCAAACCTGCCATATTGCGAACCTTCTTTTGCTTCGCTCTTCGCTTCTTCGTTTCGCTTTCGGTCAGCCATTGTAAGGCCGCACATTTTACAAAGAGATCGCATCTCCACTGCATTCAACCTGCTTTTATGCTTCTTCTGGCATACCCAGGTTTCGCTGCCATGTAATAAAGTCGGTACCAACACTGCGTTATATATTGCAAGGCGTGCACTTTTCAGTACGCCTTGCCTTTTGATTAACGCAGTCAGGGCACCATTGACTTTGTTCACGGCAGCAACACGCCTGTTCACATCTAAATCACATCTTCCATCCCGGCTAAACGCACACCCCAAGTATACAATTTCATTCACCTGTTCTAGACATTCCTGATTTACCCATATTTCATACTTCGATCTTTCTTCGTCCCTTTCAAATACCAGAACCTTAGTTTTATTATCATTCAAACAGTGACCTTTAATTTCACATTCTTCACGTAATCTATACTTCATACACGTGACTGATGTCTGCAGTTCGGCCCCTGATGGTGCAATAAGCACTGTATCATCAGTATACAGCATACAATTTACTTCAATGTCACCCAATTTCACACCCAAACAACTATATTTCAGCTTCTGTAAACAGCTGTCAAGATACAGTATGAACAGCCAGAAAGACATGACACAACCCTGCTTTACGCCCGATTGGACGCTTTATATAAAGGCACAATGACTACGGAATGCCAATCATCCGGGACTGCCCCGTCCGCCAGCAGAAATTGCACAGCTGATGAAAGCTGTCCCAGACGCGAGGCCCACCATACTTGACCATTTCAGCAGTAATTCTATCTAGTCCCGCAGCCTTACCACATTATAAACTTCGAATCGCACATTCAATCTCTTTCATACTGACCTCAGTGTCATCGAGGTCCGAGTCTGGCGTACCAGTCACGGCGTCACCCCGGATCCCTCACTAAGATCATCACACGCATACATCTCTCTATAAAATTCGCTCTATCGCTGCATGACGTCCGATTTTTCTGAGAAGACGTCATTAATTCTCGTAAGCACTTTGTTCATTCTAAAGGCTGTCGCACCACTCCGGGTCCTTCCAACCTCTTTCCAGAAGAGTTTGGAGTTCTCCTTGAAGTTGTGCGATAACCTTTCATCCGCTTCCATGCTACACCTTTCATGCACTTACTCAATCAATGCTTTCGTGTGAACATTCTGAAGCTTCTATCTTTCTTTCATCTTCTCTCTCATATCCTTATCATTACTAGAGGCCAAGTAGTCTAACCATGCTTTCTTCTTCTTATTTACTGCTTCTTTCACTTCGTCATTCCACCATGCTTCACCCTTTTTACTACTACCTCTTTTCACAGATCCACACACGTCTTCCGCTGCGCAAACCATTCCATCTCTAAGGCTCTGCCATATTTCGTCCACACATTCTTTCCTGTCATCGATGATGTCAAGCATTTCGGCTACCCTTGCTTGATATTTATCCCTAGTGTCCGCTTCCTGAAGCTTCCAGCTTTGGATGCTACCGACCGACTGTGGATCTGGTATCGCCGTCTGGTGGCGCCAACCCGCGAATAGACCCTAAATCTAGTAATCACTAGATAGTGATCCGTTCCCAGGTCAGCACCTCTGAACACTCACGTATCCATCACCTGTTTCCGCAGTCGGTCATCCACCAGGAATAAATCGATCATACTTCTCTCATTCTCTCTTTTTCTAGTATACATATGGATTTTCTTGTGACTAAACATAGTGTTTGTCACAATAAATAATAATATAGTGTTTGCCTTGCATACAGCCAGTATAAGCTTGCCAGCATCGTTAACCCTTTTATCTCCAAACATTCCAAGCTCCGACTCGCACCCTGGCCGAGCGGTACCAACCCATACATTCAAATCACCACATACAACAATTCTTTCGTATCCCCTAACCAAATCTAGAACTTCTCTTACATTCTCTCAAAACTCCTCCAGCTCAGCCCTAGACGACGAAGCTACCGGCGCATAAACAGCCAAAAGGAATAACTTCGTCAGTCCCAATTTAAAGCGAACACAGAGAAGTCTTCAGTTCACAGCCTTATATTCAGTCATAACATCGACCAACCGACACGACAGCAGCACACCCACTCCCTGGCAAGCGCTCTGGCTTTCCGGGACTCCGGACCATTGATCTAACGCCCCGTCAGGGAGCTCTTCACTACCACTGCCCATCCGTTTGGTCTCCGACAAACAGACGATATCTAGTTCTCATTCTTTCATTATTTCGATCATCTCGCATGCCTCCTCTAACATTCCACGTGCCAACTATGCACTCCGTCCTCCACCTTCCGCCGTGTCGGGCTGTGCGTGACGGGTAGCGGTCCCCATCGCCGCTTTGCGCGCTGCATTCCACACCTACGGGGACGAACTGGTGTGCGTCGCCTTGGGGGGACGCCCTAACCCTCGTTGGCGTGGGTGCGCAGCACGCGCCGCGCGTTTGGTATATTTCGACATGGTTATCCGGTCATATGTCGGTAGCTAATGGTAATTCATAATTCTTCTTACCATCGACGCAAGGCTTAGGGCAATATCAATCGGACCTCTCCACTTGCCTTATAGTTTTCTTAGTACAAAATTAACGCAACATAAATCTCAATGTTAAATTATACCATCATATGTTGACTTAAGAACGTCCTCCGTGTTTTTGGTCAGATCAAAACAAGGAAAATGTCAGCCAAATAAGAGACCTATGAATTTATCCGTGTGTAATTTTCTGTGGGAAAATGAATAACGACGTCTGAACTGACCACGCTCAGGAATGTGTGTTCTGTAAAGGACTGAAAAATGTAAATATTCATTTAGACGCCACAAAAAAGAGCAAAACCTGCTAATTGTTTGCGAGGATCTTTGCTATGTCCACCAAGTCGAAATTGCTACAGAGAGATTGTTTTATACGTAGAACAATATTGTTTTTATGTCCTTATAATCTTGTGTGTTTTTAAAACAAAATTCTATTATATTGTTGGGATAATTAATGACGTGTCGACCTTCTTGGTCGAGCGGTGCATATATCGGTTTTCAAAATGATGCTTGCTCTGAGTTCCTGGTTTCTGTTCCCGTATGGATCAATGTAGAAAACAACTTTTTCTGTTTAAATTGCCTTGGATCAGGTTTGTGTTCCTGATAACACAAGTCTTTTAGGTACTGGCTTTGCGATGAGAGTAATGTATGGAATATTGTCGTTATTTATTTATATTCTTTTATTTAACAAAGATTAAGAGCCATTCAAATTTGGTTGTTCGAGAGTTACACTTCCTTATAAAACGCCCGTGAACTGAATTCAAAGTAAGATGCCGTTCCCTCTGACTCTTTTAGACTAAATTGCTTAATTTCAGTGTTGCTAATATAAATCATTGCTTAATTTTAGTGTGGTATTTTTCAAGATGATTATCCTGCTATCTGGCTGCTGCTATCCTTCCATCAAGTTTTCCCTTCAGTCAACTCTTACGAATACCACGGAAAAAATGTAGATATAAATTCTTACGCCGACTCCTTAACCGTTTTTACCAATACTGGGGTAGTCAGAGGTCCAGACTAATTAGTCCTTTGCACATTATAACGGAGCTTGTTTAGGATAACGTGACTGGTGAGCTTATCACCATGTCCAAGCTTATATCTAAGCCTCGATACAACTCTGCTGTAGGTTTAGAAAAAAACTCATCAAACGTTGGGCTTCCTTCAACCCTAACATGGGTCATCCTAATTATAATTTTGATCACTTAACCACTCGGCTATCGGGGCTCGCCCAACATATTGTTAACATTAAAAATTGATTTAACTTCAAAAACTCTAATATTTTTATACTCCGCTTAGCGTGAATTCGTTGAAATAAATTGAGTTGATTTTCGACAAAGTCTAGAGAGCTGTGACTTTTACAATTTTTATTCACTGCATGATTGATAGAGACATCGTAACTCGAAGTTGCAGGATTGCAATGTAAATAATCTCTAACTGAATTTTTCAAGCGAAGTCAAGTATTCCTGGTAGATATTTTATTTACAATATTATACTTTTATGCAATCATCCAAACGAATGATACAAAGGGAGTAAATAATAATAATGGTAATTCATAATTCTTCTTACCAGCGATAAGAATAATAAGCCCCTCAAATCCAACCTTACGTCCGGGTCGACCACCTGACCCACGTGGGGCGGAAACGTATTATTATAGAAACTTATACGGCTAACAAGGCAAGGGTAACCTATTAAAAATGGAGACGAGGTCTAAGCGTAAACGTATAGAGCCTAGGCGGGCTCCCACCGGGGTAACCGAAAATGTTACAGCGAAACAAAAACCACCTGATAGAGATACAATATCCCCATCCAGCTTAACAGAACCATACAGTCCTAATAGTACATTGTCATGTGCACCAACATTTAAAACTACTAGCGATGACTCAAGGGAATCAGTAGACGCCCACTTTGAGGTTGCGCAGGAGGTCTCTCAGGCCTTTTTACCAGCGTCCACAAAGGCTGGGAAACCAAAAGTGCGCATGAAATGGTCAGCTGAAATAAATTTATTTATTATGCGCACTTATTACCACATAACAAAATTAGAAACAGACATGACAACATACAGAACACTGTTACATCAAAAATTCACCCAAAAATACCCAGGCGTAAATGTGACTGAACAAAGAATATCCGATCAGAGAAGAGTTATTATTCTAAATAAGTTATTAAGCGAAGAAACATTGAATCTATTGAAAGAAGAAGTTCGAGTATTACTTAATCAGGAAGAAAATACAGACCAGGAAATAACGACACAATACGACACCACCACCAAGTAAACTTGACACTGAAAATTTAACGTGCATTCAATCCCAAATTAACCTCCCTTACACAAACACACAAACACAATCACTATCAAATACCCAACAATATATGGAATCTCAAATATGTTCATATATTATATACATATCATTATATACTAACCATGAATACGCCGCTGAAGTTTCTACGCAAACAGACACAGTTACATTGCTTATTAAAAATGAAATAGAATCTCTCAATTCTCCAAATATTAACGAAGACACGATAACAAAAGAGTTAAATAATAAATTTAAAACAGTGTTATTGGAATTCTCAGGAATGGATCCAACAGCCCGACCGAAACTACCCAAATTAAGATATAGTAAAGGTCTCCAGCGACTAGTGAACATTTTCAACAACAGTATACTACCTCGGCACATATCTGACGATGTACGCTTAACAGACATCCACACACTCATATACTGTACGGCAATGATCATTTCGCAAGAGTTAGGCTATAAAATCAAAAAAACTGATGAAACATTACGGCATAAAAACGATATTAGACCATCATGGCAAATTAGACTAGAAAAAGATATACAAAAGCTACGTTCCGATATAGGTAAACTCACCCAATTTATTCACAATAATAATAGGTCAAAAAAAGTAGTAGAAAGAGTAACACTAATTTTTAAAAATAATAAAACACATTCTACACATGAAGGCGAAAATAGAAAACCGGAAGAATTCTTAGATACATTAAAACAAAATTATCACTCAAAGCTAATAGACATAAGAGGCATAAAAAGCATTACAAAGGAAAGAAGACAATAATCTATTTACGACCAATGAAAAATTTTTCTACAGAAAAATAAATACAAGCAAAGGAAATAAAGACGTGGAACCTAATGAAATACCGGCTGTTGAAGAGATTGAGAGATTCTGGTGGAACATTTGGGAGTATGAAATACAACACAACACTGAAGCAGAATGGATAAGTGAAGAAAGCAAACGTTGGAATTCGATCCCTGAAATGGAGTTCGAAAATATTACAGAGGAAGATGTTAAGAACATTACAGCTAAATTACACAACTGGAAAACACCAGGCAGTGACAAAATTTGTAATTATTGGTATAAAAATATATAACCTTCACAATATAGACCTATTACATGTTTACCAACGATATACTAAATACTTACGTCAATTATTACACATAAAATCAGAACGCATACGGAAAAACACAATATAATAGCAGAAGAACAAAAAGGATGCAGACGAGGCTACATGGGATGCAAAGAACAACTAATAATTGATTCTGTGATACACAAACACACAGGAACGAAGAAACGCAATTTACATTGCACGTTTATAGATTAGCAAAAAGCGTTTGATAGTATTCCTCACTCTTGGTTAATCAAAACACTTAAAATTTATAAAATAAATAACTCTATTATACAATTCCTTAAAAATTATGTCCTTATGGAAAACTACACTATACATTAATCGACAACACACAACATTTAGAACACGAGAAATAAATATTAAAAGGTATTTATCAAGGTGATTCTCTGAGCCCACTGTGGTTCTGCCTCGCTTTAAACCGACTTTCAAATTTACTCAACAGCCAAAATGCTGGGTATTGCCATAAAAATGATACTACCCAGACAGTAATATCCCATTTGATTTATATGGATGACATTAAATTATACGCCAAAACTGAGAAAGAAATGGACAGATTAATAAAAATAACGACTACATTTAGCAACGACATTAACATGCATTTCAGGTTAGACAAATGTAAAATACTTCACATTGTTAAAGGCACTATACGAACTGGAAACTACGCATTGGATGATACGCAGAATAAAATTATAACAACAATGGAACCTGGTGATGTGTATAAGTATTTGGGATACTACCAACTAAAAGGCATAGATCACAGCAAAACCAAATTAAGCAAAACCTTATAACAGAATACAAAAAGAATAACACATCTTTGTAAAACGAGACTTTCAGGCAAAAACCTTATAAAAGCTATTAACACTTACGCTATCCCAATACCCACTTACTCATTTGGTATCAAAAATGGAACAAAACAAATATACACACTATAGAACGGGCAACACGCATTATTCTTACCAAACACAATAACCATCACCCAAAATCTGCAATAGAACGTTTAACAATTAAAAGACATAACGGAGGCAGAGGTCTCATAAACATACATGATTTATGGCAAAAACAGGTCTTAAATCTACATAATTTCTTTCAACAAAAGTCAATCAAAAGTAATATACATAAAGCCATTGTACAAAACGATATTAACTTTACACCGTTAAACCTAATCCAACCTAAATTAACCGAAAACACAAATATGAACACCCTCGAACTAGAACATGACACGATAGAAAAGTGGAAACAAAAAACACTGCATGGACGACACCCACATGACTTAGAACAAACACTAATAGACAAAGAAGCATCTAATAGATGGCTTAAAATAAGTACATTATTTCCTGAAACAGAAGGCTTCTTCTTGGCTATTCAAGATCAAGTCATCAATACAAGAAATTACCGTATATATATTGTTAAAGATCCAACATTAGCAGACGATAAATGCCGAAAATGCCATACACAGTCTGAAACAATTCAACACATAACTGGAGCATGTCCCCACCTTACACAGACTGATTACACCCACAGACACAACCAAGTTGCCAATATTATACACTTAAAACTAGCCACCCAACATAAACTTTTAAACGACATCAATACACCATACTATAAATATACCCCTAACAAAGTATTGGAGAATTCTACATACAAACTTTATTACGACCGTGCTAATCTTACAGATAAAACAATACAGTACAATAGACCAGATATTAATTTGCAAGATAAAACTAACAAAACAACTTACTTAATCGACATTGCAGTACCTAACACGCATAACATATCAAAACAATAACAGAAAAAATACACAAATATGCCGAGTTATAAGAAGAGGTGACAAGAATATGGAAACAAAATAAAGTCTACGTAGTACCAATAGTATTATCAACCACAGGAATCATCCCAAAACACCTTCACCACAGTTTAAAACTTTTGAATATTCAGGAAAACACATACATAAGTATGCAGAAAGTAGTCATATTAAACACCTGTCGTATTGTTAGGAAATTTTTCAAGTAGATGAAAATATATTTTCACCCTAATTAGTTAATAGTCCTTACCAACATTATTAATAGTTTTAAAGTTGTTTACTTGGCATATGCCCGTAAACAGCAATATGACCAGCTGAAAGCTGAGAAAAACAAAAGTTCACAAAAATAATAATAATAATATTCTTTATTGTACACCAAATTAGAAAAGACAAAAAAAATACAAAACATAATTAACAAAATTGTATAACAAAAGGCGACCTTATTGCTATATAGCAATTCTTCCAGGCAACCTCAGGAATTTACCAAAAGAAAACAATTAATAAATGTTCAGTCTAACGATGTCTTCAGAGATACACTATACTGCAGGTTATAATATTTTATAACAATTATTATGTAAATTTCATAATTACAAATATATACATAGATAGGGACAATATCACATACAATGCTCATATCCCTAAGTAAGCAGTTTAAGCACTAGTATTATAGAATCTGTTTAGTATGGAATCAATTTTTCTCAATTGACCCGACCGGGAATCGAACTCGAGACCTCAGAATTGTCGTCACCAGGAAAACACACGTGTGCGGTACTTGTACACGTAAGTCCTCTTATAATAATTATATTTTCTTACGTTACAATTTATCACAATCATAATTATTACGTCAAAAATAAACGAAGTTTCAAGTATTTATGTACAAAGTATTCTATTTCTCCTTTCCTCAGTTAGCGAGATTAATATTGAATTTCAATTTCACGACACCTTCAATCGGTTGATGTCAAGGTGCAAATTGAAGTCGGTACAGTGTTGCTCCGGAATTGAAAGGCATTAGAGGTCACGGTACAGGCGTGAACACAATACTATTTCTTTCTCTCTTATAAACAATTGACAGTCGATGATAAAAATGTTTTACTTGATGTGTACATTAAATTATAACAAGTTTTGTGAGACATTATTAATCAAATAATTAAAAAGGCTAAACTCGTGTCTAAGTACGGCACACAAAATTATGATAAATAAATATATATTTTCACGCCATTTCCAATACAAGGTTAGAGAGACATCTAGACAATTAAGTCCTTTCAACCCACCATCCACTGAAGATATTTTTGAGACAACGTGACAGGTTGTGAGCTCGTCGCCGCCTTTGTGTTCAAGCCAATGATATAAATCGTAAATAAGTTATTTAAACCTATTGGCATGCGCCTTTGAGTTCGAACTCGGGACTCTTGACGTGAAATCCGATTACCCAACCACTCGAATATCGTGACTTCTAAAACTAAATTATGTATTTGATTTGTGTGTTTACAGTTTGTAAGCATATTAGAGATCGCCATTATCATTATACTGATACTGATTTGTTAGACCACAATTGCTAGCAACACCGAATCCTGTCAAGAATGCTATTAAAATAGCATAAAGGAAATATCTTATTCTAACTTGTACTTATGTAAGATTTATATCGTTGGCTTGGACGCATCGAGTCATGTCCATCAAATGAACACGTTGGTGCACGATTGATGCAGGATTGTATTGTAATTATAATGTAAGTAGGACCTGATGAGCACTAGATAACAATAAAAAGTTTTTAAAAATGTTGAATTTATATTTTTTTAGTCATGGTTTGGTGATTGGAATTTGTATTAGAAGAGGATAGTTTAATCACCTGCAGGGAGACTTGTACCAATAGGCTATCTTCTAAACTCACACAAATACAAATCGTATAACTGTACCAATATAATTTGTTTTAGATACTAAGACAGGAATAGGCTCCACCTGTTACGTTGTCCCAAAAATAAGCTCCAGTGAAAAGTATTAATATTTTACAATAAATTATTTTGTAAACAAATGTGCTTAGAGATGACTCGGTAGGTAAATAAATAAAAATAACTATCTTCACGTACCACGAAAGTAAAGATATGGGTACCCTGACGCGGTACCCATATCTTACCTACCTTTTTCGCTCCATTAAAATTCGTTATTTACTTCATACACGTATGTCTAAGTATCTGAGTTTGTAGATACAGTACTCTAATCTGAATTGATTACATTGTTAGAGTGGGATCCGCGAAACCCAAGTATAAATATACATATATACATGACTACATTGTTTCTTAAAGTTTTTTTTTCTTCAAAAAGGTTTTCCTTGAACATATTTAAATAAATTGAAAACAATTTCGATGACATCTCTCTTCAAAGATGCAGTGAACAGTGACTTATACAATTTACTTTCACTGCATGATTGATGCAGAAATCGTTACTCGACGTAGGAGGATTGCACTGTAAATAATCTGTGACTGTGTTTTTCAAGCGAAGTTAAATAATCCAGGTATAGATTTAAAATAGTTGGATATATAAATATCTTAACGCATATTTCTAATGCTTGGATTGACAGAGATCTAAATAGTTAAGTCCTTTCGCCGAAGCTAAACTGGGATAACGTGACAGGTGTTGATTTATCGCTATCTTAGTGGTCAAAACAAGGGTACCAAATATTTACATAGACATTTATTTCAATAGATGAATATTTCTATATATAAACACATAAAGATCTCGACTAGTCACACCATTTCTAACACAGGGGTAGACAGAGGTCTAGACAATTAAGTCCTTTCGACTCACTTTTCACCGAAGATTGGGAATTCCGTCGCCGTCTTTATGTCAAAGCCAAAGATATAAAGTTATCTGAAATATTATTGCGTAAAGAATAAATCATTATTTCCCAATTATGATACTGTTATAATATCATTGTAAATTTGGTGTACGTAAAAATGTAAATACATTTAATCTTTTTATACAATCAAAACAGTGTGTACGTCTTTTCAAAGACACAATAAGAGATAAGTGCTAGAAGTACGGGTTCAAAGCAAATGGACCGTAAATAGAATAGAGATAAATCCTTATACTTACCGATATAAGTAAATTTGCTAAGTAACCTCTATATTATTATTAAAATCGAATTTTATATTACATTTTTCTCTATATTATAACCGAAACTATCATCCGAAAAATATTTTATAATAAAAAAATATCTTCACGCAATTTCCAATACAAGGGTAGACAGAGGTCTAGTCTAGACAATTAAATCCCTTTGACCTATCTTCCATCGAAGATATTTTCAAAACAACGTGACAGGTGGTGAGCCCGTCGCCGTCTTTATGTCCAAGCCAACGATATAATTCGTACATAAGTTTTTAAAAAACCCATTGGTACGAGCCTGCCACCTGGAGATCGAACTCGGGATTCTCGACTCAAAATTCCGACCACCCAACCACTCGGCTATCGTGAGTTAAAGAATATTCTTATATAAAAGAAATAATTGATAAATTAATTATTAATTTTTGGCTTCTAATTTTTTTACTTAATAATAGTATAAGTATTAAAGGTTTATATATACTTTTATTTGCCATTTGCTGAGCGTGGTGGTTATGAATCGGGAGATATCTATGTCCAGTAGTGGAATCAATAAGCTGCTTAGTTGTACTATAACTCGGTGAAAAAGAATAAAATTGTATAAAGAATAGTTTTTCAAATATTTTATTTCGAATAGATTTGACATTTTTTCAAGTTTGTGAAGTTGTCGAATTCTATGGAGGAAAATGTTTTTAAGTGATCAACGGCTAAAGCGTAGTATTCGAAGTATCACTGCGTAATGATTAACATCTTGTTCGTTAACAATATTAAATTACTACTATGTATAATAATGTTTATATAATTTGTTTCAAAATTTTAAGATTTAGAACCCGAATATGTTTAGAATTATAATAAGGTTTTTATTAAATTTTAAAATTTATTCTTTGATTCTGATCGGAATAAGTTTCTTTCTCATTAATTTTGCAATGAGTCAATGCGATTCCAATGGAGTGCGATATTACAGTAGTAGAGCCACGCACCAGCTTTGTTGTTGCATGAATGGGCCGGCTCGACCGGGGAAGTACTACGGCCTCACAGAATACCGGCGTGAAGTAGAAGTTTAACAAACTTCTGCGTTTCGTCTGATAAGTGCAGGTAACCGGAGGCCCACACCTTTCTCAAAGGCCGGCAACGCATCTGCTATGCCTCTGGTATTGCGGGTGATCATGGGCGGCGGTAATCACTTATCATCATGTGATGGTTTGCCTCCCTATTCCATAAAAAAATGGAATGGCAACTGTTGTTATAAGAGTTACATAAGAAAAAAAGTATATCGTTTTTTAAATTTACGTTCCAATAGTCTAGTTGGGTCAACAACATTGAAGTTGGCCTTTGAAGCCTAAAATAGCGGGTTGTAATCGCACTGGAGGCAAAAAATATAAATAGATATTTATTTTTTATTATTTGTGTAGCAACGTAATTGTATTGTCAAGTTTGCCCAAACAGGCTTGTCTGAGAGGGGGTAGAGGGATAAGAGCAAAAGGACGTAACGTAGACCTGTCTATTTACCCCAAATTGTGTGAATGTATGGTTATATAATACTACTAAGCATATTACTAATGTTAGTAAAAAAATAAATAAATAAATAAATATCTTCACGCAATTCCCAATACAGGGGTAAACAGAGGTCAAGTCAAGACAATTAAGTCCCTTTGGTTCCACCGAAGATATTTTTGGGACAACGTGACAGGTGGTGAGCCCGTCGCCGCCTTTATGTCCAAGCCAACGATGAAATTCGTACAATAGTTTTTGAAAAACTCATTGGTACTGCCACCTGGGGATCGAACTCGGGTCTCTCGACTCGAAATTCCGACCACCCAACAACTCGGCTATCGTGACTTTTTAATCAAAAAGTTAATTTATGTGAAATTACTAATGTTAGTAATTTCACATAGAATGTTTTTGGGTCCCTGATGAATTACGTTGCTACCTAATTGGTAGAAATTAAACAACAGTTCTAACCTGATTGAGTGTACCAATGTATTCCTTACTTGTTTTAATGTTTACAAATTAATGTAGTCCATAAAGCCGTTAACATGCGTGTCCGTAATCATTAGAACCTCGAGCCGCCACAGAACAGAACCTGTTACCAACCCATCGACTGGTCTTATTGGGAATTAGCCTAAAATGCCAGATATCGCAACATAAGATTTTCCCACTAACTTTACGTGAAGAAACAAAACCTGCAAAACTGGCATTATAGTTTAAAAGCTTTGCTGGCTTAGTACATATAAAAACAGCCAGTATGTTCTAGTAGACAGCCTGCGACTTATTAAAACTGATGATATCTTCAAGTCATGGAACGCAGTAACGTAACATATGATATTCCTTAATTTATGTGTAAAGTTTATATCAGTACGATTAATATTAATTGATATACCAAAGGCGTTACAAACATTACGTTATAATTATCTAAGTAGTATTAACTACAGCGTTCCACGTTATCACCGAGGTTAACATTGAATTAATTGTTTCCTTACCTCATTACCTCGATTATTTTAATATCCGGCGAGGGTTTATGTGGTCCAGCTCACCAGTTGATGTCTAGATGAGCGATAAATTAATATGTTACATAGACAGAGGTCTAGTCTAAACAATTAAGTCCCTAGGGACACTAGAATAATTAAGGGACAACGTGACAGGTGGTGATTCTGATTTCGTCGCCACCTTTTATGTCCAAGCCAACGATGAAATTCGTACATAAGTTTTTGAAAAACTCATTGGTACGAACCTACCATTGGGGATCGAACTCAGGTCTCTCGACTCGAAATTCCGACCACCCAACAACTCGGCTATCGTGACTTTTTAATCAAAAAGTTAATTTATGTGAAATTACTAATGTTAGTAAAAATAAATAAATATCTTCACGCAATTCCCAATACAGGGGTAGACAGAGGTCTAGTCTAAACAATTAAGTCCTTTGACCCACCTTCCACCGAAGATATTTTCAAGACAACGTGACAGGTGGTGAGCCCGTCGCCGCCTTTATGTCCAAGCCAACGATGAAATTCGTACATAAGTTTTTGAAAAACTCATTGGTACTGGCACCTGGGGATCGAACTCAGGTCTCTCGACTCGAAATTCCGACCACCCAACAACTCGGCTATCGTGACTTTTTAATCAAAAAGTTAATTTATGTGAAATTACTAATGTTAGTAAAAATAAATAAATATCTTCACGCAATTCCCAATACAGGGGTAGACAGAGGTCTAGTCTAAACAATTAAGTCCTTTGACCCACCTTCCACCGAAGATATTTTCAGGACAACGTGACAGGTGGTGAGCCCGTCGCCGCCTTTATGTCCAAGCCAACGATGAAATTCGTACATAAGTTTTTGAAAAACTCATTGGTACTGGCACCTGGGGATCGAACTCAGGTCTCTCGACTCGAAATTCCGACCACCCAACAACTCGGCTATCGTGACTTTTTAATCAAAAAGTTAATTTATGTGAAATTACTAATGTTAGTAAAAATAAATAAATATCTTCACGCAATTCCCAATACAGGGGTAGACAGAGGTCTAGTCTAAACAATTAAGTCCCTTTGACCCAGCTTCCACCGAAGATATTTTCAGGACAACGTGACAGGTGGTGAGCCCGTCGCCGCCTTTATGTCCAAGCCAACGATGAAATTCGTACATAAGTTTTTGAAAAACTCATTGGTACTGGCACCTGGGGATCGAACTCAGGTCTCTCGACTCGAAATTCCGACCACCCAACAACTCGGCTATCGTGACTTTTTAATCAAAAAGTTAATTTATGTGAAATTACTAATGTTAGTAAAAATAAATAAATATCTTCACGCAATTCCCAATACAGGGGTAGACAGAGGTCTAGTCTAAACAATTAAGTCCCTAGGGACACTAGAATAATTAAGGGACAACGTGACAGGTGGTGATTCTGATTTCGTCGCCACCTTTTATGTCCAAGCCAACGATGAAATTCATTACTTGTTTTAATGTTTACATATTAATGTAGTCCATAAAGCCGTTAACATGCGTGTCCGTAATCATTAGAACCTCGAGCCGCCACAGAACAGAGAACCTCGTGTTACCAACCACATCGGCCGGAATGTATTAGGGAATTAGCCTAAAATGCCGAATGCTCGCAACATACAGCTTACCCACTAACTGCACGTGAAGAAACAAAACGTGCAAAAACTGGCATTATAGTTTAAAAGCTTTGCTGGCTTAGTACATAGAAAAAACAGCCAGTATGTTCTAGTAGACAGCCTGTGACTTATTAAAACTTATGATATCTTCAAGTCGTAGACACCCAGTAATGTAACATATAGTATTTCGCCAATTTATGTGTAAAGTTTATATCAGTACGATTAATATTAATTGATATACCAAGGCAGTTGCCAAACGTACGTTGTAATTATCTAAGTAGTATTAACTACAGAGTTCCTACGTTATCACCCGAGGTTAACATTGAATGAATTGTTTTTCTTACCTCATTAACTCGATTATATTAATATCCGTCGAGGGTTTATGTGGTCCAGCTCATCAGTTGATGTCTAGATGAGCGATACATTAATATGTTACATAGACAGAGGTCTAGTCTAAACAATTAAGTCCCTAGGGACACTAGAATAATTAAGGGACAACGTGACAGGTGGTGATTCTGATTTCGTCGCTACCTTTTATGTCCAAGCCAATGATATAATTCGTACATAAGTTTTTGAAAAACTCATTGGTACGAGCCTACCATTTGGGGATCGAACTCGGGTCTCTCGACTCGAAATTCCGACCACCCAACCACTCGGCTACCTTTATAATATATAGTATTAAAATAAATGTATTAAAAAATTACACACGTCATCCACTGCCAAACTAAGATTACTTGTGTCTGGTTAAGTCGATGGTGATTCGATACATATATCTACATAAATAAATTATGACAATCACATTTTCGTGATATAGGCTTGATGGCAGGATCGCTAGAGGAACTTAGTACTATGCTCGATCACCTCAATAGTGTCACCCAACAGATTGGTCTAAAGATGAACATGGACAAAACGAAGATCATGTCTAATGTCCATGTCAGACCAATGTCCGTTGTGGTTGGGAACGCTACGCTCGAAGTTGTCGACGAATATATATGCATGGATAAATTATCGTACTGGGTAGGTCTAACTTCGACCCAGAGGTCAATCGACGAATTCAACTCGGCTGGGCAGCGTTCAGGAAACTACGCCACATCTTCTCGTCGAGTATAACTCAAAGCTGGATTGGTGGATGCAGATGGCACACGACCATTCTGTGTGGCAATCTTTGGAGGACTCCTACGTTCAGCAGTGGACTTCTGATAGGATGTTACGATGATGATGATCATCAATTACATTTTTAATAACAATAACTTGAATACAAATATTCATATTCATCATACAATTTTTCCCACTAGTGGGATTCGAGCTTAAAACCCTTTTGTTTATATATCATAAGGCTTGGTTATTGCCAAATATTATCATGCCATGTTTACATTCAACTATACATAATAACATACTCTCGAAAAACATTGCTGGGTACCCGTAAAACAGCCTGATAAAGAGGTAGAAGTTACTGAGTGTGAGAGTTCTTACATTGGGATCGGTGCAATGTATGTGCTATTATCCCTATCTATGTAGTTATTTATTTATTTATTTAATAATGAACCATTTAAAGTGGAAAAGAGAAACCTGTGACACTTTGAAATAGATTTTATTTAAAATTACAAAAAATGAATATACATTGATTTAGAAAATAAATATGTACCATATCTCAGTACAGATAACTTTCAGTAGTTGAGTACAGTATTAGAGACAAACTTTTAAAATTTTATTTTATGTGAGACAAACTTTTAAAATTTTATTTTATGTGACTTTCCCAATTTGAGATTGCTTACATCAAGTATTGCTCATGCACCAAGTAATTTGAATTTTCATATAAATAACGTAACGAACCAATATAATTAAGATGCATTAAATTAAATGTATACATAATTTGCTACCCACGTCAGTCTACAATTTTGATGGGGTTTTGTTCAAAAATTTATAACTCGTTTCGTTTTTATGTCGAGAAATTTAAACAAATAATGAAAAAAAACTCTTCGGCGACATAGCCATGTAACAATTGTTCTGTTCCGACTAGAATGGCATAGTGGGCCAGTGTAATCACAGACTATGAGATTTCTACCTTAGTCCTTAGGGGTGAAATTGCACCAGAAACCTTCATTTCAAATGGCTTATACAGCATATACAGGCTTATTTTATAGGCTGTGTGCTATCGCCAACCCTGTTTCTACTGCATATCAATGATTTGTTACAAATTAGTAACATCCATTGCTATGCAGATGACAGCTCTGGTGATGCGCTATATACCGGCCATGTCAATATTTCTCGGGAACACGTCGATGAGTACCGGAACAAACTTGTGTCTGAAGTCGAGATTTTGTTTAACAACATTTCGGACTGGGGCCGACTAAATTTAGTCCAGTTCAACCTTAAAAAGACACAAGTTTGCGGGTTTACCGCTAAAAAGAAACCCTTCGTCGTATCACCTCGTTTCGAGAGCACTCCCCTAGTTGCCTCAGCCAGCATCGGAATTCTTGGCGTCGACATATCGAGCAACGTTCAGTTTCGCGGTCATTTGGAAGGGAAGGCCAAATTGGCCTCTAAAAAGCTTGGCGTTTTCAGTAAAGCACGACATTACTTCATGCCGGCCCACCGCTTGAAACCACCCCAGGGTCAGCTCCTTCCATTTGACCGTATCCAAAGAAGAGCGGCTCGAATCGTCGACATCCATACTCTATCTGATCGGCTAGATCCCCTGGCTTTGCGAAGAGATGTTGCATCTCTTTGCATTTTCTTTAAGATCTACTACGAGGATTGCTCCGAGGAATTGTTCGGATTACTCCCAGCCGCTGAATTTCACCATCGTACCTTACGGCATAACCAAAATTTCATCAACACCACCTTGATGCTTGGCATTCCACCACAGTGCTTTTCTCGCGGAATTTTCTGCCACGCACTTGCACTTTGTGGAATGAGCTGCCGTCAGCGGTTTTTCCGGACCGATACGACTTAGGGACTTTCAAGAAAAGAGCCTTTCTCAAAGGCCGGCAACGCATCCGCTATTCCTCCGGTATTGCAGATGTTCATGGGCGGTGGTAATCACTTACCATCACGTGTGCCACCTGCTCGTTTGCCTCCCTCTTCTATATAAAAAAAATGGTTTACAGTTTGTATGAGCTATAGTTCATCATTTACCAACAGGTGAATTGTTAGCTCATTTTCCCCATACTCCTATAAAAAAACTAAGTTTCACAGAAATTTGATATTTGATATTAGTGATTTTAATATCAGTCGTAATGTCGTATGTGAGAGGTTTCAATTTCAAACTACGATAAACTGTAAATCAAATAAATCAAATAAAAATCTCAGAAATAATTGAAAAGGAATATTATGAGATCAATTTAAATAAATGCAAACTCGAAGAAAGTAAACTTAAAGCACCACTTAAAGAAAGTCACAAGTTCAGTGTTTGTTATCATAATTTTTAAAGTCAGCTTCAAGCATCATTTAAAAGAAAAAGTTCAATTACTTTTTAACTTTCCTAACGACTTTTTAACAAATTTCCACTTAAATCAAATACAGAAAATAAGATCAGGATTGGATTGACGCAATTTATTATTGTCTATATATAATAATCTAGATATTTCATTTCTATTTATTTTTTGCTAGACGAAATTACAGTATCACGACGACTTTTTTGTTCTATGGAAATCGTAAATTATTTTATATTATATTATATATTATTTAATCGTAAATTATTAAGCCTTATTTTTGTAAAATATTTAATGGTATTTGTCAAAATAAAAGTTTCTACAAAAAAAATAATAAAAATATCTAGTAGAACAAAATGACAGCCCGGTAAGCCCGTCGTCGTCTTTATATCCGTCTATATGAATCGCCTGCTACCTGGGGATCGAATTCGGGTCTCTCGACTCGAATTACCCAACCACTCGGTTATCGTGATTCAAAACTTATGCCACACATTTAATGAAATAAATTACTATTATTTTTAAAATAATACAATAAAAGCAAAGTATTTCTATAAAACCGGGCCATTGTGTATATGAGTGAAATCGTAGGCAGCATGTTTAAAAAAAATTCGATGACTTGTGGAGATTCGAATTAAGCAGTACTCTCTCTACTATGACACTGTACTGTAAAGACACTGGGCTACTCTTACCTTGTCCCAGATTGATGGATATGCAACGATATCATCTGATCACTATTTGAATAGTGTTGTGAGCTTATGATACACAGTCTTAATCTAAAGCATCGTTATTTTTATTAGCGATTCCAAGTTTTATATTTACTTATTTAACGGTCTGTTTTCACTGCAACACATATACCTCCTCGGTCATGGGGATATGCCACAATGGCCAGGTTCGGTAAGTAGGTCGGTGATCGCCCGCCTTCTTGTATCGGTGGGGCATAGTAACCGTATCTTGGACTTCCATGGTAAACCAAGAGGAACGTACATAGCCGGCTTAACTTCGCGGGGTATGGCTAGCCCGAGACGGCCGTTCCAAGTGGGCTTGGTGGAGACGAGTGACGGTATTTGCAAGGCGCCGCTCTCCCTGTTCTCCGAGGTCTAAATGTGGTCTCCGGCGTAGCCAGAAGAGCCAGCCTAGAACCGCCGCGGAGTGACATGTGGGCTGGTGCTCGGTCAAGCCTTCCTGGCCTTCGTGTGGTGGAATCGGGGAAGACACCGCGATTCTAGTCGATATGAGTGCGACATCAGTTGTCCTTGCCTCTGCGGAGCCGCGTATACGGTAGATACCTGCATATTTGCCCACGTATAAAAATAATATTCGTGATCGCATTGACATACGATGAAAAATAGCTATTTTTACTTTTACAACGAATAACCTGGCACAAGTTAATCAGTAAACTAAAAATAGATGGATTCTGTCACTTGATTTTAAAATCGCTCAATTATTTATTAAAAACTCACCAAAATTATATATTGTGTTTTTTTTCCTGAATATACTGAACATTCGAATGAATCCCAAGAAAAGTGGATTCCGGTAAAAAAATACAATTTATTTTTTACTAGAAAAGTCAATCTTCTCAACTGACCCTTATCTAAGAATGGGTCTTCCCTAAGTAGTTACATAATTCGCCTCAAGTCTAATAAATACAAAATAAAAAACAGGGTACAATATCAAAAGGTAATTCAAATTTATTCCAATGTGTAAAACATACTTAGTTTACAAACTATTTGTATGTGTATTTTACACTAGATTTTGTAATAATATATTTAATGATATGCCAGGTTGTATTGGCTATTAATAAGAATAGTAAACACTAATAACACTCAATTATTCCGTCGATATAGAAGGAGGCAGCTAAGTGACAGTTTTAAATATAGCATGTTACTTAGACAAGGTAAAGCAACATTTTAGAAGTATCAATGCATTTTCCTCATTCTATTAGATTAGAAAGAAGTCTGTGCTCCTTTCTGGTCGTTTAGATGTATGGTTGTCTCTTTTAGTGTGTTTTCTCATGTCCTCTCTAGAAATTAATTGTAATTTGAAAATCGAATTTCAAATTACAACGGTAATAAAGAGTTTTTCACTTCATCTATCCGGTTTTCAAGCGTGACTATTGTGATAAATGCACTTTCTGTAGTGCTTTTAATAGACTGTTGAGTTAGAAATAAGGATTGAAATTTTGTACCGACTTTTCATTAATATTTTTTGTTGATATTCTTAAGTCATTTTAGGTCATAAATTATTTTAAAATATTATGCAATCATCAAATTTAAAAATATAAAAATAATTAATTACTGCCAAAACTTACATACTTAAAAATGATCCTGTATTTGTGAATTATTATGTTATTTGTAAATAATTTGAAAAATTTGGAAATTATTAAGTGCCAACAATAATACAGAGGAGAATTAGTGGTATACTCTCTTCTATAATCATCTTCGTCAACAGTTTAATACTTACCTTGCTTCGGTAAGATTTGCGAGTTTAATCATGTTAAACACAAATATTTATGTACTTAAAACAGAGTCATGGATAATGTTACGGTAGCCCAGTGTTTGGATGATCGGAATTCGAGTCAAGAGTACCGAGTTAGATCCCCAGGTGGAAGGAACATACCAATTGGTTTCTTTTTTCAAAACGAAAACGGCAAGCTCCACCTGTCATGGTGCCCCAAAAATTTCTCCAGTGGTTATTCAACCCACCTTGGGCTGAAATGCCTTAATTGTCTGTCCCAGTATTGGTAATAGCATGAAGAGTCATGAATTTCAATAATTATAAATGTCATATCTAGTTAAAAAGACACTTTGAAACTTTAATCTATGTGATTGTTCAGGAAAATAAATATTATTTTTTTATATAAGCCAGGCAGATGGAATGATTATCTAAAAAAAATACCAACCCTAAATGAGGCAAACAGGTGACGGGTAGCAACTGCCAAATGTGGTGATTGTGGAAAATCCTCCTTACTTAGCTTTTCTAGCTTCAAATCCTCCTTGCTTAGACTCAGCTTTTCCAGACTTGTTCAGTTGTATATTTTTAATGTAATTTAATTATCTTTATTAGACTCACGATAGCCGAGTGTTTGGGTAATCGAATTTCGAGTAACCAGCAGTCACGTTGTCCCGAAAAATGTATTCGGTGGAAGGTGGGTCGAAAGGACTGTCTAGACTAGAAATCTGTCTACCCCCGTATTGGGAATGGCGTGAAGATGCCATTATTTATTTTTATTATAATTGTCTTTATATAACGTTACCTTTAACCCGAATTCTTTTAAAACCTTCATTTATGTTATTAAATTAAAGAGAAAAAGTTAAAATTTCCTTTATTTGAGCGGGTTCAGACGCGACCTTCGCCGATCTGTGGCGACGCTCTCACCTCAGCGAGCCTGCCACGTGTCTTGCGTCAGTTGAAATTTTAACTCTGTATTCTCTTTATGTTACTTGTGCCTTGTTTATTGGCATAGGCGCCATCTGTTATCCCTTTTGCAAGTGACAATTCGATAATCCTGACTTTTCAGTTAGGAATTATCAATACGATAACGCAAAATTTAATTTTTATTATGCAATTTTATTGATTTTAAAGCATCATAAATAACATAAAAGTTCAGCATAAATATCCTTTAAAAATCAATAAAATTGCATATTAAAAACCTTCATTTAGTTAAGTTGCTATACGAAATTCAATGAATAAACACAGTTCTTGATAGATTTTGAGAATCGTTTGAAAGCTGCCATAACACCATCCAACCCTACTCTCGTGCAGCTCAGTCAAGAATTTTCTGCTTTTAAAGAAGTTGTACTTCAAATGTTTAGTCTCATGCAGCAACAAATTACGAGACGTCTTTATACAGTGGACCAAATAGATATGCGGTATCGGCAAAAAATCTTGCTCTTCAATGGCGTTCCAGAAGACCCTAATGTAGATGTAGAAGAGGTTATTGTGGGTTTTATACACTCTAAAATGGGCCTTAGTCACGTAAGCAAGTCTTCACTAAAACAATGTCACCGACTGGGAGTTCAGGTTAGTGATAGAATAAGACCCGTACTAGTGCATTTTAAAGAACATCACACTAAGACTGACATCTGGAAATCCAAGTCCAAATTGAAGAATACATCATTCACGGTATCGAGTTTCTTACAAAGCTAAGGCAGACTATCCATAAGAATGCTCGCAAACGTTTCGGATTGAAGAACGTGTGGACTCTTGATTGTAATATTTATATCAAGCTTCCTGACAGCAGACGCGTCAAGATTTCTACAGAGAAAGAGCTCAACGATCTTTATACAGTATGGCCCTCTGTTACATGCCCCCTAGTTAGGACTGAATGTACCAGTATTCGTCATAATAGCCCTGAAGCCAATGTGCTTTCCTCTCAGGAAAGTTCTTCTAACTCCCGTAGTGTACAAGAGGCATCATGGCGTAAACAAGATTTACTGCAGTACTAACTGATGAAAATAACAAAAAGTCTCGACGTGTAGCTTTAAAGAAGTAATTCAGTTCCAAAGTTATTTACTTTAAAGTTACTGTATTAATTCGTTACCACAATTTTTCCTTTAACTAGTAAATAACATTATATTTAAACTATTTTCATATATTTAATAGTTTTTTATATAGTTTTTACTTTTGATGTAATGTTTTGTTATTGTAACCACAAATTGTTTCCACAGAGACTAGACCATAGTGACTAGAGAGTAAATTAGTTCTTTGTTACTCGTCAGTCACGTGACCTTATAAGGCAGTATTACCTTTCTGCCAGTCAGTGTTTATGTTCATATCTCGTGATTTATGTTCATTTATTGGTTAATTCAATAATTTTTTTACAGTAATTTATTATTTTATTTAAAATTTTCGAAATAACATATTTTGTCTCTTTACCTTTTATAATATTCCTATATTTCCTAAATATTTGTATAAAATCTTTTTTTTTCTATCTTAAGTAAAATGTTTAATAACTTTTTTTTTTTATTTTTGAATTATTTTGAAATATTGTCTTGAAATATTGTTCTCTGTATATTGTGGTTGGCTACATATTCATAATTTAATCACTAATTAGCAATTATTGTTAACAGTCAACTGTACGGGATGATGCTTGTATGTTGAATGTCATTTGTAGTAAATTCTTTATTAATATTTTTATTGTTTGCATTTGTATTTTATTATATTTATTTTTATATTTATTCATTTAATTTTATATATGTCAGATGATCAATCTTATTATTCAGGTCATGATTCAGATGTGTCGTTTGCCTCTTGTGATCTCTCGTTTCAAGATACTCCCTTACGCGATAAGCTGAGGGACACATTTTGTTCGGACAATTTATTTAATGTATGTCATGTTAATGCTCAAAGCATACCGTGTCATTTTATGATTTTAGAGAGGCGTTTTCGGTCGATTATATACACGCCGTCCTCGTATCAGAGAGTTGGTTAAAACCATCGCTTAGTTCCACTTTAAATGTGCTTTCCTCTCAGCAAAGTTCTTCTAACTCTCGTAGTATACAAGAGGCATCACGGCGTAAACAAAATTTACTGCAGTACTAACTGATGAAAATAACAAAAGTCTCGACGTGTAGCTTTAAAGTAATTCAGTTCCAAAGTTATTTACTTTAAAGTTACTGTATTAATTCGTTACCACAATTTTTCTTTTAACTAGTAAATAACATTATATTTACACTAGTTTCATATATTTAATAGTTTTTTTAAATAGTTATTACTTTTGATGTAATGTTTTGTTATTGTAACCACAAATTGTTTCCACAGACACTAGACCACAGTGACTAGAGAGTAAATTAGTTCTTTGTTTCTCGTCAGTCACGTGACCTTATAAGGCAGTATTACCTTTCTGCCAGTCAGTGTTTATGTTCATATCTCGTGATTTATGTTCATTTATTGGTTAATTCAATAATTTTTTTACAGTAATTTATTATTTTATTTAAAATGTTTCGAAATAACATATTTTGTCTCTTTACCTTTTATAATATTCCTATATTTCCTAAATATTTGTATAAAATCTTTTTTTTTCTATCTTAAGTAAAATGTTTAATAACTTTTTTTTTTTATTTTTGAATTATTTTGAAATATTGTCTTGAAATATTGTTCTCTGTATATTGTGGTTGGCTACATATTCATAATTTAATCACTAATTAGCAATTATTGTTAACAGTCAACTGTACGGGATGATGCTTGTATGTTGAATGTCATTTGTTGTAAATTCTTTATTAATATTTTTATTGTTTGTATTTGTATTTTGTTATATTTATTTTTATATTTATTCATTTAATTTTATATATGTCAGATGATCAATCTTATTATTCAGGTCATGATTCAGATGTGTCGTTTGCCTCTTGTGATCTCTCGTTTCAAGATACTCCCTTACGCGATAAGCTGAGGGACACATTTTGTTCGGACAATTTATTTAATGTATGTCATGTTAATGCTCAAAGCATACCGTGTCATTTTTATGATTTTAGAGAGGCGTTTTCGGTCGATTATATACACGCCGTCCTCGTATCATAGAGTTGGTTAAAACCGTCGCTTAGTTCTACTTTATATGCTCTTCCTAATTTTACGCTTATTCGAAATGACAGAATTGAAAAGGATGATGGTGGTATTGCTATTTACTTACGTTCTAATATTCCTTACAAAATTTTATTAGCTTCCCCTTCCACCTACTCTGCCTCTGCTGAATTTTTGTTTCTGGAAATTGACGTCATGGGCGCAAAAGCGCTTCTAGGGGTAGTGTACTGTCCGCCTACTGTAGATCATCTCAGTGCACTAGAAAATACTTTCGATACGCGATACTGTGGTTTCGGAGTACGCACATTGCATGGTCATGGGTGATTTCAATGTTGATTTACTGAGAATTAATTCTCGATCTCAAAAATTTCGATCAATTATTAAGTCAGTCGATCTCCATATACTCCCTTTGGAGACTACACATCACAATGTTGACACTAATGACACCTGGATTGACCATATCATTGTAAGTTCTCCAGATCATGTGGTTAGATATGGACAAATTTTGGCACCTAGCTTTTCACGCCATGATCTTATCTATTGTTCCTACAAACTAAAACCGAAATAGATCGTACTGAGGAGAATTGGTCGCGCTTTAAACTATTAAGAAATACTTGCAATCAGATGGTACGAAATGCCTAATGCCGATATATCCATGATAACATTATCAACTCTTCTTCTGCTGAAGTGTGGAAATTTCTTAAAACACTTGTCATCAACAATCCTGTTTCAGCAGACTGTGGTCCTTCACTTTCTTTGAATGATTTAAATCATCATTTTGTATCTACACCTTCTTTTGATCCTACAGTCCGTTCACAGACAATAGCTTCCATCAATTCTATGCCACCTCTTCAGTTTCCACACTCTCAGTTTTTTCCAGTAAACATGGAAAGATATCAAAAAATGTGTTTTAGCGATTAAATTTAAGGCAGTGGGTGCTGATGAAGTAAGCAAATTAATGGTATCCTTGGTCCTGGAAAATCTGTTACCTGCGATTACACATATTTTACCTTTTCTGTCTAAAATTCTAGAGGCCTGTGTTCATAAGCAAATTTCTGAGTTTCTCATAAGTCATAACCTATTGAATGTTTTTCAATCTGGGTTCCGTCCAGGTCATAGTGGTAGTACACCACTGCTTTAATTAAGGTCACCGATGACATAAGAAAAGTCATGGATGAACAGAAGCTAACTGTAGTAGTGCTTGTTGACTTTTCTAATGCTTTTAACACAGTTGACCACGACATTCTAATTTCCTTGCTGAAGTATCAGAGGTTTTCTTCCCCTGTCTTGGATTGGTTTTCATTCTATCTTCGCGGCCGCCGGCAGTCAGTTCATGTAGGACAACAGTTCTCTTCCTGGGCTGATATTGGATGCGGTGTGCCGCAAGGCGGTATTCTTTCTCCAATTTTGTTTTCTTTATTTATAAACTCCATTACTTCAGTTGTCAATTGTTCGTACCATCTGTATGCTGACGATCTCCAACTTTATGTGCAAACAAGTGTTAATGAACTTAACAATAATATTAAAAATCTCAACGATAACCTTGAAGCCATATGTAACTGGTCTAATAGATATGGGATTACGGTAAATCCCGCTAAATTCAAGACAATGATCGTAGGTAGCACAAAGATGTTGGCCAAGGTCGATTATGGTAGCATTATTCCTGTACATTATAATGGAACAATCATTCCATTTTCAAGCTCCGTAGTTGCTGAGATCTCTCGTAAAGTTATAGCCACTCTGCGTTGCCTTTACGTTTAAAAAAAATTATACCGTGTAAAACCAAACTTATGCTTGTCTATACACTTATCTTACCCATAATTGATTATGCGGATGTGTGCTACCCGGACCTAACACAAAATCTTCTCGATAAGTTGGAGCGCCTACTTAACAATTGCATCGTTACATTTACGGTTTACGTAAGTATGACCATGTTTCTTTGTATCGTACTAAGCTTAAATGGCTTACTATTCGTCAAAGGCGTAGCTCCAGAATTCTGTTAACATTATATTCTATTTTAACAGATCCTAATTCACCGTCCTATTTAAAGGATAACTTTAAAAATCTCCATTCAACTCTTTTTCGAGAACCTCGTTCACTAAACAGATTAAAGCATCATATTCCGCAGCATTGTACGGGCTTCTTCAGTTCTTCTTTCACAGTTAAGGGTATACTCCTCTGGAACGCGCTTACTGATGAAGTCAAGGCTGCTCCCAATAAACCATCGTTTAAAAGATCACTTAAAAAACATTTAATTATTATTTTCTGTATCGTGAACATTGAACTCCTTATTATTTTCTGTATCGTGTATTTCATCTGATTTATACTTATTTTATATGTATGTATGTATTTATATTTGTATGTATCATGGTATAGATATGAGTATGGATGTGTATGTATATTCATATATCTTTGTTATTATATATACACGTGTATGTTATTTAAAGTATATTATGTATGGTATAATTTTATAGTCTCCTTAATATGTTTTTCTTAAATTCACCTGCCACTTAATTTTTTCCTCATCAAGTAAGGTTGACTGGTAGAGAATGCCATATGGCATTATGTCCGCCTATTGTTACATATTTTTAAATAAGGTGTAAACAATAAAGCATAAATAAATAAAATAAATAAATAAATAAAATAAAGGTCCCGATAATATCTTCGGTGGAAAGTAGGTCATAGGGACTTAATTGTCTATACTAGACCTTTGCCTACCCCTGTATTGGGAATTGCGTAAAGATATATATTATTTATTATTATAATGTGTGAATAAAAGCCTTTTTATAAGGCGCCGACGTCGCCCTTCCTTCATGCTCCTGAGTTTTCTCCTCTCTTATATATAATAACATAAAATATTCAGTACATATACGTAATAAGCGACATTAACATTTACATTACCCTACACAAGCTCTTGCTTAACATTTATAAATCCTTTTTATGCTAAACAAGCTTAATATATGTGCATACAGCTTCGAGATCCAGTCATCGTAATACTTAATACTCACCACCGAAACAGTTGTGTGACACCGATTTAAACTGTAAAAGCTTTAGGTTTTACATAACACCTTCGGAGAGTTTCCAATTTTCATTATTTAAAGAGATATACATTATTCTTTCGTATTAACCTGGAGTAACTCTTGAAGTACAATGACTACATGTAGTGATTATTTTCACTGAGGCTTCGTTTTCATTATAACTACTTTGTTAAAGCTCTATAGTTGTTTCTATATCTATAGTTGCTTCACTTAGGCTGAGATTGTTGCTTCACTAATTATAAAAAATAATTTTTATAAATATTAATATTTCATGCGAGCAATGAAATATTATAATTTATCAGGCAACATCAACGGTTACTCCATGGTTACCATGGCAATTTATAAAACAAATTGCATATTTTAATGCTGTATTTTGTGTTATAGATTAATGTATTGTACATTATTACACTTAGTTTTGAAAATAAAACTTAGGACTTAAAATACATTTTTATTCAACCAGCATAATATACTTAAATAGGTCTTCTGAGTATCCGATTTACACCAACAGCGTCTAAATTGCGGGCTTTATTTTTCCATTCGTGTTTGAAATGTTTTTCTCTCCTGATTATTTCCTTTGAATAAACTAACAACAACTCAGAACTATTATTTTTTTTTAATATTATTTATCTTCACGACAATCCCTGACGGGGTAGCCATAGATAACAGATCGCCAGTGTCACGATCCCTACATACTTCTTTCGCTTCTTTCAGATTCATCATCTTCTTCATACATGCACGTCTAGGTATCCTAGTACTCTTGACCCTCCCCACAACTCAGAACTCTTATTTAAAATGCTTTTTAATAAATTTTAACACAAGCATGTTAAAATTGAATTAAGCTTATCTATTTTTATATTTTCTATAATTGTTATATTATTTAACCTATACTGACCCACTGTTAGGCAAAGCTTCCAAACAACTCGAACTTTCGCGTTTCGAACCAATTATCACATAATGCATCTAGCTCGTTACGCCATCGTTTTGAATTTTAACCCATCTATCACGGCGCATACGAAATATCTGGCCCGCCCAATCCCTCTTTAGCCTGGCAGCTTTAACATTCACATCGGCAATGCCTGTCATTGAGCGCAGGGTTGTGTTTCAGACTCGGTCCTATATTTTTATAATTAGGATGCTGCATTCTATCGCTATTTGGCAAACTATGATTTAGAACTTTTGAGACCCTGTCAACTGTAATGAGACCAAGTCTGAGCACCATATTTTAGGATAACCAAAATACTTATGTCCATGAGCTTTCGTTTGAGTGAAATAAAATGATAAACTATACAACGTATAAAAAATATAAAAAATCCGTATTTTATGTTTATAAAATTTTATTTTTATGTTAGAAAGAAAGAAACTCTTTATTGACATCACAAAGAAAAAGAAAATAACATTGTACAAAATACAAAAAAAAAATTACAAAAATTGTGACGTCAAATTGGGCCTCCATTTCAGCATATTGCTGCAGTACTATTGTGCTGCAGCGCTGATTTTCAAATGGAGCCTACAGTTGACTTCACGGACGACATTACTAAAAGGAATACTATAAATTATATGGTTATTCTAAAGCTGAGCACAGCTTCACCAAATTAATTGGTTTATGTTATAGTACTAAAGAAAAATAATAAAAATAATAATCCATCCAGCTCCACCTCGCATCCATCATCCCCACCAGTTGGCTTGGTGTCAGTAGGGTCCTCTGGAATCCAGCAATTGGCACCCGCCACTGGTGGAGTACGCCGCATGCGATGGACGAAGAACATGAATATGAACGCATTGCAGGCGTACTTTAGGGCTAAAGGGAAGAAACCGGAGTATTTGCATATCGGGCTGGGATGCATCGCTTCTTTGCTGAGCTAGAGCCTACTGTTACTGTCACCGAGCAAAACCTTGCAGACCGAGTTCGGTATATCATCCTTTCGAAAATTTTCGATGATGCCGAACTCGAACGACTAAGACGTGAGGCTGTTCCGTCATCGAATGAAAATGCGGTGATAGAGGATGCCGCTCCACAAAGTGCAACACGTGCAGGTGTGGATGCAGCCATGAACCTTCTTGTTACCGTAGATTCGGACGAGGGGAACAGTCGCCCAAGATGCAGAGCAAATGAGGGGCATATTGGAAGAGGCGGTTAAGGAAATTCGCCTCGAAAATGCCTCTCGAAAGCCGACCACGACTCCCCGTACAATTTTAAGCAAGCGCAATTGCTCTGTCGTGAGGGCCCTGAACCCGATCCTGAGTACCTTTTGGAAACCAGCCGGGACCTCTGCCATACGGACTCCATTCTTTTGGCGCTGCATTGGCAGTCTGCTGTATTATCGGCGTCAAACTTCCCACAGCTGGACGCACTACTAAGCAGAGTAGTGCTATCCCAGCGTGGATACGGAGAATCGAGGAACGTATCGCAGAGACAAGGACCCTCATTGGCAGGCTGATAAGCTTCAGGTCAGGCAATATTAGGCCGAGGATTCTGCGCTCCGTAAGGATGGCGTTCGCTGGAACTAATATTAACCTGTCCCAGCCAGGTATAACGCAAAAGCTGACGGAACGCATAGACGACCTGAAGCAAAAATTGCAGATTGGGGGAAACGGATAAGGCGGTATACCGAGAGGTCAAAGCGGTAACCAGAATCGTCTATTTCAAAGTGACCAAAGAGACTCTATAAGTCGTTGGAGCGCTCAGAAACTGGAGGGGCGGGCCAAGGACCTGATCAGGCTGACATTGTCACCTTCTGGTGACAATGTCAGCCTGATCAGGCTGATCTAGCGTAGCCTGTGGTCAGAGCCCGCAAACCACTGCGAGGGCTCCTGGATGGAAATCGTAGCGAAACAGAGTGCAGATATTACACCCATGGACCCCGTCGTCATAACACCTGAAGACGTAGCTGAGGCGGTCCGTAGAGCCCCGAACTGGAAAATTCCGGGGCTCGACGGGCTGCATCACTACTGGCTAAAGGGTTCGTGGTGTGCCACGCTGTGCTCGCCAGACAGTTTCAAGAAGCTCGAACAGAAGTCGCTCCCGAGTCTCTTTACTACTGGGGTCACACATTTGGTTCCAAAAGATCAGGTTACCACAGACCCGAGTAAGTACCGCCCCATCACGTGTCTGCCCACCATTTATAAGACACTGACATCTATTCTGAGCGCGAGAATCACCCGGCACATTAATGTGAATAGGATCATGTCGCGTGCTCAGAATGGATGTCGAGGCGGTGGTCGTGGGACCAAGGAACCGCTCCTCATCGACGCGGTCATCGGCAAGGTGGTTAAACGCAACCGTCGGAACTTCTCTGCTGCCTGGATAGACTACAGAAAGGCGTTCGACTCGGTGCCCCATACATGGCTTATGAGGGTCCTTGACCTGTACAAAGTGGACGCTACAGTAAGAGACTTCCTCGGGTACTGTATGAGGCGATGGAGTACGACGCTTTGTCATCTAGGTGAGCGGATGACGGCTGCAGAACACCGGATTAGGATACGACGGGGTATTTTCCAGGGCGACTGTTTGAGCCCAATATGGTTTGCCTCTCCTGAATCTCCTCTCAGCACGCTACTGGAGGGATCGGGGAGGGATTTCAACTTCGGAAGGGAGGGACTAGGGTGGCCCACCTTTTCTACATGGATGACCTCAAGCTGTTCCTTCCGGCCGTTCCCATTTGGTGGAATTGCTTAGAATCACCTGTGATTTTAGCAATTCTATCAGAATAGACTCAGGACGGATAAGTGTGCGGTTGTCCATGTTGAAAGGGCAAGGTCACTAACACCGAGGGCATAGACTTGGCTATGCCCGTCAACATACGAACCCTTTCCGAGTCTGAAACATACCGACACCTGGGTATGTCACAAAACTTGGGTGTCGATGAGGCTGGCATGAAACAGTCGGTTAGCGAAGTGTTTTGTTTTTGCACGCCTGACAAGTGCTTAACAGCTATTTGTCGGGCGTGAATAAGGCGCGCGCATTTAACGGCTGGGTCATGCCAGTACTGATTTATACCTTCGGCATACTCAGGTGGACTCAAACTGATCTTAACGCCCTGGACCGAAAAGTCCGTACCACTATGACGTCTCACAGGATGCATCATCCAAGGTCGTCAGTAATGAGGCTGTAATTACCGCGGAAGCATGGCGGGAGGGGCTTTTAAGCGCTGTCACCATGCACAATCGCAAGGTGTGCAGCCTCCGTAATTACTTTCTGGTGAAATCGGATGATTCGTTCTTCGCAGACGTCGTTATAAGTGATAAAGGACTTACCGCTCTATCTTTGGCCGACGAGCAATGGCAGGACCCGGGAGTACAGAGCGTTTCCGACCGGGAGACCGTATGGAAGGAGAAAGAGCTCCATGGGAGGTTCTACAAGGCTCTACATGAGCCGTTCGTAGATACTGTCGCCTCCTCAACTGGCTACGTTTCGGTAACCTCTTTGGAAACCGAGGGTTTTGTCTGTGCGATACAGGATCAGGTTATTAAGACGAACAACTATCGGAGATACATCCTAAGGGATGGCACCGTCGACATCTGTCGAGCTTGTCGCCATCCTGGGGAGTCGCTTCGGCATGTCATCTCCGGTTGTTCCATGCTTTCTAACTCTGAGTATTTGCATAGACACAACTTAGTAGCCAGGATTTTACATCAGGAGCTCGCCCTTAAATATTCCTCGCCATTAAATATCGAAGTTGCCTTACTATAAGTACTCTCCGGAGGCTGTGCTCGAAAATGGCCGCGCCAGGCTCTATTGGGACCGGCCCATCATCACGGACAGGACGATTCTGGCAAATAAGCCTGATATCGTGTTGATGGACCGGGCACAGTCAAGGATATTTTTGGTGGACATTACCATCCCGTATGACGAGAACCTCGTGAAAGCCGAAACAGACAAAAAGACGAAATATCTGGACCTGGCTCACGAGGTGACCGACATGTGGGGTAGGGTGCCCGCTGAAATTATTCCTATAGTTGTTTCTGCGAATGGGTTAATCCCAGTCAGCCTCGCTGAATATCTGAGGCGACTGGGACTCCGTGACGGACCGCTCCGAGCTCAAATGCAGAAGGCGGTGCTCCTCGATACAGCCCGCATCGTCCGCCGGTTTCTCCCCTGTCGCCCTAACCCTCGGCCGTCTGGTCTCCCCTGTCGAGGGCTTCCGTCTGGTTGGGTCTTAATATTTATTCATTTTTTTATTAAGGGTTTATAACGTATATATTTTATAGTACTTTATTAATTAAATTTTATGTATTTTTGTTTTATGTATATAAAAACCCAACCAAACGAGAAAATATAACAAATACCCCAAAATAATAACAATAATGCAACAGTGCATACCTTACAGCACTCATTCAACTAAATAAATAAATTGTATCACAAGTATTTGTAGTCATACATATACATACACATACATATATATCTACACGATCATATACTTAAATTTTTAATAGAAATCACAGAATATTCCAATAGATATCCGGACAAACACAATTATACCGATAAATATACTGTTCTATGTTCAATAGTCTATGTTTTAAAAAAAAAAAATAATTAACAATGTAATGTATATAATGTATTATATATGTATAATGTATATGTATATATGTATAATGTATCAATATAATGTATTTTTATAAATAAGAGGGGTTTTGATCATTGACTAAAAGTACTTAAAGCTTTTTTCTTAAGACTCCTACTGTTTTTACTAAACGAATTGGTGGTGATAAGTTGTTCCAGCAGCGGGTGCTGCGTATCTAAACGACCCCCGAAATCTTATGGTCCTATGCTTAGGAGTTACAAAAACTTTAGTACATTTTCTACTAGTATATCTTGATAGCTGACTGTACCATACTAATTTGTCGTATAAGTAGAGTGGAGTATTATTTGCTATTATTCCAAATAAAAGTGTAGGTAGATGTATTTTTGTTGCGATAACATTTTCAGTAAACTTGCATTGTTAATAAATGGTGTGACATGCATTCGAGGTGGTATGTAAAAGCAGAACCTTGCACATGCGTTCTGTACACGCAGTAAAAGTCTTTGAGTTTTACTTAGGAGACATGGACCAAATAATACATCGCAGTAATTTAATTTGGACAAAACAAGAGATTCGCAAAGCCTAACCCTTAAATGCTCCGAAAGGAAAGGTCTGATTTTGTAAAGAATTTTTAGCCTAAAGAAACAATTACGTACGCTTTCCGTTACATGCTCTTCAAATCGCAAGTTATTATCTAGAACAAGCCCAAGGAAAAGCCCTTCTCACATTCTGGAGAACTGATCTTGCTTTTGTACCGTCACTCCTAGTAATTTCTACACATTGCTGCCTTCTAGTGAGATAACTATTAAACCATCGATAACTATTAAGCATCAAACCCATAATAAGCCAACTTGGATAGAAGTAGTGCTTGATTAATAGAATCAAATGCTCGTGAAAAAGGACTAAGATTGTGCACATTCCTTTATCCTGAACAGCAATCAGATTGTCAACCACATCAAGCAAGGCTGTGGAGGTACTTTGACCTTTTCTGAAACCAGATTGCGTTTTGGGCATAATAGCATTAGATTCCAGAAAGTCTGTCATCTGTCTACATACTACTTTCTCTAATACTTTAAAAATGCAAGGTAGTACACTGATAGGTCGTAGATCTTGAATAGAAATTGGATTTGGTTTCTTGGGTAGTGGCTTGAAAATTGCTACTTTCCAGATATCAGGAAAAACCGAAGTCCGAATTGACTCATTAATAATATATGTGATTGCTTTTAAAGATTAAAGCAGAGTCATTAAAATCATTTGATGTGAGATATTGTCTATACCTACAGCATTAGACTTAAGTTCTTTCATAATAACTAAGATCAAATTTTCAGTGACTGAGGATAATGAAAATATGTTAGAAGTAAATCTATGGAATGCAAAATATGTATGACTAGATAAGTTTACGAAGCCCTGAGAAATCTGGGATGTTCAAAAAATGTGTGTTTAGTAATTTAGGGTCATTAAATTGGTAAGGAAGCTCTTCTGTTTTATTTATGAAAGGTATAACGGTATTTTTAAAATTTTTCCACAGCATTTTGGAGTTACTAATATTTTTGTTATTGTGCTGTTCAAAGTATACTTTTATTATGTCATCATAGCTTGGCTTACAATACTTTTCATATTTTTGAAACAACTTTTAAATGAATCACTTTTCGTTAATTTATATTTCGCATAATAATTATCGCATATTTTTATCATTTTACGTATAGAATCCGTGATCCAAGGGTGGGTGGTGTCTTAAAGCGTGAAGTTTTAAGCGGAGCATGTAAATCAAATAGGAAATCTAACGTTAACGTTTGTGGAGCTAGAAAAATATGACCAATTTATAGTCTCTAAATCTTTCGAAAAAGTTATATTCATATGTTTTTCATTTGTCTGTATGGTATATAGCGCGGTACGAGTTTTTATGTTAAATTCAGCTATGACAAGAGCATGGATTCCCAAATCAGGCGAATGTTTGACCGAAATAGTTCGTACTTGAGTATATGTGCAAATTATGTCTATCAGCGATTCACTGTGGCTAGTAAAATGTGTTGAAATGTGTCTCTTTTTAATTTTTCTGCACCAAAATTGGGAAATTTTATGACTAATTAATTATGAAATATATTGCTGTGCCTTCTTCACAATTCGAGTTGTTTTTGAATTTTCTACGATTTCGATAGTTTCTGCATTATTTTAAGATAAATACCATGTTGAGAAATTTTAATTACTACGTTGTTGAGCCAGGCAGAGCCTGAACTACGCTTATGTAAAAATATTTTTGCATAGCTCCGATGTATAAAAATTCCCAAGAATATTAAATAATTTAACATGAACCACTTCAAGCGAAGACACACTACGTATATTTCTTAATATAAAAACTTTATTAAGATTTAATGATACTTTTGACTACCCGATTGGATAGTTCGTAGTGACCCTGTCTTTGAGGTTACGAGTTTGAATCTTAGCGAGATTCGAACGGTGCAGAGCGTTGTTATATGGGAACAGTAAATTCCGAAAAGAGTTTGACTATAATTTATTAAACTGATACTTATTCATGTTTAGCCTTCTACAATAATGTCCATAATGCCGTCGGAATGATTGATGAGGCTAACTTTAAGGGTACTATATGATAAATTACTGAGAAGTTCTAAAGATGACAATGCATTTAGGTGCGTAGAATCACAAGAGGTTTAATATTTTGTATTAAAACTAAAATTGAATTTATCTTTTCTTCCATTTTCTAAAATTACTAAACAACAAAATCGAGACCGGGATAGGGTCCATATGGTACATTTTCCCAAATGAGGTTTAGTGAAATTTTTGTCATTGTATTGATGGGAAAAATTAGGGTTTTTAACATTATTCCGTTGCTATATAAACGCAAAGACTATCTTCATTTTATATTGAATACTCACGATTGTTGTCTCTTAGTGGAATTTCATATTTCAACTAATTAAAATTCATTTTGTTAATTCCACTATTTATTTATTTCTATTAAAATACCTGACCGGTTTCGCCGGTTCAAATCATAGGTTTCTTATTACATTTTTCTAACAATAAGAAACTTTTGATAATACCATAAAGGCAAAACCGGTCAGGAATTTGAAAAGAAATAAGTAAACAGTGGAATGAGTAAAAGTGAATTTTATAACATATTAAAATTCACTTTTACTCATTCTCTCTTCTTCGTTTTTTTGTTTATGTACATGTAGTAGTTACTCTAAGGAAAATCACTAGATAAATATACACACAAACTTAGATACCATGTATGAAGTTTAAACTAATTATTCTAGTCCACTCTAACATCCAAATTATGCAATAACGCTGTAGTTGATATATTACTCAAAATTTAACTTTGTGCATTGTATTGTGTGCCCAATACAGATCGGACGTTATAACCCACAAAGTGCGATTATTGCTTATAACGTAAGACTAAACCATATTACCATAATTACATGTATTATGCCTTTGATTTCATCTAGAAAATTAAAATTTAATTGCACTAATTTAACTACACAAAGTTACTTTGCTTTCAGCTTCTAAGGCATAAGCATATATATGCCTCTATGGACGCTTTTAATTTTCTACGATTTCTATAGTCTCTGCATTATTTTAAGATAAATACCATGTTGAGAAATTTTAATTACTACGTTGTTGAGCCAGGCAGAGCCTGAACTACGCTTATGTAAAAATATTTTTGCATAGCTCCGATGTATAAAAATTCCCAAGAATATTAAATAATTTAACATGAACCACTTCAAGCGAAGATAAACTACGTATATTTCTTAATATAAAAACTTTATTAAGATTTAATGATACTTTTGACTACCCGATTGGATAGTTCGTAGTGACCCTGTCTTTGAGGTTACGTGTTTGAATCCTTGCGGGATACGAACGGTGCAGAGCGTTGTTATATGGGAACAGTAAATTCCGAAAAGAGTTTGACTATAATTTATTATACTGATACTTATTCATGTTTAGCCTTCTACAATAATGTCCATAATGCCGTCGGAATGATTGATAAAGCTAACTTTAAGGGTACTATATGATAAATTACTGAGAAGTTCTAAAGATGACAATGCATTTAGGTGCGTAGAATCACAAGAGGTTTAATATTTTGTATTAAAACTAAAATTGAATTTATCTTTTCTTCCATTTTCTAAAATTACTAAACAACAAAATCGAGACCGGGATAGGGTCCATATGGTACATTTTCCCAAATGAGGTTTAGTGAAATTTTTGTCATTGTATTGATGGGAAAAATTAGGGTTTTTAACATTATTCCGTTGCTATATAAACGCAAAGACTATCTTCATTTTATATTGAATACTCACGATTGTTGTCTCTTAGTGGAATTTCATATTTCAACTAATTAAAATTCATTTTGTTAATTCCACTATTTATTTATTTCTATTAAAATACCTGACCGGTTTCGCCGGTTCAAATCATAGGTTTCTTATTACATTTTTCTAACAATAAGAAACTTTTGATAATACCATAAAGGCAAAACCGGTCAGGAATTTGAAAAGAAATAAGTAAACAGTGGAATGAGTAAAAGTGAATTTTATAACATATTAAAATTCACTTTTACTCATTCTCTCTTCTTCGTTTTTTTGTTTATGTACATGTAGTAGTTACTCTAAGGAAAATCACTAGATAAATATACACACAAACTTAGATACCATGTATGAAGTTTAAACTAATTATTCTAGTCCACTCTAACATCCAAATTATGCAATAACGCTGTAGTTGATATATTACTCAAAATTTAACTTTGTGCATTGTATTGTGTGCCCAATACAGATCGGACGTTATAACCCACAAAGTGCGATTATTGCTTATAACGTAAGACTAAACCATATTACCATAATTACATGTATTATGCCTTTGATTTCATCTAGAAAATTAAAATTTAATTGCACTAATTTAACTACACAAAGTTACTTTGCTTTCAGCTTCTAAGGCATAAGCATATATATGCCTCTATGGACGCTTTTAATTTTCTAGGTTGGTAACTATTTGGAGATACAGTGAGGTTATTATAACTTAAAAGATGAAAGTGATTTTTTTATTATTAATTCTTAACTATTATTCTTTCGTACTTTACTTATAGATGTTATGTCTGGGAAATATCCCGTATCATATAACATAATCATAGCTAATCAGTCATAATTGTTTTTAATTTCTTTGCAATAGTTATGGATTATAATTACATTGGATTTTGAAAACATATAGTGAACACCCAATACCTATATCCAGAATAAATCACACAACATCCAGCATTTCTTTTAATGGTTGATTTTCACTTTAGGGCATTGTTCTGGAATTTGACTGGGTTTGCCCATCACGTTTTTTTTTCTTTTATCAATATCGTCTTGAATCGTAAAAATTCAAATGCATTTTCTTTACGATTCTTTCTGTGTCGGTGACTCAGCAGGGTGCACAATAAAACATTTTTAGTGTCATTTTCTCACAGCAACTATCTGCTTTAAATCAGAGAGCAAAAAGTTAAACGAAGTCTGAAATGTTTACAAGATTATAAATATTTTGAATGGAATTGGCAGACTTTCAAGAAAACTCACAATTAGTGAAAAGTTAACAAGATATCTGAGACGATGATGCAAATTTAACTTCACAACGAAGTTTTTAAATTTGTGCAAATGTAAAGGCTTAAGACATCGTGGAAATAGTGGTCTAGTGAATAAATTTTACTGCTATGCTACCAGTTTTATTCTTATAAATTGTAAAAATTTTACGTATTTCATAAAATTATTTTTATTTCAAACTTCACACGAAAACATTAAAATAAGATATCTAAAGCAACAATTTTCTTTCAATATCTTCTTTGTTTGAATTGGATTGAAATCGGGTAATGAGAAACAAAATACCTTATGATATATGTAGTAACTTTGTTCTAATTTATTTGATAGGTATACGCTTAAAGCCCGTACACTTCTGTACTGATTTTGTTTTGGGCAGTGGCGTCAATTTTACTTTATTTCCAAAACCACTATTCTTATTTATCGAAGGTAGTAAAAATCCGCCAACCAATAAATTAAATTAAAATTTAATTGCACTAATTTAACTACACAAAGTTACTTTGCTTTCAGCTTCTAAGGCATAAGCATATATATGCCTCTATGGACGCTTTTAATTTTCTAGGTTGGTAACTATTTGGAGATACAGTGAGGTTATTATAACTTAAAAGATGAAAGTGATTTTTTTATTATTAATTCTTAACTATTATTCTTTCGTACTTTACTTATAGATGTTATGTCTGGGAAATATCCCGTATCATATAACATAATCATAGCTAATCAGTCATAATTGTTTTTAATTTCTTTGCAATAGTTATGGATTATAATTACATTGGATTTTGAAAACATATAGTGAACACCCAATACCTATATCCAGAATAAATCACACAACATCCAGCATTTCTTTTAATGGTTGATTTTCACTTTAGGGCATTGTTCTGGAATTTGACTGGGTTTGCCCATCACGTTTTTTTTCTTTTATCAATATCGTCTTGAATCGTAAAAATTCAAATGCATTTTCTTTACGATTCTTTCTGTGTCGGTGACTCAGCAGGGTGCACAATAAAACATTTTTAGTGTCATTTTCTCACAGCAACTATCTGCTTTAAATCAGAGAGCAAAAAGTTAAACGAAGTCTGAAATGTTTACAAGATTATAAATATTTTGAATGGAATTGGCAGACTTTCAAGAAAACTCACAATTAGTGAAAAGTTAACAAGATATCTGAGACGATGATGCAAATTTAACTTCACAACGAAGTTTTTAAATTTGTGCAAATGTAAAGGCTTAAGACATCGTGGAAATAGTGGTCTAGTGAATAAATTTTACTGCTATGCTACCAGTTTTATTCTTATAAATTGTAAAAATTTTACGTATTTCATAAAATTATTTTTATTTCAAACTTCACACGAAAACATTAAAATAAGATATCTAAAGCAACAATTTTCTTTCAATATCTTCTTTGTTTGAATTGGATTGAAATCGGGTAATGAGAAACAAAATACCTTATGATATATGTAGTAACTTTGTTCTAATTTATTTGATAGGTATACGCTTAAAGCCCGTACACTTCTGTACTGATTTTGTTTTGGGCAGTGGCGTCAATTTTACTTTATTTCCAAAACCACTATTCTTATTTATCGAAGGTAGTAAAAAATCCGCCAACCAATAACTTAAATTAAAATTTTATTAATGAGGAAAAAAGCTTTCAGTTATTTTCCTCATTAATGAAATTTTACAAATTCAAATCCTTTATTTGCTCCAAATAGGTCACTTATTGTAAAATGTTAATGTGAAAAAACCCATATATAATATTATATTTTTTCTGGTCAAACTGACAAAACTCTGTTATATATAAACATAATTTGAGCGACCTCACCATTATTGAGCAGACACGTGTTGCCGGGTTTAATGAGTCAATTAAAAGTTTGTTCATTTGTAAAACGAGCGGTTTAACTTGTAATAAAAACAGCGCTATGTAATCTGTTATTTTTTTTAGTAAACCGCAACCCTTAACTTACACGGCTGGGTCACTACCAACCAGTACTACTACAACCAACAACAATCGGGTTATAATATTATTGTTATCATTAATAAAAATTAAATGCATAATTAAAAAAAATATTCTTATATCATTTAATGTTTCAGTATTTGGAATGATATATAAACCTTCTCCACGCAAGTTTAACTCATACTTCACCGCTTTTTGACAAATACCTTTCATCTTTTATTAGATATTTAATAACAAATACCCATCATACATTCGATTATTTATTTCTATCAGCTTTCGGCCTGAAAAAATACTAAAAACTAACATGTAATATTCATGTATCAGATATTTTCTATGATCTGTAAACATAAAAAGATCAGGTGAATTATAATCATTTATGTTTTACCTTATTATTGTAGCATATGCTATGTTTGAATTATTATAACTATGATGGTCATCTTCCATCAGTATGTCGATTTCCTTGCATAAGTGGCGTACACCGGTTTTCATAGTGTAGCCAGATCCGAGGGGACCTTAGAGTTCGATTTTAGGACCGTTTAATGTACAAAACTACTTTTCTCCAAAAAGTCTTGATGTTTGTGGTTTCTCCTTCATTTGGTTCTTTGTTGTTTCTGATTCCATAACACAAGCGCTTTAGCTGCTTACTTTGGGATTAGAGATATTTATGTGATGTTGCCCGTAACCATTTGGTATGTGGTCATAAAAAACAGGTTGAAATATTATTAAGTACATTTCAGAAATTAAAATAAACTGGTGCTGATATGAAAACATCTTTGTCTTCACATTAGAGGCCCTCTAGTGCCGGACTACTCAGGAAACATAGCCACGCCCTACATCGCGCTATCGAAATTCTCACGATTGCATGCATATACACGAGTTCCGATTAGATACTGAGGGAGGAGAGGTCCACCTCTGGTCACGCACACGCAACCTGGCAATAGCTACACTTTTCCATGAATTCCACTGGTAAAAATAAAAAAAAAGTTATGTTTATTTCGTACTCGATAGACATGAAACCATCAGAAAAAGGTGATGATGGCTTAAACGATAAATCTTTACGCAATTCCCAACACAGGGATAGACAGAGGTCTAGTCTAGACAAATAAGTCCCTTTGACCCACCTTTCACCTAAGATATTTTAGGGTCATCGTGACAAGTGGTGAGCCCGTCGCCGTTTTTATGTCCAAGCTAACGATATGATTCGTACATAACTTTTTGAAATACCCGGTGGTACGAGCCTGCCTCCTGGGGATCGAACTCGTTTTTCTTGACTCGAAATTCCGACCACCTAACCACTCGACTATCGTGAGTTTCTAATTATTAATTTTTTAATCAATAAAAATCACACAAACTTACGGTGTTTAATTTGGAAGTAAAGTAAACGATACTCAGCATATGTAACTACCTTTTTAAATCAGTATATGCCAAAGGGCATCATCTCGAACACATGTAAACTATGTGACCTATAGTGGGCAAGGTCGACAGGCTACTGATAACGACGGGAAGAAAGGGTTGACAGTACCTTACTCCATTAAAGGGTTAGGACCTTTGTATGTAATTACTTTTCTCACTAAAAATAACAGTAATATACAAGGAATGGTCTCAATATTAAGTCAAGTAAAGTTCCAATACAGTAATTCGATAGCAAGATGCTACGAAATATGAAACATCAATATAAACGAGGCACTGTTACGTACCTCGAATCACAAAGTGTCTTATCAGGCTATAAATAAGCTTGAGAATAGAAAACATACGGGAGTAATTCTAGATTTGAATCGTGAAAAAGTAATAGAAAAAGAATAATCGTTTAAAATCGCAGCAATTTTTAGGCCACTGAGAGTTAACGCTTTTTTGTTTCATTTTATTAGTGCTATTTTATTGTACGATAATTTACGCGATTCATTAGAAAATTATTACACAATTTCATTAGCAGGAATAAGTATTATTTATTAAAGTATTAAGTATTATTACAATATTGTATTATAAATAAATATTTACAAATATAATACTGTAATATAATTTAATATTATATATTTGTTCATTCGATGCGGTCTTATTCCACATAAGAGACTGAATGTTTTCTAAAATTGAAAATATATTTTCATCCATACAGGTGTATCCGTGACCGCGTTGTAAAGGCGTGTTCATATGTTGCCTATTCTTTTCAAATACGTGAGTGAAATAAAGCTGTTAGAGATTTCATCTTAGAATCCCACGCAGTTTTTTTGGTTTCGTATGACATTAAAATTACAAAAATAAGACCTAAAAAAATTACGTATTGCGAATAGCTAAATGAAAGAATCTGAAAAATTTAATTAAAAAAAATCTATACATCACGAGATATCTCTGATCTTAGGGACTGCGACAACTTTAAACGTGATGATCAATCGGCGTGCCATCCTATACGAATATTGTAAATGTTCCAGCTAGAAAATAATAAAACGGAATATAAATTATAGATATTTTATTTTATTATTTGATTCAAAAGACCTGAGTTCGATCCCCGGAAGGCTAGCTCGTATTAGTATTTTCAAACAGAGTACGAATTATATCATTGGCTTGGATATTAAGACGGCGACGGCCTCATCTCCTGATTGTCCCAAAACATTGAGAAAAATAAAGACATGAAAATTAGTTGTCTTGGCGTGAGGTATCGGCATATGAACGAAAATCTTTATATATCACCACTTGTATTCCCGTGGGTGTGGGAAAAGGCGACTGAAGATAAATCATTAAAAATGTCATCGGTAACTCACAGATGATGGATTAACCTCTCGTAAAATACTAAATCAAAGTTTAGCAACAGGTAGCAGCGTCCAAGGTAAAAGCAAATATCAAGTTCCCAATTCGCTTGTTAAATATTACGATAATGGCAGCCCCTCCCTTATGGTATGCCTATGCCCAGCTGTGGACTTTTTAAGATTGTCATGTTACATGTGTTTTGAATTTATATTTTGTATTCACATATATATTCGTTTTTCAAAACTTATGTACGATTTATATCGATAGCTTGGACATATAGACGATGGCAGGCTCATAACCAGTCAAGTTGTCCTAAAAAAAAATATCACCGGTGAAAGGTGGGTCGAAACGACTTAACTGTTGACAGACAGGCAGAGGTCTAGACCTCCGACTACCGCATTATTTGGAATGGCGTGATGATATTTATAATTGTATTGTATGTTAATAATAATAATTATACGCAAATAATATTACGAGGAAGTTTGGTGCACTGAAACAACATTTTAGATGTTCTGTCGCTTTCCACTTTCAGAAACCTTTGAAGGCCCTCTGTCCACCAATGCGCTTTTACATGCCATCACTTGATTTTTTATTTAACTGGGCAACGAAATGTTTTACGTATTTATAACAATATAAGCGTCTTAAAATGTATTAACAATATTTATCTAGACTAATTTACAATGAATCATTATGAGTCGGTTAGATTATCGGAGATATTGTAATTAACTCTGATGATAGTTTTGAAAATACGAGTAGAGAAAAGACATAAACGTGACCTAAATGTAAAGCAGCCTCGTTAAGAGAACAATGCCCGTATTGTTTAAGCTTACTTTCCAATTATTGGTTTCAATCACGAGGAGTAAACATGCTGTTACTGCTATTACTCACTGCACACACAGTCGTTCATTATATAACAATATATAATACTTTTGAACAGTGAAACTGCCTTTTGGCCAGTATCCTAATTATGGAACAACGTGACAAGTGGTGAGCCCGTCGCCGTCTTTATGTCCAAGTCAACGATATAAATCGTACATATGTTTTTGAGGACCCAGATCCAAAACGGGTTTAGAAATTTTTAAAAAGTATTGGAGTTGGTAAACAACGTGAAAACTCATTTCCTAGTGATCTAAGTGTTGATATACTTAATCAACATTTCTCTCTTAGTTCTTACAGTGTTAACACTAATAAATTTAATACGTTAAATCATATTTCTTCGTTGCCAACTCCTAATTTTCCTATGTTTGTTTTTCGTCCGTTCGCTGATTGTGACGTTGAAAAGAACATTACGGCTATAACTTCTGATGCTATTGGTACTGATAATATTAGCAAAAACATGATTCTCCCTCTTTTAGATCTATTAACTCCTATTATTACAAAAATTTTTAATAACTCTATAAATACTGGTACCTTTCCAACAATATGGAAAGACGCTCAAGTTACCCCGTTACCCAAAACATCCAATCCTAAAACTTGTGCCGATTATCGCCCCATATCCATACTGCCTTTCCTTTCAAAAGTTTTAGAGCGTTTTGTCCAGCAGCAAATAAGTAAATTTCTGAACGCTAATAACCTATTAAATTCATATCAATCTGGCTTTCGTCCCGGCTACAGTACGGTTACAGCATTGTTGAAAATCACAGATGATATTCGAGCTGGTATGAAAAATCGGCAAGTTACAATTCTCACGCTCCTTGATTTCAGTAATGCGTTCCATACCGTCGACTTAGACATACTTCTGGCTGTTATACTATTAACAACCAACAGCGACTGACTGGTTTCGTAGTTACTTATTCGATCGTCGACAGCGCACTCGTATAGAATAGAGATACTCTTCTTGGTGTTCTATCGAGGCCGGTGTACCACAAGGTGGCGTGTTGTCTCCTCTCCTTTTCACAATTTTCATTCGATCCATTACCTCTCAAATAACTTCTCTCTACCACTTGTATGCAGACGATCTCCAAATTTATTCACAAACCAGAGTTGAAAACCTCGGGGTTCTCATAGACAGCAAACTGTCATGGGTACCACAAATAGAATATGTGAGCAGAAAGATGTTTGCAGCTTGTAGGAGCCTTAAAAGGCTTCAAAATTTTCTACCTTTTTCTACCAAAATTGCGTTAGCAAAATCTGTCCTGATGCCGATTCTAGACTACGCTGACATTTGTTACAGCGATATAACTACGGAGCAATTAAATAAGCTTGAGCGTGTCCAGAACCTTTCCATTCGATTCATATTTGGTTTACGCAAATATTACCATATCTCTGATTTTCGAAAGCAACTCAAGTGGCTCCCAATCCGTTTTCGCCGGAATGCTCATATTCTCTTTCTTCTTTACCGTGTACTGTTTGACCCAAAAACTCCCACTTACCTGAAAGATCAATTTCATTATAGACATGTGTACCATGAGCGAAAATTGCGTTCTCCTTATTGTTATTAAAATGAAGTAAGATTAGTAGGCATTTTTAAAGCCAAGCAGGCTTTAAAAATGCCTACTAATCTTACCTCATTTTACGGCAAGTCTTTTACTGTCTCAGCAATACAACTTTGGAATGATTTACCACTCAATATTCAAAAGGCACAATCCCTTAAAAATTTTAAAAGTCTACTTAACGACTATTTTTTGGCACTCTCAAGTTAATAAATTATTGTTTTCGTATATATATATATATATATATATATATATATATATATATATATATATATATATATATATATATATATATATATATATATATATATATATATATATATATATATGTATATATATATATATATATATATATATATATATATATATATATATATATATATATATATATATATATATATATAATACAATTTCGGAAACCTTAAAACTAGAAACGGTGGTCATATCGCTTTAAGCGATTTCTGCCCTGACAAACCGGGTATTAAAGGAATATTAGCTCTATTAAATAGGATACGTGCAATTTTAATACACCAAATATATATATATATATATATATATATATATATATATATATATATATATATATATATATATATATATATATATATATATATATATATATATATATATATATATATATATATATATATATATATATATATATATATATATATATATATATATATATATATATATATATATATATATATATATATATATATATATATATATATATATATTTGGTGTATTAAAATTGCACGTATCCTATTTAATAGAGCTAATATTCCTTTAATACCCGGTTTGTCAGGCAGAAATCGCTTAAAGCGATATGACCACCGTTTCTAGTTTTAAGGTTTCCGAAATTGTATTAATTAATTCTATAAGACATATATGTACAATAACGAATTATCTGTCTATTTATTTTTACTTCCTGACGTTTCGGATGCTTTACAGTACCCGTGGTCACGGGGGACTGAACTGTTCATAGTCTCACTGTCGTTGATACCATGGGCTACCGTCGACATATATTTAACAATTTTGGACTTGTTTTACGCTGAACGTGCTGACTGTATCTTGAGGTCTTGTCGTCTTACTTGGTCTTGGACTTAATTTACACTTTTCATATAATAAAATAAATAAAAAAATAATTTTTATAAGAAGAAAATACAGTTTTCTCGATTTATATATACCTTCACGCGATTTCCCATACAGGAGTAGTCAGAGGCTAGACGAGGTTAATCCTTTTGACTGAATTTTTCAACTTTTTACCGAATACTGTACTTTTATACCAAAAATACCGTACTTCTGAGTTCATGTTTCATTCATATACTCGTACCTTTCCATATAATAGATTATCTGATTTCATTATTCATGTTAAAGTAAGCACTCTAACATATATATTTTTTTGTGCAATGGCAAATGAGGAAAAAATACACTGGTGCCTACTTATTATTTTCGTGTTCTTTTTACAACTGGAAATAAGGGAAAATATACAATTTTGCTGAACAGCGACGATTATGTACTGTCTTGTTTTCATCTCTTTAGTGTTAACGCCTGAAAAATATTTGAGGAGACTGCCTTTTATTTGAGACAAACAGAGAGAAATGTAGTATAAATCTTCGCTTTACTGCTAAATGAATTCTTTCTGATGTCTGCATTATTTTCTTCGTAGGACTATTGGCTATATACCAAATTATAGTTAACAAAAATTCGGTCAAGAAGTTTGTACTGTGTATTTAACGAAATCCGGGTTAACTCTTACTAAGATGATGCTGTGGGTGTGGTGGGATTAGAAGGGTATTATTAATTATAAGCTGTTATCACCTGGCAGGACCATCGATTCTGAACTCTTCGCGAACAACTGACGAGATTAAAGCAAGAAGTTGAGAGAAATCGAAATTAATCGACAGAAGGGGAGTGGTTTTTCATCATGATAACGCTAGACCTCACACATCTTTAGCCACTCAGCAAAAATTAAGAGGCTATTTATATAGCCGGACGGTCTCTTCAGAATTCTTTACGTAGTGTCAGATTAACATCACTAGAGGACTGGCAAAACCAATCGTTGCGTTATTTTGATCATAAGCCTCAAAATTTCTATAGCAATGGGATCATGTCCCTACCTACACACTTTAAAACTACATACTTTAGTTAAAAGTAAATAAACTATATTAATAAATGTTGAGAATTTTCTTTATTAAATGCGAAGAAACTTTTTCTCCAACATATTGTAATTAATGGATGCACACTGCGTTAAATCATCACAAAAGAATACAATTCGTTGTATTTGTTTTGTATTAATGTGCAAAGTACAAACAAATCAATAAAAACCATGCATTATTATATTTTTTTTTATATTTTATTTATTTCCATCATGACATTTTTTTTCCATCACATAAATGCAAAGCATGGTGGAAAGCATGCATCACATGTGTGGTGTGTGTGTGTGTGTGTGTGTGTGTGTGTGTGTGTGTGTGTGTGTGTGTGTGTGCGTGCGTGCGTGTGTGTGTGTGTGTGTGTGAGGTGTGTGTGTGTGTGTGTGTGTGTGTGTGTGTGTGTGTGTGTGTGTGTGTGTGTGTGTGTGTGTGAGTGTGTGTGTGTGTGTGTGTGTGTGTGTGTGTGTGTGTGGAGTGTGTGTGTGTGTGTGTGAGGTGTGTGTGTGTGAGGTGTGTGTGTGTGTGTGTGTGTGTGTGTGTGTGTGTGTGTGTGTGTGTGTGTGTGTGTGTGTGTGTGTGTGTGTGCGCGTGATAATCACTCAGTTTCTTCATAATTTATCTTCTTTAGCCATTCACTTACCGAAATTTTACAATTGTGATACGCCATTGAGAATATATTTATTTTTCGCATTTCATTTATAGCATTATATATATAGGCTGATCTTATTGAATATTGAATACTTGCAAAAAGAGTTTTTGATTTGGTTACTAGCGCAACAACATATCGTCTTCTACTCCTTTTGCAATAATAGTCCGGTTTTACTAGAATGCTCTTATGTTTTCTTAATATTGTATGAAGAATATATAATTTTCTGATTGATAATAATTGACATGTTTTATAGAGACTATCAGTACAGCACCTTTGTGTCTTGAAATACATAACTTTTAGTAATGCCCTTTGAGCCCTTTCTACTACAAGGAATCGTGTTTTGAGTGCTCCTCCCCAAATAGGAATGCAGTATGTAATTACCGATTGTACAAGGGCGACATATATTTTATTTAAAAGATTTGTTTTACAAATTGTAACTGACATATTATTTGGAACTACCTGTCTCAGATTTTTAAACATCCAAATAAATTTTCTAACTCTTACGGCCATATTTTCTACTTGAGGATACCATGACAAATTTTGATCAATGATTATACCAAGATGTTTTGTTTCGGCAACTTTGCTTATAGTAGCGCAACTACAATGGGCATTGTTTATTAAATTACATGTGTGTATTCTTATATAAAAATCTTTATCTGGTTGTGAATTATTTTGTATACTGTAACAAATGTATTTAGTTTTAGATGTGTTTAATGTTAAAAGATTATTCTCTAGCCATTTAGCAATATCTGTCATACCTTCTTCAACATTTCGCTTTAATATTTCCCAAGTTGGTGCAGAGAAGACCAGAGCGGTATCATCGGCGTAGGACAGAATCTGAGCATTGTTGATGTTCATGTTGCAGAGGTCATTTATATATATTAAAAATAATGTAGGTCCTAGGACACTGCCTTGGGGAATGCCGCACGTTACGCTAACCTTCTCACTGATATCTTTTTCTAATTTAGTTTTTTGGGTTCTGTTGGTAAGATAGTCTTTGAAAATTGAAAGCTGATTATCTCGTATTCCGATATTTTCTAATTTACGTTTCAGTATAGGTAGCGAGACGGTATCGAATGCTTTTTAAATCTAGGAAGACAGACAAACATTTTTTTATTATCTAGATTATTTATAATTAAAGAGCTCAAGGATTGTATAGCATCTTCTGTTGAAATTCCTTGTCTGAAGCCAAATTGAGACGAGGATATTATTTTAAAAGTGTCAAGGTATTTTAGCAATCTGACATTAAGTAACTTTTCTAATATTTTCGATAAAACTGGTAAAATTGATAAAGGCCTGTAATTGGTTATATCGTTCTTGTTCCCGCCCTTGTACACCGGTGTAATTATGGACTTTTTTAATAAGTTTGGAAATATGCCTGTTTTGAAGCAAAGATTAGCTAAATGCGTAATAATAGGTGTAACTTCTTGTATCGCAAATTTAAGGTATCTCGTTGGAATATTATCCCATCCTGGGGAACTGTCAGATTTTAAATTTGAGATTATAGAATACACTTCGTCATTATCTGTATCTAATAGAATGAAAGATTGTGAGACTGTTGGAAGGTTTTTAATGTAATTGTTTTGATCATCAGGCAAAATATTATTTTGGATATTTTCTGCGAGCACCTTGCCAACTTCAGAAAAGTAGGTATTAATGTAATTTGCAGATTCTGCTGTGGATGATTTTATAGTTTTAAGTTCTGTGTTAATATCATTTGTTTTATTTGTATAAGTGATGTTTTTAATGTGTTTCCAAAGTAGTTTATTATTTTTTGTAGAATGTCTAAGCAAATTCTTATGATAATTACGTTTAAGTTTTTTTATGACATTATTGCAATAGTTTCTATATCTATAGTATGTAACTTTTTTTACGTCATTATAGGGGTCGTTATGAACCTGTTTTTGGAGCCTATTACGATTTTTAATACATCTCTAGATACCGACTGTAATCCAGGGTTTTATTATTCTTTTACTTTTAGGTATATTTATGGTAATTGTATTTTCTTGGATTGATTGAATGAGTCGTTTAATGAGAATGTCTGTGACTATATTGGCGTCATTACAAAAGAGTAAAGAAGCTAAATTATTTTCCTGCAATTTCTTTAGAGCGTTTTCAAAATTAATAGTAGTTGTGGTTTTAGATATGGAATGCCTATTTTTTGCTTTAGACAAAGATAAAAATGTGGTAAAGTGATCAGTTACACTTGTATGTAAAACAGCATTTACGCGCAGTGTTTTTTTTTATTTATTCTGAACATAAAATGATCGAGACAATTTTTTTCTTGTGGGTAGAGTATGCCCGGGAAGAATACCGTAAGCGGAGAGACTATCTAGATAATATAATACTCATGTGCTGATTCTGTTTGTTTAGAAATAATATTAACATTAATGTCTCCAGCAATAATAATATTTTTTTGAGATGTTATAGAATTCAAATGGTTACCCAATGAATTCATAAAGTTTTCTATATTAATATTCGACGGAGAGCGGTATATGCACAGAAAAATATTATTTAACACATCTATTTGTAAGCAAGTAGTTTCAACTAATTTTATCTCTATAACATTTGGTTTTAGTGTATCCCTAATATACACAGCAACGCCGTCATTTTGGTTTTGATGATAGATAGTTTTATAAGAAGTATAGTTTTTTAATATAGGTATTGGTTTATGAGGATTCAGTCTGCATTCTGTTAATATGATGATATCCGTAGTAAATGTGAGACTAGCCAAGTTTATCATTAAATCGTCAAAATTGCTGTAAATAATTCTAATATTTTGTGAAACAACTGTTAAATCGGATTTATTTATGGTGCAATTGTTTTTAAATCCGAGATTTCACACTGAATAGAAGTAGTCACATTTATATTATCTATATCTTGTAGCGTTTGTAAAAAATCACCCATTCAATAAAATAAAATAAAAATTTAATGTTAAGTGATAATACATGTTATTTGGAAAATATGAATAGCAACTGTTAGAAAAACTGAAAACTAGAAGTAATGTGTCGTTGAATATTGATAAGTGAGTATAAATAATAATTTTCAATTTTATGATATTTAGTATAACTTTATGCGTTGTAGAAACTAAAAGATTAATTTTTGTTTGTGTATGTATATGTAGTTTGTGTGTTCTTGTAAAAAATAGAGTTTTACAATTTAAGAGAGTATGACTAATGACATTTAAAAAAGAAATACTTATAGATATAAACTTATAGAAATCACTTAGATGCGATGTCAGGCGATATAGTCATTTGTCACCAGAAAGAGCATGAACTTGTGATTCACTTTTCACCTGTATGATTGGGGAATTTTCTTCTTTTCGAAGATATATTCTTCCGTAAGCAGTCCAGCAGTACTTGAATTTTTTGGTCTTTACAAGGTCACGGGCAAGAAAGTGTAGACGAGCAGCCTTTGTAGTGAGTTGTTCCGTAATGAAAACAGGGTTATCCTCTGATGATTTCAGTCCTAGGTGTTTGGCACATAATTTAGTCTTTTGTGTAACATTAAAAGCTTTACAGGACCTCATTAAATCGTTTTTTAAGAAGGTTGACGAAGTTTCAACCACAATAGGAGTATTTATAATAGTGTTTTCTTACTCCTAATTCTATAAATATCTCTAATATCGGTCCTTTTATATCGCATTTTATGGTATTTGAAAGAGTGAGAACCATGTTTATGAGGTCGTCTTTTGATTCATTGTGTAATTTGGGCACATTTTTATTTCAAAATTTGATTTTCTGCTATCTTGTTGTATATTTTCTAATTTATCTTCTAATAAAGTGATGTACTTTTGGTCCTCTTTCGCTCTATTTTCTAAGGTCTCTATTTGTTTCTTCAACTCTTCATTTTGTGCGGATAAGAAGGATATAGAATTTTCAATATTAACATTAGTTTGTTGAATACCCTTTAGAGTTTCAGCGTTTTTTTTAAATTCGTGTTCTTGCGCCTTCAGTAGAGTTGAAAACATACTCTGCATCTCCTCTCTGAGCTTCGATAGTTCACCAGTAAAGTCGTCACTTCGCTTACGCTTTATACGAGCATTTCTGTTATAATTTGGTGGCGTTACATTTAATTTGGATTGAGACTGAGCCCCGTAGCATGTTTCCGTATCGGAGACAGATTTGTCTAAGTTAATATTCATTATTATTAATAAAATCTCCACACGTTCAATCAATGTAATTCACGAATTGGTACTAGGGTAGCATAAAATACAGAGGCACAAGTGTTGGCGTCGATAGAAGTCGTATTATTTTTAGAACACATAAATTTGCAATAGCACTGCGCTTACCCTATGTATTGCCCGTAGTGAGAGAGTGATGCGCATAAACCAGCGGCGAGCAGGCGTTGCATTTGCGTCATCGCTTTCGTCTCATTGGAGATATTCGCACTTTGTCTCACACATATATTGTTCGCATACACTCTTTGGTATAATTGTTTTATGAGAACACCTCTTAAAATTTATGCACTACTATTATTTAACGTGATTTATTTACAGCCACATTTTAATTTATAATTTTTAATATGACAAAAAAAAAGGGTTTGAGCACGTCTACACTATAAAGCGGTCCGAGGGGAAGAGGAAAGAAGATTATTAAGTAAACCTAATTGAAAGTTTCAGGTAATGGCTTCTCTTAATAACCCGTATAAAGCCCGGTGTTTTAACAGAACAGAGAAAAGGCAAAGCCACGAGTTTAATTGAACTGACAATCAAATGGTGAACGGTTGTCGTTTCGCCAAAATAATCAATAAACGAAAAAGTAGGTAGTTAGGGCAAGAATCTAAAGTAAATACGTGTCCCTTACTCAAAGTAAAACATTTGAGATTTCAATTACAAATAATTACGAGCAGATGTATAGTTGAATTTACATTACTTTTTTCATGGCAATACTTACCAAATACTTCTTTCTAAACAATAAATGTAATGTATGTCGTTCACACCGGTCTTCATGGTGACACCAGCTCTGTAGGCTCAAGTTCGCTTCCCTGACGGGTCAATGTAGAAAAGCGCTTTTTTACTCATATTCTCGGATCTGGGTGTTTTAGTCTTTGTTATAAGACTTAACAAAATGTAATACTCTTGACAGTCCACATCAGGGCACTTGCGTCTTCCATGACGTAGGTTTTTCGATCACCAAGAACGACAAACTAATTGTAGTATGCAGTATCAGATATCTTGCAGCAAAGATGCTATTCCTATTGCTTATTTTATGTATTTTTTCGATGGTTTGAATATAAAGACGGCGACAGGCTAGCCACTTGTCCCAAAATTTCTTCCGTCGAAGGTGGGTCGAAACGACTTAATTTTCTAGACTTTTTGTACCCCAGTACGAGGTTAAGGAATGTATATCATTTATTTTATTATTCACAATTTATTATAATTTTTTTGCATAAATATAGATATTAATAAATAAATAAATATCTTCAGGCAATACCCAATACAGAGGTAGACAGAGCAGTCAAGATCAGAGAGTATTAAGTCCCTTCGACCAACCTTCCTTAGGAATTCTTCCCATCAAAGATATTTTCGGGACAACGTGACAGGTGCTGAGCCCTTCGTCGTCTTTATGTCCAAGCTAAAGGTATAATTCGTACTTAAGTCATTTTTAAAACCTCATTGGTACGAGCCTGCCACCTGGGAATCGAACCCGGGTCTCTCGACTCAAAATTCCGACCACCCAACCACTCGGCTATCGTGACTAAATATAGATACAATGGAAAATACTACCATATATTAAGGAATATTTTGTCGCTTATGTACGAGTACATCAAATACCAAACACAAAATATAAAACATAGTTGAAGTTACTGAGTCGCCAGTTAGTAACACATTTTTAGAAAGAAGTGTGTTTCTTTTTCCTCGTACACATTACCTACTTCACTTAAAAGCTTCCTCGAATATACTCTACTTGAAGAAGCTGATAGAAACTTTGACTTAAGCCGTTTTGATTATTGTGTAAATACATAGTGCAATCAAACCGTATAGTTTTTAGAGTTGTTACAACAGATGTTATCGATATTAATGATCGATATGTACAAAAATTATCCATATCATTTCTTTGATGAAGTTGTGAAAACAAATGTAATAATGTGAAAACAAAACATAATGTTAATATTATTAATAAAATAAAGTAATTTTTATTTTATTAATAATATTAACGTCTTTTTATAATCTCAATCGATCTTGATTTGCAATCCTTGTACCAAACCCAATGCATTGAAGACGCTGGTAACCGTTCTTAACTTGATATATATCTGGAAAGAAATCGAGATAGTTATTCCGCCATCTATCAGAGCTATTATAACATTTTGAATGCTTTTCACGTAGTCGCACGTTACGACAACTAAAGGAACAGTGAGGCCGCATTGTGTTTCCAACAATAAGGAATATTTGGCCAAACTCACTATGCTAAGGAGGAAGGTCGGTGAGAACCTGAAATATGGGAATAATTTTAGGAATGAAGCATCACTAATATTTGTAACTATGTTATGTGTGTATGACTTTTCCGCCAACATTCTGTTGGTGATCCTTTTGACAGAAGCCAGCAATGATTCTTTTCCTAAAATAACTTTCCTAAAGTAGCGTAAACAACGTACTAATTTATTTCGCCTTTTATTAACGTTAAATTATCTTTAACTTTAACCTATTTTAGAGCGAAGATACGTAATCTTGTAAGAGCATTACAATATGCAGGGTGAATTGCATTTTCTTCACTGACGTTCTCTTGAAATGTTTTATGCTAATGTTATTGAAGCCTGGGAACGGAAGATTAAAATCAACATTTTAATTTGTAATACATTGCGGCACCGCTTTCTCTGTAAGTTCATGTTGCAGTATAAATAGGTCACTGGCTGTAATTCAGATATTAATTTGAACGTTAATTTAAAAATTACACAACTACTCGACTAACTTGACTACTCAATACCTAGTAATTAGCTCAGAATTGTGAGATCCTGCCTCCGAAGCTCAGAATTTCGAGATAAAATATTTGTGTCATGAATATGAAAGTCTGTACTCGAGTTTCCATATATGAATTTATGTAACGGAGTGTTTGGGTGATGGAGATTCGAGTAAAGAGACAGGATGTTTTTTTTTTACTTTTTTTTATCCAGTAAAAATGTATATCTATTTAAGTAAGAGTATATTGTATTGTTGGTTTGGGCACTACAATTTCGATAGGCTAGGTCACGTTGTCTCAAAAATTGTTTTCAGTTAAAGGTGGGTTGAAAGCAGACAGAGCTTTGGATTTTTTTATTCGATTAACATGAAACGTAAATTAAAAATCCACCGGATGGCTTTAATTGGCCAGTTTTTGTAAAAATATTTATTGAAAAGCTAAGGTATTGATAATTCTAAAGATGGATGAATAGTTGTTAAAGTCTAGTCCTTTTACCTTGTCTAGTTATTATGTTGTTCTGTTATGCGTGAATAATTGGAAAACAAGTAATCTGATATATTGTACTTACACTTCAAATGTGCAGTGAGAGTATATCACACGATAATATGGAGTTACCTCTGATACGAAGTTTTATAAAAAAAACGGGGGTTTAAATTGGCTGAACATATCGCTATGATGAAATTTCTAGTTTCCACAGTAGCCATAGAAAAGCCTGAAATTATGATAGTAATTGCGAAAAAATATTAAATTTAATTAACATATTTACTTTAAAGTAAATAATTATTGTCCTTTCCAATATAATCAGTAAACAGAGTCGTTAAAATAAAAGACAAAAAAGTAGATCATATATTTTGAGCCTAATTCAACATTGCAATGTTATTAAAATTGTCTAAATTAAGAATATTGTTATAATTCTTCTTCTTTTTACAGCCTATAAAAGTCAACAGCTTTACATATGCCTTCCCCGAAGATTTACACTAAGAAAGGTCCCGATACACCTACTATCGCAAAAAATTAAAAAATAAAATCTTTAGTATGGGCACTCTACACAAGAAAACTTTCCGAGAGAAGATTTGTATTTGATAAATTCCTACTAAAATCCGTAGCGTGCATAGATTCGACTCTTCATGAATTCATCAACTTTTTCATCAACACTATACCCGATTTATATCTGACGTATCGCTTAGTTAATATATAACATTCTATAACTTAAAGTACCAAATGGTATATACGAAGTGATGATGCTTTTAAGATTCATGTTGCTATCTCGATTGTAGTACTATTTATTCGCTAGAATGCTAATGTCTAAAATAATTCTAATATTAATGTTTAATAATCCATAGTTAATAATTATCTCGAAACTTTTTATTCCCACAGAGTTACTTTAATTATTTGTTTCAACTGGTAAGGTCTACTGCACACCAAAGGCTTTTCTCGTAAGGAGTAATTACGATACCATAACTCACATTTTTGACGCTGCTGCTCGTCACCGATCCTATTATATCTTATTATATTATTGATAAAATAAAATATAAAAAAATATCTTCACGCCGTTTCTTATACAGGGATAGACATAGGTCTAGACAAATACATCCTTTGATTTATTATATTAATCAGAATTATTAATCAGAATTATTGCGCCACATTTCTATATATCATATTATATCTTCGGTGGAAGGTGGGTCGAAACGACTTAACTGTCTAGAGCTCTGTCTACCCCTGTATTGGGAATGACATGAAGATATTTTATTGGCTGTTTTTATTCATTAGAGAAGTAAAAAGTCCCTCATAAATTAAAAGGTTACGGAAAACATATTTGCGGTTCCATACGTATACAACTGGTTAAATAAAATTCAAGGCATTCAAGAATCGCATGCATTGACAAATGCACGGATAAAGTGAAATGGAATGGATTTTCTAACATGAGACGGTCAAAGTCAGTTACGTATGTTAACAAGCGCCATGAAAATGACGACGGCTTTCAAAATAAAGCAAGTATAAGTAATACTTATTGTCCATCTCCATACTGGTCATTATAACTTTAAAACGACTACTCATGTTAGTAAATGTCTATCGTTACGACAACTATATTTAACAATTGCTTTGTTTAGTAATATATTTTTAGGCATTAACGTAAAATAATCACTTTATAGCAGTAGTAAAAAAACTTTATGGCATTAACAAATTACTTTTTGGTAGGCAACTGCATAAATCAGGCGGCTCTACCGGACCTAGACTACGGCCTTGCCGAATGCCGTCATGATATAGAGACATTTTGTACTCCTGAGTTTTGTCCGCGGAGTGATATCTGCACCTCGTTTCCAATTACTTCTTTTTCTTTCTCAATGTCTGTCTTAAAAGTACGTAGTGTGCATGTGTCCATGGTATTGGGATGGATTGGATGGATGGAGATAAAATCGTTTGCTCATTTACCAATTCGCCCCAAAAAAAATTATGCCTTTTAGAATTTTTCTAAGTATTAATATTTTTTCCTTGTAAATAGTTAACTTTGTGTAATACTACAGATATGGTTTAAAAATCTTTTGCTTAGTATAAAAGTTATTAGTACTTGAATGTCCTTCTGATTACGCAAAAAGAGAAGAAAAAATATGCTTAAAATATAGCTGTTATCTAAAATATAAAAATTAATACTTGCACGTTTGATCACTAAGCGATACTGCGTCTTTAACCAGATTTATTTATGATTTGTAACATTTTACCATGTTTGTGGGCATTTGTGACAAGGTTTCTATCACAAATATCAATATTATTTATAAAAATCTGATTGCACATAAATTATACCGCGGTTGACACCGTAGTAAAGAGTTAGTATTACATAGAATTTAAGTTACAAGATTTTCCTCGTATTTTAAAAGAGTCGCTTCAGCTAATACTTAAAGAGATAAATGTAAGAGTTTTTACATTTCCTAACATTGGTTGAAGTAAGTATTTGTTTGATCCACTTTGTACGATTTGTATAATCCTAAATCCTAATAATAATAATTATATCCTAATATATTAAGTAAATATTTAAAATATCTTAACGCGATTCCCAATAAAGGGATAGACCGAGGTCTATATAATTAAGTCATTTCGATCCACCTTATACCGAAGATGCCTCTATGGACGCTTTTAATTTTCTAGGTTGGTAACTATTTGGAGATACAGTGAGGTTATTATAACTTAAAAGATGAAAGTGATTTTTTTTTTTTATTATTAATTCTTAACTATTATTCTTTCGTACTTTACTTATAGATGTTATGTCTGGGAAATATCCCGTATCATATAACATAATCATAGCTAATCAGTCATAATTGTTTTTAATTTCTTTGCAATAGTTATGGATTATAATTACATTGGATTTTGAAAACATATAGTGAACACCCAATACCTATATCCAGAATAAATCACACAACATCCAGCATTTCTTTTTAATGGTTGATTTTCACTTTAGGGCATTGTTCTGGAATTTGACTGGGTTTGCCCATCACGTTTTTTTTTTTTTCTTTTATCAATATCGTCTTGAATCGTAAAAAATTCAAATGCATTTTCTTTACGATTCTTTCTGTGTCGGTGACTCAGCAGGGTGCACAATAAAACATTTTTAGTGTCATTTCTCACAGCAACTATCTGCTTTAAATCAGAGAGCAAAAAAGTTAAACGAAGTCTGAAATGTTTACAAGATTATAAATATTTTGAATGGAATTGGCAGACTTTCAAGAAAACTCACAATTAGTGAAAAGTTAACAAGATATCTGAGACGATGATGCAAATTTAACTTCACAACGAAGTTTTTAAATTTGTGCAAATGTAAAGGCTTAAGACATCGTGGAAATAGTGGTCTAGTGAATAAATTTTACTGCTATGCTACCAGTTTTATTCTTATAAATTGTAAAAATTTTACGTATTTCATAAAATTATTTTTATTTCAAACTTCACACGAAAACATTAAAATAAGATATCTAAAGCAACAATTTTTTTTCCATATTTTCTTTGTTTGAATTGGATTGAAATCGGGTAATGAGAAACAAAATACCTTATGATATATATGTAGTAACTTTGTTCTAATTTATTTGATAGGTATACGCTTAAAGCCCCGTACACTTCTGTACTGATTTTGTTTTTTTTTTGGGCAGTGGCGTCAATTTTACTTTATTTCCAAAACCACTATTCTTATTTATCGAAGGTAGTAAAAAATCCGCCAACCAATAACTTAAATTAAAATTTTATTAATGAGGAAAAAAGCTTTCAGTTATTTTCCTCATTAATGAAATTTTACAAATTCAAATCCTTTATTTGCTCCAAATAGGTCACTTATTGTAAAAATGTTAATGTGAAAAAAACCCATATATAATATTATTTTTTTTCTGGTCAAACTGACAAAACTCTGTTATATATAAACATAATTTGAGCGACCTCACCATTATTGAGCAGACACGTGTTGCCGGGTTTAATGAGTCAATTAAAAGTTTGTTCATTTGTAAAACGAGCGGTTTAACTTGTAATAAAAACAGCGCTATGTAATCTGTTATTTTTTTTAGTAAACCGCAACCCTTAACTTACACGGCTGGGTCACTACCAACCAGTACTACTACAACCAACAACAATCGGGTTATAATATTATTGTTATCATTAATAAAAATTAAATGCATAATTAAAAAAAATATTCTTATATCATTTAATGTTTCAGTATTTGGAATGATATATAAACCTTCTCCACGCAAGTTTAACTCATACTTCACCGCTTTTTGACAAATACCTTTCATCTTTTATTAGATATTTAATAACAAATACCCATCATACATTCGATTATTTATTTCTATCAGCTTTCGGCCTGAAAAAATACTAAAAACTAACATGTAATATTCATGTATCAGATATTTTCTATGATCTGTAAACATAAAAAGATCAGGTGAATTATAATCATTTATGTTTTACCTTATTATTGTAGCATATGCTATGTTTGAATTATTATAACTATGATGGTCATCTTCCATCAGTATGTCGATTTCCTTGCATAAGTGGCGTACACCGGTTTTCATAGTGTAGCCAGATCCGAGGGGACCTTAGAGTTCGATTTTAGGACCGTTTAATGTACAAAACTACTTTTTCTCCAAAAAAGTCTTGATGTTTGTGGTTTCTCCTTCATTTGGTTCTTTGTTGTTTCTGATTCCATAACACAAGCGCTTTAGCTGCTTACTTTGGGATTAGAGATATTTATGTGATGTTGCCCGTAACCATTTGGTATGTGGTCATAAAAAACAGGTTGAAATATTATTAAGTACATTTCAGAAATTAAAAATAAACTGGTGCTGATATGAAAACATCTTTGTCTTCACATTAGAGGCCCTCTAGTGCCGGACTACTCAGGAAACATAGCCACGCCCTACATCGCGCTATCGAAATTCTCACGATTGCATGCATATACACGAGTTCCGATTAGATACTGAGGGAGGAGAGGTCCACCTCTGGTCACGCACACGCAACCTGGCAATAGCTACACTTTTCCATGAATTCCACTGGTAAAAATAAAAAAAAAGTTATGTTTATTTCGTACTCGATAGACATGAAACCATCAGAAAAAGGTGATGATGGCTTAAACGATAAATCTTTACGCAATTCCCAACACAGGGATAGACAGAGGTCTAGTCTAGACAAATAAGTCCTTTGACCCACCTTTCACCTAAGATATTTTAGGGTCATCGTGACAGGTGGTGAGCCCGTCGCCGTTTTTATGTCCAAGCTAACGATATGATTCGTACATAACTTTTTGAAATACCCGGTGGTACGAGCCTGCCTCCTGGGGATCGAACTCGTTTTTCTTGACTCGAAATTCCGACCACCTAACCACTCGACTATCGTGAGTTTCTAATTATTAATTTTTTAATCAATAAAAATCACACAAACTTACGGTGTTTAATTTGGAAGTAAAGTAAACGATACTCAGCATATGTAACTACCTTTTTAAATCAGTATATGCCAAAGGGCATCATCTCGAACACATGTAAACTATGTGACCTATAGTGGGCAAGGTCGACAGGCTACTGATAACGACGGGAAGAAAGGGTTGACAGTACCTTACTCCATTAAAGGGTTAGGACCTTTGTATGTAATTACTTTTCTCACTAAAAATAACAGTAATATACAAGGAATGGTCTCAATATTAAGTCAAGTAAAGTTCCAATACAGTAATTCGATAGCAAGATGCTACGAAATATGAAACATCAATATAAACGAGGCACTGTTACGTACCTCGAATCACAAAGTGTCTTATCAGGCTATAAATAAGCTTGAGAATAGAAAACATACAGGAGTAATTCTAGATTTGAATCGTGAAAAAGTAATAGAAAAGAATAATCGTTTAAAATCGCAGCAATTTTAGGCCACTGAGAGTTAACGCTTTTTGTTTCATTTTATTAGTGCTATTTTATTGTACGATAATTTACGCGATTCATTAGAAAATTATTACACAATTTCATTAGCAGGAATAAGTATTATTTATTAAAGTATTAAGTATTATTACAATATTGTATTATAAATAAATATTTACAAATATAATACTGTAATATAATTTAATATTATATATTTGTTCATTCGATGCGGTCTTATTCCACATAAGAGACTGAATGTTTTCTAAAATTGAAAATATATTTTCATCCATACAGGTGTATCCGTGACCGCGTTGTAAAGGCGTGTTCATATGTTGCCTATTCTTTTCAAATACGTGAGTGAAATAAAGCTGTTAGAGATTTCATCTTAGAATCCCACGCAGTTTTTTTGGTTTCGTATGACATTAAAATTACAAAAATAAGACCTAAAAAAATTACGTATTGCGAATAGCTAAATGAAAGAATCTGAAAAATTTAATTAAAAAAAATCTATACATCACGAGATATCTCTGATCTTAGGGACTGCGACAACTTTAAACGTGATGATCAATCGGCGTGCCATCCTATACGAATATTGTAAATGTTCCAGCTAGAAAATAATAAAACGGAATATAAATTATAGATATTTTATTTTATTATTTGATTCAAAAGACCCGAGTTCGATCCCCGGAAGGCTAGCTCGTATTAGTATTTTCAAACAGAGTACGAATTATATCATTGGCTTGGATATTAAGACGGCGACGGCCTCATCTCCTGATTGTCCCAAAAACATTGAGAAAAATAAAGACATGAAAATTAGTTGTCTTGGCGTGAGGTATCGGCATATGAACGAAAATCTTTATATATCACCACTTGTATTCCCGTGGGTGTGGGAAAAGGCGACTGAAGATAAATCATTAAAAATGTCATCGGTAACTCACAGATGATGGATTAACCTCTCGTAAAATACTAAATCAAAGTTTAGCAACAGGTAGCAGCGTCCAAGGTAAAAGCAAATATCAAGTTCCCAATTCGCTTGTTAAATATTACGATAATGGCAGCCCCTCCCTTATGGTATGCCTATGCCCAGCTGTGGACTTTTTAAGATTGTCATGTTACATGTGTTTTGAATTTATATTTTGTATTCACATATATATTCGTTTTTCAAAACTTATGTACGATTTATATCGATAGCTTGGACATATAGACGATGGCAGGCTCATAACCAGTCAAGTTGTCCTAAAAAAAAATATCACCGGTGAAAGGTGGGTCGAAACGACTTAACTGTTGACAGACAGGCAGAGGTCTAGACCTCCGACTACCGCATTATTTGGAATGGCGTGATGATATTTATAATTGTATTGTATGTTAATAATAATAATTATACGCAAATAATATTACGAGGAAGTTTGGTGCACTGAAACAACATTTTAGATGTTCTGTCGCTTTCCACTTTCAGAAACCTTTGAAGGCCCTCTGTCCACCAATGCGCTTTTACATGCCATCACTTGATTTTTTATTTAACTGGGCAACGAAATGTTTTACGTATTTATAACAATATAAGCGTCTTAAAATGTATTAACAATATTTATCTAGACTAATTTACAATGAATCATTATGAGTCGGTTAGATTATCGGAGATATTGTAATTAACTCTGATGATAGTTTTGAAAATACGAGTAGAGAAAAGACATAAACGTGACCTAAATGTAAAGCAGCCTCGTTAAGAGAACAATGCCCGTATTGTTTAAGCTTACTTTCAATTATTGGTTTCAATCACGAGGAGTAAACATGCTGTTACTGCTATTACTCACTGCACACACAGTCGTTCATTATATAACAATATATAATACTTTTGAACAGTGAAACTGCCTTTTGGCCAGTATCCTAATTATGGAACAACGTGACAAGTGGTGAGCCCGTCGCCGTCTTTATGTCCAAGTCAACGATATAAATCGTACATATGTTTTGAGGACCCAGATCCAAAACGGGTTTGGAAATTTTTAAAAAGTATTGGAGTTGGTAAACAACGTGAAAACTCATTTCCTAGTGATCTAAGTGTATACTTAATAAATTTAATACGTTAAATCATATTTCTTCGTTGCCAACTCCTAATTTTCCTATGTTTGTTTTTCGTCCGTTCGCTGATTGTGACGTTGAAAAGAACATTACAGCTATAACTTCTGATGCTATTGGTACTGATAATATTAGCAAAAACATGATTCTCCCTCTTTTAGATCTATTAACTCCTATTATTACAAAAATTTTTAATAACTCTATAAATACTGGTACCTTTCCAACAATATGGAAAGACGCTCAAGTTACCCCGTTACCCAAAACATCCAATCCTAAAACTTGTGCCGATTATCGCCCCATATCCATATTGCCTTTCCTTTCAAAAGTTTTAGAGCGTTTTGTCCAGCAGCAAATAAGTAAATTTCTGAACGCTAATAACCTATTAAATTCATATCAATCTGGCTTTCGTCCCGGCTACAGTACGGTTACAGCATTGTTGAAAATCACAGATGATATTCGAGCTGGTATGAAAAATCGGCAAGTTACAATTCTCACGCTCCTTGATTTCAGTAATGCGTTCCATACCGTCGACTTAGACATACTTCTGGCTGTTATACTATTAACAACCAACAGCGACTGACTGGTTTCGTAGTTACTTATTCGATCGTCGACAGCGCACTCGTATAGAATAGAGATACTCTTCTTGGTGTTCTATCGAGGCCGGTGTACCACAAGGTGGCGTGTTGTCTCCTCTCCTTTTCACAATTTTCATTCGATCCATTACCTCTCAAATAACTTCTCTCTACCACTTGTATGCAGACGATCTCCAAATTTATTCACAAACCAGAGTTGAAAACCTCGGGGTTCTCATAGACAGCAAACTGTCATGGGTACCACAAATAGAATATGTGAGCAGAAAGATGTTTGCAGCTTAGGAGCCTTAAAGGCTTCAAAATTTTCTACCTTTTCTACCAAAATTGCGTTAGCAAAATCTGTCCTGATGCCGATTCTAGACTACGCTGACATTTGTTACAGCGATATAACTACGGAGCAATTAAATAAGCTTGAGCGTGTCCAGAACCTTTCCATTCGATTCATATTTGGTTTACGCAAATATGACCATGTCTCTGATTTTCGAAAGCAACTCAAGTGGCTCCCAATCCGTTTTCGCCGGAATGCTCATATTCTCTTTCTTCTTTACCGTGTACTGTTTGACCCAAAACTCCCACTTACCTGAAAGATCAATTTCATTATAGACATGTGTACCATGAGCGAAAATTGCGTTCTCCTTATTGTTATTAAAATGAAGTAAGATTAGTAGGCATTTTTAAAGCCAAGCAGGCTTTAAAATGCCTCTCTTCTACCTCCTTCAGCAAATCTTTACTGTCTCAACAATACAACTTTGGAATGATTTACCACTCAATATTCAAAAGGCACAATCCCTTAAAAATTTTAAAAGTCTACTTAACGACTATTTTTGGCACTCTCAAGTTAATAAATTATTGTTTTCGTATATATATATATATATATATATATATATATATATATATATATATATATATATATATATATATATATATATATATATATATATATATATATATATATATATATATATATATATATATATATATATATATATATATATATATATATATATATATATATATATATATATATATATATATATATATATATATATATATATATATATATATATATATATATATATATATATATATATATATATATATATATATATATATATATATATATATATGTTTAATACAATTTCGGAAACCTTAAAACTAGAAACAGTGGTCATATCGCTTTAAGCGATTTCTGCCCTGACAAACCGGGTATTAAAGGAATATTAGCTCTATTAAATAGGATACGTGCAATTTTAATACACCAAATATATATATATATATATATATATATATATATATATATATATATATATATATATATATATATATATATATATATATATATATATATATATATATATATATATATATATATATATATGTATATATATATATATATATATATATATATATATATATATGTATATATATATATATGGTGTATTAAAATGCACATATCTAGAGCTAATAATAATACCGGACCCCGAAAATCGCTTAGCGCAAATACCGACCACCGTTCTAACACAGGTTTCCGGAAATATGTGGTCTATGAGACATGCCGCGCGCAATAACGGGTTATCTGTCTATTTATTTTTTACTTCCTGACGTTTCGGATGCTTTACAGTACCCGTGGTCACAGGGGACTGAACTGTTCATAGTCTCACTGTCGTTGATACCATGGGCTACCGTCGACATATATTTAACAATTTTGGACTTGTTTTACGCTGAACGTGCTGACTGTATCTTGAAGTCTTGTCGTCTTACTTGGTCTTGGACTTAATTTACACTTTTCATATAATAAAATAAATAAAAATAATTTTTATAAGAAGAAAATACAGTTTTCTCGATTTATATATACCTTCACGCGATTTCCCATACAGGAGTAGTCAGAGGCTAGACGAGGTTAATCCTTTTGACTGAATTTTCAACTTTTTGCAGGCTTCTGTACTTTTATACCAAAAATACCGTACTTCTGAGTTCATGTTTCATTCATATACTCGTACCTTTCCATATAATAGATTATCTGATTTCATTATTCATGTTAAAGTAAGCACTCTAACATATATATTTTTTGTGCAATGGCAAATGAGGAAAAAATACACTGGTGCCTACTTGTGTTTTATAATTTCTTTTACAGCTGGAAATAAGGAAAATATACAATTTTGCTGAACAGCGACGATTATGTACTGTCTTGTTTTCATCTCTTTAGTGTTAACCTTACAAGAAAAATATATTTGAGGGGCTGCCTTTTTTATTTGAGACAAACAGAGAAATGTAGTATAAATCTTCGCTTTACTGCTAAATGAATTCTTTCTGATGTCTGCATTATTTTCTTCGTAGGACTATTGGCTATATACCAAATTATAGTTAACAAAAATTCGGTCAAGAAGTTTGTACTGTGTATTTAACGAAATCCGGGTTAACTCTTACTAAGATGATGCTGTGGGTGTGGTGGGATTAGAAGGGTATTATTAATTATAAGCTGTTATCACCTGGCAGGACCATCGATTCTGAACTCTTCGCGAACAACTGACGAGATTAAAGCAAGAAGTTGAGAGAAATCGAAATTAATCGACAGAAGGGGAGTGGTTTTTCATCATGATAACGCTAGACCTCACACATCTTTAGCCACTCAGCAAAAATTAAGAGGCTATTTATATAGCCGGACGGTCTCTTCAGAATTCTTTACGTAGTGTCAGATTAACATCACTAGAGGACTGGCAAAACCAATCGTTGCGTTATTTTGATCATAAGCCTCAAAATTTCTATAGCAATGGGATCATGTCCCTACCTACACACTTTAAAACTACATACTTTAGTTAAAAGTAAATAAACTATATTAATAAATGTTGAGAATTTTCTTTATTAAATGCGAAGAAACTTTTTCTCCAACATATTGTAATGAATGGATGCACACTGCGTTAAATCATCACAAAAGAATACAATTCGTTGTATTTGTTTTGTATAATGTGCAAAATACAAAACAAATCAATAAAAACCATGCATTATTATATTTTTTTTTATATTTTATTTATTTCCATCATGACATTTTTTTTTCCATCACATAAATGCAAAGCATGGTGGAAAGCATGCATCACATGTGTGGTGTGTGTGTGTGTGTGTGTGTGTGTGTGTGTGTGTGTGTGTGTGTGTGTGTGTGTGTGTGTGTGTGTGTGTGTGTGTGTGTGTGTGAGTGTGTGTGTGTGTGTGTGAGTGTGTGTGAGTGTATGTGTGTGTGTGTGTGTGTGTGTGTGTGTGTGTGTGTGTGTGTGTGCGCGTGTGTGCGCGTGATAATGCTCAATTTCTTCATAATTTATCTTCTTTAGCCATTCACTTACCGAAATTTTACAATTGTGATACGCCATTGAGAATATATTTTATTTTTCGCATTTCATTTATAGCATTATATATATAGGCTGATCTTATTGAATATTGAATACTTGCAAAAAGAGTTTTTGATTTGGTTACTAGCGCAACAACATATCGTCTTCTACTCCTTTTGCAATAATAGTCCGGTTTTACTAGAATGCTCTTATGTTTTCTTAATATTGTATGAAGAATATATAATTTTCTGATTGATAATAATTGACATGTTTTATAGAGACTATCAGTACAGCACCTTTGTGTCTTGAAATACATAACTTTTAGTAATGCCCTTACAGGCCTTTCTACAAGGAATCGTGTTTTGAGTGCTCCTCCCAAATAGGAATGCAGTATGTAATTACCCCGATTGTACAAGGGCGACATATATTTTATTTAAAAGATTTGTTTTACAATTGTAACTGACATATTATTTGGAACTACCTGTCTCAGATTTTAAACATCCAAATAAATTTTCTAACTCTTACGGCCATATTTTCTACTTGAGGATACCATGACAAATTTTGATCAATGATTATACCAAGATGTTTTGTTTCAGCGACTTTTAGCATAAGTAGCGCAACTACAATGGGCATTGTTTATTAAATTACATGTGTGTATTCTTATATAAAATCTTTATCTGGTTGTGAATTATTTTGTATACTGTAACAAATGTATTTAGTTTTAGATGTGTTTAATGTTAAAGATTATTCTCTAGCCATTTAGCAATATCTGTCATACCTTCTTCAACATTTCGCTTTAATATTTCCCAAGTTGGTGCAGAGAAGACCAGAGGCAGTATCCTTCAGCATAGGACAGAATCTGAGCATTGTTGATGTTCATGTTGCAGAGGTCATTTATATATATTAAAAATAATGTAGGTCCTAGGACACTGCCTTGGGAATGCCGCACGTTACGCTAACCTTCTCACTGATATCTTTTTCTAATTTAGTTTTTGGGTTCTGTTGGTAAGATAGTCTTTGAAAATTGAAAGCTGATTATCTCGTATTCCGATATTTTCTAATTTACGTTTCAGTATAGGTAGCGAGACGGTATCGAATGCTTTTTTTAAATCTAGGAAGACAGACAAACATTTTTTTTTATTATCTAGATTATTTATAATTAAAGAGCTCAAGGATTGTATAGCATCTTCTGTTGAAATTCCTTGTCAAAATGAAATTGAGACGAGGATATTATTTTAAAAGTGTCAAGGTATTTTAGCAATCTGACATTAAGTAACTTTTCTAATATTTTCGATAAAACTGGTAAAATTGATATAGGCCTGTAATTGGTTATATCGTTCTTGTTCCCGCCCTTGTACACCGGTGTAATTATGGACTTTTTTAATAAGTTTGGAAATATGCCTGTTTTGAAGCAAAGATTAGCTAAATGCGTAATAATAGGTGTAACTTCTTGTATCATAATTTAAAAGGTATCTCGTTGGAATATTATCCCATCCTGGGGAACTGTCAGATTTAAATTTGAGATTATAGAATACACTTCGTCATTATCTGTATCTAATAGAATGAAAGATTGTGAGACTGTTGGAAGGTTTTTAATGTAATTGTTTTGATCATCAGGCAAAATATTATTTTGGATATTTTCTGCGAGCACCTTGCCAACCTATGAAAAGTAGAGTATTAATGTAATTTGCAGATTCTGCTGTGGATGATTTTATAGTTTAAGTTCTGTGTTAATATCATTTTGTTTTATTTGTATAAGTGATGTTTTTAATGTGTTTCCAAAGTAGTTTATTATTTTTTGTAGAATGTCTAAGCAAATTCTTATGATAATTACGTTTAAGTTTTTTTATGACATTATTGCAATAGTTTCTATATCTATAGTATGTAACTTTTTTTACGTCATTATAGGGGTCGTTATGAACCTGTTTTTGGAGCCTATTACGATTTTTAATACATCTCTAGATACCGACTGTAATCCAGGGTTTTATTATTCTTTTACTTTTAGGTATATTTATGGTAATTGTATTTTCTTGGATTGATTGAATAGGTCGTTTAATGAGAATGTCTGTGACTATATTGGCGTCATTACAAAAGAGTAAAGAAGCTAAATTATTTTCCTGCAATTTTCTGAAGCGTTTTTTAAAATTAATAGTAGTTGTGGTTTTAGATATGGAATGCCTATTTTTGCTTTAGACAAAGATAAAAATGTGGTAAAGTGATCAGTTACACTTGTATGTAAAACAGCATTTACGCGCAGTGTTTTTTGTTATTCTGATCACTTAAAATGATTCGAGACTTCAATTTTCTTGGGTAGAAGTATGCCGGGAAGAATACCGTAAGCGGAGAGACTATCTAGATAATATAATACTCATGTGCTGATTCTGTTTGTTTAGAAATAATATTAACATTAATGTCTCCAGCAATAATAATATTTTTTTTGGATATTGTAAATTCAAATGGTTACCCAATGAATTCATAAAGTTTTCTATATTAATATTCGACGGAGGCAGTATATGCACAGAAAAATATTATTTAACACATCTATTTGTAAGCAAGTAGTTTCAACTAATTTTATCTCTATAACATTTGGTTTTAGTGTGTCCTAATATACACAGCAACGCCGTCATTTTGGTTTTGATGATAGATAGTTTTATAAGAAGTATAGTTTTTAATATAGGTATTGGTTTATGAGGATTCAGTCTGCATTCTGTTAATATGATGATATCCGTAGTAAATGAGACTAGCCAAGTTTATCATTAAATCGTCAAATTGCTGTAAATAATTCTAATATTTTGTGAAACAACTGTTAAATCGGATTTATTTATGGTGCAATTGTTTTTTTAAATCCGAGATTTCACACTGAATAGAAGTAGTCATTTATATTATCTATATCTTGTAGCGTTTGTAAAAATCACCCATTCAATAAAATAAAATAAAAATTTAATGTTAAGTGATAATACATGTTATTTGGAAAATATGAATAGCAACTGTTAGAAAAACTGAAAACTAGAAGTAATGTGTCGTTGAATATTGATAAGTGAGTATAAATAATAATTTTCAATTTTATGATATTTAGTATAACTTTATGCGTTGCAGAAACTAAAAGATTAATTTTTGTTTGTGTATGTATATGTAGTTTGTGTGTTCTTGTAAAAATAGAGTTTTACAATTTAAGAGAGTATGACTAATGACATTTAAAAAGAAATACTTATAGATATAAACTTATAGAAATCACTTAGATGCGATGTCAGGCGATATAGTCATTTGTCACCAGAAAGAGCATGAACTTGTGATTCACTTTTCACCTGTATGATTGGGGAATTTTCTTCTTTTCGAAGATATATTCTTCCGTAAGCAGTCCAGCAGTACTTGAATTTTTGGTCTTTACAAGGTCACGGGCAGAAAGTGTAGACGAGCAGCCTTTGTAGTGAGTTGTTCCGTAATGAAAACAGGGTTATCCTCTGATGATTTCAGTCCTAGGTGTTTGGCACATAATTTAGTCTTTTGTGTAACATTAAAAGCTTTACAGGACCTCATTAAATCGTTTTTTAAGAAGGTTGACGAAGTTTCAACCACAATAGGAGTATTTATAATAGTGTTTTTCTTACTCCTAATTCTATAAATATCTCTAATATCGGTCCTTTTTATATCGCATTTATGGTATTTGAAGAGTGAGAACCATGTTTATGAGGTCGTCTTTTGATTCATTTTGTAATTTGGGCACATTTTTTATTTCAAAATTTGATTTTCTGCTATCTTGTTGTATATTTTCTAATTTATCTTCTAATAAAGTGATGTACTTTTGGTCCTCTTTCGCTCTATTTTCTAATGTCTCTATTTGTTTCTTCAACTCTTCATTTTGTGCGGATAAGAAGGATATAGAATTTTCAATATTAACATTAGTTTGTTGAATACCCTTTAGAGTTTCAGCGTTTTTAAATTCGTGTTCTTGCGCCTTCAGTAGAGTTGAAAACATACTCTGCATCTCCTCTCTGAGCTTCGATAGTTCACCAGTAAAGTCGTCACTTCGCTTACGCTTTATACGAGCATTTCTGTTATAATTTGGTGGCGTAACATTTAATTTGGATTGAGACTGAGCCCCGTAGCATGTTTCCGTATCGAGACAGATTTGTCTAAGTTAATATTCATTATTATTAATAAAATCTCCACACGTTCAATCAATGTAATTCACGAATTGGTACTACTAAGGCGCATAAATACAGAGGCACAAGTGTTGGCGTCGATAGAAGTCGTATTATTTTTAGAACACATAAATTTGCAATAGCACTGCGCTTACCCTATGTATTGCCCGTAGTGAGAGAGTGATGCGCATAAACCAGCGGCGAGCAGGCGTTGCATTTGCGTCATCGCTTTCGTCTCGTGGAGATATTCGCACTTTGTCTCACACATATATTGTTCGCATACACTCTTTGGTATAATTGTTTTATGAGAACACCTCTTAAAATTTATGCACTACTATTATTTAACGTGATTTATTTACAGCCACATTTTAATTTATAATTTTAATATGACAAAAAAAAAGGGTTTGAGCACGTCTACACTATAAAGCGGTCCGAGGGAAGAGGAAAGAAGATTATTAAGTAAACCCTGGTGAAAGTTTCAGGTAATGGCTTCTCTTAATAACCCGTATAAAGCCCGGTGTTTTAACAGAACAGAGAAAAGGCAAAGCCACGAGTTTAATTGAACTGACAATCAAATGGTGAACGGTTGTCGTTTCGCCAAAATAATCAATAAACGAAAAGTAGGTAGTTAGGGCAGAATCTAAAATAAATACGTGTCCCTTACTCAAAGTAAAACATTTGAGATTTCAATTACAAATAATTACGAGCAGATGTATAGTTGAATTTACATTACTTTTTCATGGCAATACTTACCAAATACTTCTTTCTAAACAATAAATGTAATGTATGTCGTTCACACCGGTCTTCATGGTGACACCAGCTCTGTAGGCTCAAGTTCCTTCCCTGACGGGTCAATGTAGAAAAGCGCTTTTACTCATATTCTCGGATCTGGGTGTTTTAGTCTTTGTTATAAGACTTAACAAAATGTAATACTCTTGACAGTCCACATCAGGGCACTTGCGTCTTCCATGACGTAGGTTTTCGATCACCAGAACGACAAACTAATTGTAGTATGCAGTATCAGATATCTTGCAGCAAGATGCTATTCCCTATTGCTTATTTTATGTATTTTTTTTCGATGGTTTGAATATAAAGACGGCGACAGGCTAGCCACTTGTCCCAAAAATTTCTTCCGTCGAAGGTGGGTCGAAACGACTTAATTTTCTAGACTTTTGTACCCAGTACGAGGTTAAGGAATGTATATCATTTATTTTATTATTCACAATTTATTATAATTTTTGCATAAATATAGATATTAATAAATAAATAAATATCTTCAGGCAATACCCAATACAGAGGTAGACAGAGCAGTCAAGATCAGAGGTATTAAGTCCTTCGACCAACCTTCTTAGGAATTCTTCCCATCAAAGATATTTTCGGGACAACGTGACAGGTGCTGAGCCCTTCGTCGTCTTTATGTCAAGCTAAAGGTATAATTCGTACTTAAGTCATTTTAAAACCTCATTGGTACGAGCCTGCCACCTGGGAATCGAACCCGGGTCTCTCGACTCAAAATTCCGACCACCCAACCACTCGGCTATCGTGACTAAATATAGATACAATGGAAAATACTACCATATATTAAGGAATATTTTGTCGCTTATGTACGAGTACATCAAATACCAAACACAAAATATAAAACATAGTTGAAGTTACTGAGTCGCCAGTTAGTAACACATTTTTAGAAAGAAGTGTGTTTCTTTTTCCTCGTACACATTACCTACTTCACTTAAAAGCTTCCTCGAATATACTCTACTTGAAGAAGCTGATAGAAACTTTGACTTAAGCCGTTTTTGATTATTGTGTAAATACATGGTGCAATCAAACCGTATAGTTTTTAGAGTTGTTACAACAGATGTTATCGATATTAATGATCGATATGTACAAAATTATCCATATCATTTCTTTGATGAAGTTGTAGCTCTGATATAATAATGTGAAAACAAAACATAATGTTAATATTATTAATAAAATAAAGTAATTTTTATTTATTAATAATATTAACGATCTTTATAATCTCAATCGATCTTGATTTGCAATCCTTGTACCAAACCCAATGCATTGAAGACGCTGGTAACCGTTCTTAACTTGATATATATCTGGAAAGAAATCAGAGATAGTTATTCCGCCATCTATCAGAGCTATTATAACATTTTGAATGCTTTTCACGTAGTCGCACGTTACGACAACTAAAGGAACAGTGAGGCCGCATTGTGTTTCCAACAATAAGGAATATTTGGCCAAACTCACTATGCTAAGGAGGAAGGTCGGTGAGAACCTGAAATATGGGAATAATTTTAGGAATGAAGCATCACTAATATTTGTAACTATGTTATGTGTGTATGACTTTTCCGCCAACATTCTGTTGGTGATCCTTTTGACAGAAGCCAGCAATGATTCTTTTCCTAAAATAACTTTCCTAAAGTAGCGTGAACAACGTACTAATTTATTTCGCCTTTTTATTAACGTTAAATTATCTTTAACTTTAACCTATTTTAGAGCGAAGATACGTAATCTTGTAAGAGCATTACAATATGCAGGGTGAATTGCATTTTCTTCACTGACGTTCTCTTGAAATGTTTTATGCTAATGTTATTGAAGCCTGGGAACGGAAGATTAAAATCAACATTTTAATTTGTAATACATTGCGGCACCGCTTTCTCTGTAAGTTCATGTTGCAGTATAAATAGGTCACTGGCTGTAATTCAGATATTAATTTGAACGTTAATTTAAAAATTACACAACTACTCGACTAACTTGACTACTCAATACCTAGTAATTAGCTCAGAATTGTGAGATCCTGCCTCCGAAGCTCAGAATTTCGAGATAAAATATTTGTGTCATGAATATGAAAGTCTGTACTCGAGTTTCCATATATGAATTTATGTAACGGAGTGTTTGGGTGATGGAGATTCAGTAAAGAGACAGGATGTTTTTTTTTTACTTTTTTTTTATCCAGTAAAAATGTATATCTATTTAAGTAAGAGTATATTGTATTGTTGGTTTGGGCACTACAATTTCGATAGGCTAGGTCACGTTGTCTCAAAAATTGTTTTCAGTTAAAGGTGGGTTGAAAGCAGACAGAGCTTTGGATTTTTTTATTCGATTAACATGAAACGTAAATTAAAATCCACCGGATGGCTTTAATTGGCCAGTTTTTGTAAAAATATTTATTGAAAGCTAAGGTATTGATAATTCTAAAGATGGATGAATAGTTGTTAAAAGTCTAGTCCTTTTACCTTGTCTAGTTATTATGTTGTTCTGTTATCCGTGAATAATTGGAAAACAAGTAATCTGATATATTGTACTTACACTTCAAATGTGCAGTGAGTATATCACACGATAATATGGAGTTACCTCTGATACGCAGTTTTATAAAAAACGGGGGTTTAAATTGGCTGAACATATCGCTATGATGAAATTTCTAGTTTCCACAGTAGCCATAGAAAAGCCTGAAATTATGATAGTAATTGCGAAAAAATATTAAATTTAATTAACATATTTACTTTAAAGTAAATAATTATTGTCCTTTCAATATAATCAGTAAACAAGTCGTTAAAATAAAGACAAAAAGTAGATCATATATTTTGAGCCTAATTCAACATTGCAATGTTATTAAAATTGTCTAAATTAAGAATATTATTTATAATTCTTCTTCTTTTTACAGCCTATAAAAGTCAACAGCTTCCATATACCTTCCCGAGATTTACACTAAGAAGGTCCCGATACACCTACTATCGCAAAAATTAAAAATAAAATCTTTAGTATGGGCACTCTACACAAGAAAACTTTCCGAGAGAAGATTTGTATTTGATAAATTCCTACTAAAATCCGTAGCGTGCATAGATTCGACTCTTCATGAATTCATCAACTTTTCATCAACACTATACCCGATTTATATCTGACGTATCGCTTAAGTTAATATATAACATTCTATAACTTAAAGTACCAAATGGTATATACGAAGTGATGATGCTTTTAAGATTCATGTTGCTATCTCGATTGTAGTACTATTTATTCGCTAGAATGCTAATGTCTAAAATAATTCTAATATTAATGTTTAAAAATCCATAGTTAATAATTATCTCGAAACTTTTTTATTCCCACAGAGTTACTTTAATTATTTGTTTCAACTGGTAAGGTCTACTGCACACCCAAGGCTTTTCTCGTAAAATTAATTACGATACCATAACTCACATTTTGACGCTGCTGCTCGTCACCGATCCTATTATATCTTATTATATTATTGATAAAATAAAATATAAAAATATCTTCACGCCGTTTCTTATACAGGGATAGACATAGGTCTGAACAAATACATCCTTTGATTTATTATATTAATCAAATTATTAATCAAATTATTGCGCCACATTTCTATATATCATATTATATCTTCGGTGGAAGGTGGGTCAGAAACGACTTAACATGGGCTCTGTCTACCCCTGTATTGGGAATGACATGAAGATATTTTATTGGCTGTTTTTATTCATTAGAAGTAAAAAGTCCTCATAAATTAAAGGTTACGGAAAACATATTTGCGGTTCCATACGTATACAACTGGTTAAATAAAATTCAAGGCATTCAAGAATCGCATGCATTGACAAATGCACGGATAAAGTGAAATGGAATGGATTTTCTAACATGAGACGGTCAAAGTCAGTTACGTATGTTAACAAGCGCCATGAAAATGACGACGGCTTTCAAAATAAAGCAAGTATAAGTAATACTTATTGTCCATCTCCATACTGGTCATTATAACTTTAAAACGACTACTCATGTTAGTAAATGTCTATCGTTACGACAACTATATTTAACAATTGCTTTGTTTAGTAATATATTTTTAGGCATTAACGTAAAATAATCACTTTATAGCAGTAGTAAAAAAACTTTATGGCATTAACAAATTACTTTTTGGTAGGCAACTGCATAAATCAGGCGGCTCTACCGGACCTAGACTACGGCCTTGCCGAATGCCGTCATGATATAGAGACATTTTGTACTCCTGAGTTTTGTCCGCGGAGTGATATCTGCACCTCGTTTCCAATTACTTCTTTTTCTTTCTCAATGTCTGTCTTAAAAGTACGTAGTGTGCATGTGTCCATGGTATTGGGATGGATTGGATGGATGGAGATAAAATCGTTAGCTCATTTACCAATTCCTTTAAAAAAATTATGCCTTTAAATTTTTCTAAGTATTAATATTTTTCCTTGTAAATAGTTAACTTTGTGTAATACTACAGATATGGTTTAAAAATCTTTTGCTCAGTATAAAAGTTATTAGTACTTGAATGTCCTTCTGATTACGCAAAAAGAAGAAAAATATGCTTAAAATATAGCTGTTATCTAAAATATAAAAATTAATACTTGCACGTTTGATCACTAAGCGATACCATCTTTATGAATTTATTTATGATTTGTAACATTTTACCATGTTTGTGGGCATTTGTGACAAGGTTTCTATCACAAATATCAATATTATTATAAAATCTGATTGCACATAAATTATACCATGAGTTGTACCGTAGTAAAGAGTTAGTATTACATAAATTTAAGTTACAAGATTTTCCTCGTATTTTAAAAGTCCTTCAGCTAATACTTAAAGAGATAAATGTAAGAGTTTTACATTTCCTAACATTGGTTGAAGTAAGTATTTGTTTGATCCACTTTGTACAGTTGTATAATCCTAAATCCTAATAATAATAATTATATCCTAATATATTAAGTAAATATTTAAAATATCTTAACGCGATTCCCAATAAAGGATGAATAAAGGGTCTATATAATTAAGTCATTTCGATCCACCTTATACCGAAGATGCCTCTATGGACGCTTTTTTAATTTTCTAGGTTGGTAACTATTTGGAGATACAGTGAGGTTATTATAACTTAAAGATGAAAGTGATTTTTTTTATTATTAATTCTTAACTATTATTCTTTCGTACTTTACTTATAGATGTTATGTCTGGGAAATATCCATGTCATATAACATAATCATAGCTAATCAGTCATAATTGTTTTAATTTCTTTGCAATAGTTATGGATTATAATTACATTGGATTTTGAAAACATATAGTGAACACCCAATACCTATATCCAGAATAAATCACACAACATCCAGCATTTCTTTTAATGGTTGATTTCTTTAGGGCATTGTTCTGGAATTTGACTGGGTTTGCCCATCACGTTTTTCTTTTATCAATATCGTCTTGAATCGTAAAAAATTCAAATGCATTTTCTTTACGATTCTTTCTACTAATGATGATGACTCAGCAGGGTGCACAATAAAACATTTTAGTGTCATTTCTCACAGCAACTATCTGCTTTAAATCAGAAACAAAAAGTTAAGCAAGAAGTCTGAAATGTTTACAAGATTATAAATATTTTGAATGGAATTGGCAGACTTTCAAGAAAACTCACAATTAGTGAAAAGTTAACAAGATATCTGAGACGATGATACAAATTTAACTACAGCTTGAAGTTTTTAAATTTATTACAAATGTAAAACTTAAGACATCGTGGAAATAGTGGTCTAGTGAATAAATTTTACTGCTATGCTACCAGTTTTATTCTTATAAATTGTAAAAATTTTACGTATTTCATAAAATTATTTTTATTTCAAACTTCACACGGCTGTTAAAATAAGATATCTAAGCCAACAATTTTTCTTTCAATATCTTCTTTGTTTGAATTGGATTGAAATCGGGTAATGAGAAACAAAATACCTTATGATATGTAGTAACTTTGTTCTAATTTATTTGATAGGTATACGCTTAAAGCCCCGTACACTTCTGTACTGATTTTGTTTTTGGGCAGTGGCGTCAATTTTACTTTATTTCCAAAACCACTATTCTTATTTATCGAAGGTAGTAAAAATCCGCCAACCAATAAATTAAATTAAAATTTTATTAATGAAACTTTCAATTTATTTTTTCCTCATTAATGAAAATTACAAATTAAATCCTTTATTTATCCAGATAAGTCACTTATTGTAAAAATGTTAATGTGAAAAAAACCCATATATAATATTAATTTTTTCTGGTCAAACTGACAAACTCACAGTATATATAAACATACTTTGAGCGACCTCACCATTATTGAGCAGACACGTGTTGCCGGGTTTAATGAGTCAATTAAAAAGTTTGTTCATTTGTAAAACAGGCAGTTTAACTTGTAATAAAAACAGCGCTATGTAATCTGTTATTTTTAGTAAACGCAACCCTTAACTTACGGCTGGGTCACTACCAACCAGTACTACTACAACCAACAACAATCGAGTTTATAATATTATTGTTATCATTAATAAAAATTAAATGCATAATGAAAAAAAAATATTCTTATATCATTTAATGTTTCAGTATTTGGAATGATATATAAACCTTCTCCACGCAAGTTTTAACTCATACTTCACGCTTTTTGACAAATACCTTTCATCTTTTATTAGATATTTAATAACAAATACCCATCATACATTCGATTATTTATTTCTATCAGCTTTCGGCCTGAAAAATACTAAAGCAACGTATATTATTCATGTCAAGATATTTTCTATGATCTGTAAACATAAAAGATCAGGTGAATTATAATCATTTATGTTTTACCTTATTATTGTAGCATATGCTATGTTTGAATTATTATAACTATGATGGTCATCTTCCATCAGTATGTCGATTTCCTTGCATAAGTGGCGTACACCGTTTCATAGTGTAGCCAGATCCGAGGACCTTAGAGTTCGATTTTAGGACCGTTTAATGTACAAAACTACTTTTCTCAAAAAAGTCATGATGTTTGTGGTTTCTCCTTCATTTGGTTCTTTGTTGTTTCTGATTCCATAACACAAGCCTTTAGCTGCTTACTTTGGGATTAGAGATATTTATGTGATGTTGCCCGTAACCATTTGGTATGTGGTCATAAAAACAGGTTGAAATATTATTAAGTACATTTCAGAATTAAAAATAAACTGGTGCTGATATGAAAACATCTTTGTCTTCACATTAGAGGCCCTCTAGTGCCGGACTACTCAGGAAACATAGCCACGCCCTACATCGCGCTATCGAAATTCTCACGATTGCATGCATATACACGAGTTCCGATTAGATACTGAGGGAGGAGGGTCCACCTCTGGTCACGCACACGCAACCTGGCAATAGCTACACTTTTCCTTGAATTCCACTGGTAAAATAAAAAGTTATGTTTATTTCGTACTCGATAGACATGAAACCATCAGAAAAAGGTGATGATGAAAGCCCAGAAGCAATAAATCTTTACATGATTCCCAACACAGGGATAGACAGAGGTCTAGTCTAGACAAAATAAGTCTCTTCGACCCACCTTCCACCGAAGATATTTTCAGGACAACGTGACAGGTGGTGAGCCCGTCGCCGTTTTATGTCCAAGCTAACGATATGATTCGTACATAACTTTTTGAAATACCCAGTGGTACAGGCCTGCCTCCTGGGGATCGAACTCGTTTTCTTGACTCGAAGTTGAAACCACTAACCACTCGACTATCGTGAGTTTCTAATTATTAATTTTTAATCAATAAAAATCATACAAACTTACGGTGTTTAATTTGGAAGTAAATAAACGATACTCAGCATATGTAACTACCTTTTAAATCAGTATGTGCCAAAGGGCATCATCTCGAACACATGTAAACTATATGACCTATAGTAGGCAAGGTCCGACAGGCTACTGATAACGCGACGGAAGAAAGGTTGACAGTACCTTACTCCATTAAAGGGTTAGGACCTTTGTATGTAATTACTTTTCTCCTAAAATAACAATATTATACAAAGAATGGTCTCAATATTAAGTCAAGTAAAGTTCCAATACAGTAATTCGATAGCAAGATGCTACGAAATATGAAAACATCAATATAAACGAGGCACTGTTACGTGCCTCAGATCACAAAGTGTCTTATCGGGCTATAAATAAAGCTTGAGAATAGAAAACATGAGATAATTCTAGATTTGAATCGTGAAAAAGTAATAGAAAAAGAATAATCGTTTAAAATCGCAGCAATTTTTAGGCCACTGAGAGTTAACGCTTTTTTGTTTCATTTTATTAGTGCTATTTTATTGTACGATAATTTACGCGATTCATTAGAAAATTATTACACAATTTCATTAGCAGGAATAAGTATTATTTATTAAAAGTATTAAGTATTATTACAATATTGTATTATAAATAAATATTTACAAATATATAATACTGTAATATAATTTAATATTATATATTTGTTCATTCGATGCGGTCTTATTCCACATAGAGACTGAATGTTTTCTAAAATTGAAAATATATTTTCATCCATACAGGTGTATCCGTGACCGCGTTGTAAAGGCGTGTTCATATGTTGCCTATTCTTTTCAAATACGTGAGTGAAATAAAGCTGTTGAATTTCATCTTAGAATCCACGCAGTTTTTGGTTTCGGTATGTGACATTAGAGTGCAAAATAGACCTAAAAAATTACGTATTGCGAATAACTAAATGAAAGAATCTGAAAAATTTAATTAAAAAAAATCTATATACATCACGAGATATCTCTGATCTTAGGGACTGCGACAACTTTAAACGTGATGATCAATCGGCGTGCCATCCTATACGAATATTGTAAATGTTCCAGCTGAAAATAATAAAACGGAATATAAATTATAGATATTTTATTTTATTGTTGAGTTAAAAGACAGTTCCGATCCCCAGGCTAAGCTCATTAGTATTTTCAAACAGTACGGAATTATATCATTGGCTTGGATATTAAGACGGCGACGGCCTCATCTCCTGATTGTCCCAAAAACATTGAGAAAAATAAAGACATGAAAATTAGTTGTCTTGGCGTGAGGTATCGGCATATGAACGAAAATCTTTATATATCACCACTTGTATTCCCGTGGGTGTGGGAAAAGGCGACTGAAGATAAATCATTAAAATGTCATCAGTAACTCACAGATGATGGATTAACCTCTCGTAAAATACTAAATCAAAGTTTAGCAACAGGTAGCAGCGTCAAGGTAAAAGCAAATATCAAGTTCCCAATTCGCTTGTTAAATATTACGATAATGGCAACCCCTCACTTATGGTATACTATGCCCAGCTGTGGACTTTTTTAAGATTGTCATGTTACATGTGTTTTGAATTGTATTTGTATTCACATATATATTCGTTTTTCAAAACTTATGTACGATTTATATCGATAAGCTTGGACATATAGACGATGGCAGGCTCATAACCAGTCAAGTTGTCCTAAAAAAATATCACCGGTGAAAGGTGGGTCGAAACGACTTAACTGTTGACAGACAGGCAGAGGTCTAGACCTCCGACTACCGCGGTGTTGGAATGGCGTGATGATATTTATAATTGTATTGTATGTTAATAATAATAATTATACGCAAATAATATTACGAGGAAGTTTGGTGCACTGAAACAACATTTTAGATGTTCTGTCGCTTTCCACTTTCAGAAACCTTTGAAGGCCCTCTGTCCACCAATGCGCTTTTACATGCCATCACTTGATTTTTTATTTGCTTTAGGCAACGAAATGTTTTACGTATTTATAACAATATAAGCGTCTTAAAATGTATTAACAATATTTATCTGAACTAATTTACAATGAATCATTATAGTCGGTTAGATTATCGGAATATTGTAATTAACTCTGATGATAGTTTGAAAATACGAGTAGAGAAAAGACATAAACGTGACCTAAATGTAAAGCAGCCTCGTTAAAGAACAATGCCCGTATTGTTTAAGCTTACTTTCAATTATTGGTTTCAATCACGAGGAGTAAACATGCTGTTACTGCTATTACTCACTGCACACACAGTCGTTCATTATATAACAATATATAATACTTTTGAACAGTGAAACTGCCTTTTGTGATATCCTAATTATGGAACAACGTGACAAGTGGTGAGCCCGTCATAGATATTTTATGTCCAAGTCAACGATATAAATCGTACATATGTTTTGAGGACCCAGATCCAAAACGGGTTTAGAAATTTTTAAAAAGTATTGGGTTGGTAAACAACGTGAAAACTCATTTCCTAGTGATCTAAGTGTTGATATACTTAATCAACATTTCTCTCTTAGTTCTTACAGTGTTAACACTAATAAATTTAATACGTTAAATCATATTTCTTCGTTGCCAACTCCTAATTTCCTATGTTTGTTTTCGTCCGTTCGCTGATTGTGACGTTGAAAAGAACATTACGGCTATAACTTCTGATGCTATTGGTACTGATAATATTAGCAAAACATGATTCTCCCTCTTTTAGATCTATTAACTCCTATTATTACAAAATTTTAATAACTCTATAAATACTGGTACCTTTCCAACAATATGGAAGACGCTCAAGTGCCCCGTTACCCAAAACATCAATCCTAAAACTTGTGCCGATTATCGCCCCATATCCATACTGCCTTTCCTTTCAAAAGTTTTAGAGCGTTTTGTCCAGCAGCAAATAAGTAAATTTCTGAACGCTAATAACCTATTAAATTCATATCAATCTGGCTTTCGTCCCGGCTACAGTACGGTTACAGCATTGTTGAAAATCACAGATGATATTCGAGCTGGTATGAAAAATCGGCAAGTTACAATTCTCACGCTCCTTGATTTCAGTAATGCGTTCCATACCGTCGACTTAGACATACTTCTGTGTTATACTATTAACAACCAACAGCGACTGACTGGTTTCGTAGTTACTTATTCGATCGTCGACAGCGCACTCGTATAGAATAGAGATACTCTTCTTGGTGTTCTATCGAGGCCGGTGTACCACAAGGTGGCGTGTTGTCTCCTCTCCAGCACTTACAATTTTCATTCGATCCATTACCTCTCAAATAACTTCTCTCTACCACTTGTATGCAGACGATCTCCAAATTTATTCACAAACCAGAGTTGAAAACCTCGGGGTTCTCTGAACAACAAGGCTCATCATGGAGTCTGGAAATAGAATATGAGCAGAAAGATGTTTGTAGTTTGTAGGAGCTTCAGGCTTCAAAATTTTCTACCTTTTTCTACCAAAATTGCGTTAGCAAAAATCTGTCCTGATGCCG